>BFEA01000427.1:382418-394506 GCA_003427395.1 Chara braunii
TATATATATATATATATATATATATATATATATATATATATATATATATAAACTCCGCCGAAACCATTTGTCTCCACCCCTCGTTTATTATCCTTTTCCCCCTCTCTACCTATGATTTACCGGGCCACTTTGAAAGACTATATATTGGCCCACTCGGGCAAGTTGTTCAAACCCACTCTGGTAGCATTGACAAGTTTACAATTGTTTGTTAGTTTTGCATTACCTTGATACTTTTCTACAACATTTATGGCCCCTGACACTGCAAACCTTGAGAAAAAAAAAGAAATAAAAGTTATATTCACCGTATGATAGATACATGAAAAAATGTGCAACGCATTTTTTTGCTCATTAATATATTGCATATGAATCTAGGCTACGAGCCGGGTCTCCCGGGTCACCTTGTTTGCCCGGCGAACCCAGTCGTGCAAGGACCTAAAAACTTTTTAAAAAATATGTTATTGAGAAAATAAACTGAACAACTTTTGTCGCAGTATTACATCACAATTCTTCACAAAATTCAAAATCAAAATAAAATTTAAAATTTATATATGAATATTAAAATCTACGCTATCAGCCAGGCTGTTTGGGTCACCCTATTTTTTCGGGCGGCCCGACCGTGCAAGGATAAGGGAAGGTCCCAGGCAAAAAAAAAAAAAAACAATCCAAAAACTCTGAAAAGAAACGATGTTATGAAGAAAAATAAACTGAATAACTTTTGCCCCAAAGTCACATCAAAATTCTTTACCGAATTTAAAATAAAATTTTAAATTATTATTATTATTTGTTTTTATCTTTTTAGTCCGGCCAGGAAGAGGACCCGGGCCACTCTGGTAGCCTCGATTAAGTTATATATTTTTTATCTTTATTATAATTGAAAAAAAAAAATGACTCGGTCCGGCATGTGATCCCGGACCAGTGTGGTAGCCTAGATATGAATAATATTTCTACACATCGCATCTCACACATAATAAACCACAAAGCATTAGTATGCATACATCGGATATAAGCACACCACACCAAGCACAATAATAGTATGTCGCAAATATGATAAGAACGCTGTCGGGACAGAAACCCTGACAAGGGTATCTGCCCTGTATTTTCAATGTCGGACGAAGTCCGAGTTTTGATGTAAGTTTGTGGAATTGGTCTGACAAAATAAGCATGCTATTGGATTATTCCGACTCGTCCGCAGGATTACGATTAAACCGCAGAGATGTGCGGCCGTAGAAAAACTCAAGTTAGACCTATCCTACTTTTAATGGTGTCGCGCAGCTGCTCAGCCGCGCCATTCAGGGCCTAAAAGAGGGTTGCGCCGGGGTATAGGGCCACGACGTAGAAGGTGTAGGAAGTTTTTGTTTTTCTAAGGGCGCGGGGTCTGACTTTGAGCCTGGGGGACGAGAGGCCAATGCCAAGACTTACCCGGTTCGATGGCCGACCAAGCCGCGGCCACGCGGTTAACCGGTATGGTAGGCCACAGGCGGGGTAAGCCGGTAGGCCACAGGTGGGGTAAGCCGGTAGGCCACAGGCAGAAAGGGCCTGTTAGGCCACCGGCGGGACATGCTTGCTAGGCCACAGGCAGCCGAAGCCTGCAAAGCTGCAGGCTGAAAAAAATACCCGGGCTAGCTCTCCATATTGAAGAGCTGCTCTTGTTCAATGTGGAACAGGAGGTAGCCCAGTAGGTAATGACATTAGACTCTCAACCAGCTGGTACCGGGATCGAACCCGGCTGTGCAAGGAACTATGGGGCTAGTTCCTTTTGAAACTGGCCGTCATTTTATCCCTCGCACCAGATCTGGCCGTTGATCTGGAGGATCGCACGGCTCAGGTTGGCCGCGCGAGAATTAGCATGGCCCCTGAGCAAATATGACACGCATAAATCGAAGAAAATAAAATAATAAATAAATAAAAATAAAAATAAAAAAATAAAGAAAAGCCAAAAACAGCGCCACTTGGCGCCAGAAGATGTGCCAATGGCACATAGTAATAACCGTTGGCTTTTTTTGCCAACGGTTTTAATTACTACCGAAAAAAAAAAAAAAAAAAAAAAAAAAAAAAAACCCTACGGCGCCACATGGCGCAGAAAGGGGGAAAGGGACTTACAATCCTTGAAAAACTGGCGCCGTTTCCAACGGCGCCTTACCGTTTTTTTGTTTCTGTTGTTTTTTTTTTCTTAGATTTTTTTTAGATTTAGTTTAGAATTTCTTTTTTTTCTTTTGTTTCCTTTTTCTTAGATTCGTCCTACTTGTTCTTGGAAAACGCCCGTTCGTCGAAAACGAGCGGGCAAGTATCAAGACTGTTTCGTTGGAGTCTCACCAACTCATCAGGGGGCTGCAGCCCCGACAGCCTTCTTCGATGCCTGTATCTGGCGCAAATAGCGTCCAAGTACAGGCACCGAGAGAGAGGGAGAGAGAGAGAGAGAGAGAGAGAGAGAGAGAGAGAGAGAGAGAGAGAGAGAGAGAGGAGAGAATACGACCTACCTACCTACCTACCTAAGGTTGGCTCCTCGACGAGGAAGCCAACCACAGAATGAGCAAAATGGAATGAATCGGATCAGAACAGATACTACGAGGAGCAAAAGTTCTCTGTATCGACCGGGGAGCGCCGCCAACGGCGCTGGTAGAGCGCTCGTGGCCTCGTGCCGTCGGCTGGGTCTGCTCAAACAGAGGCCGCCGACTCGTCCAACAATATTGGCGTTACCGCAACGCGAGTTACCGCGGTGAAGACGATAACCATGGCCACGACCATGGCAGCGTGAATTCCTCACGCTTTGTCCCCTTCACCTGGACGAAGGTTTTTCCCTGCGGCATGACCGGAAGAAGCAGAGGCTCTTCACCTTAGTATGGTAATTGCGCCACGCCCTCGAATGGAAACACTCAGGGCCGACACCATCAGCCTGCTTGGGAGAACGGAAAGGAGGTCTTTGGGTAATTCTCTGTACTCTTAGCCCGCTCACCATTGTAATCTGAGATGTATGGAAGATCATTCCCTCTCTGGTTCCGCGGTAGAAGATGATTGTGGTCGTGGATGTAATCCTGGAGGGAAACAAGGGCGTTGTAAGATGCATGTAGTCTGAATTCAGGTATTACGGGTGGAACTTAGGTATGTAGCAAGACCTCCGAGGACAAGGCACTTCAGTACAGTAATTCGTGATGTTTCCATTGCTCCGAATCAAGGGTAATTCGTAACGATGATTATTATCAGGAGTGGTTCGGTCGGATAACTTAGCAGGTGGCAGGACCTCGCATCACCCACAACTCGGGTTGCATATCTCAATCGCTGATAATTAACGAGATCCGGAGAAATTGAAGGTTGGTTCCCTCATCCGGCCAGGCTCTACGGGCGGGAGACCGCTCGTCCGTCCTTCCTTCCATTAAGACTAACGGGAAGATCAGGAGCTCTAGTACGAGGGCATTACGACAGACACCTAGTCAGAGGCCACGCGAGAAGGGGTTGTCCCGTACTTAGTTACATCGCCTAATACGGATTAGAGCGTGGAACGGAGATCAGGAAACCTCAATGCAGGCTCGCATCGTAGCCGCGAGGTGAAATCTCAGTAATTGGCCCAGTGGATCCGGGTATCACTATAGCCGACAGTGATTGATTCAAGTAGAAAACAGTTGTTCGATAACCAAGAAGAAGGAGATCAATTTACTCTCCGTGAAACAACAAGCCAGCTCAGCGCAAAGGGCTAAAATCCTGTAGTTATCTTGCCATTGGTAGCGGAGAACATGGAAGCACAACTACAATTAGAATTAGATGTAGTAATGGATGGGGAAGAAAGGGAACACGAGGGACAGGAAGATGGATACGAGAACGGGTTAGAATGCTTCTCACGATGTGCTATGATGAGGGCTTATGCCCAGACGACATTCCTTTTGAGGATGTAACAATCGAAGGGAACGAGGCGGTGGTCACCGTAGATGCTTGTTATGATGGGATTAAAATTAAGTGGTTGAAAGAGCGGACGATTGTCATAATCTTCAGGGATGACGCGAGAAATCTTTCCCGGAAAGTGAAGGAAGATATTGTTAGAGCATATGAAAGTGGTTGGAAGAGAGAAGGAATTTTCGATCCACCAGTAGGAAAAGGAAGGGTGAAATTTGAAGGGTGAATGTCATCTCCTATGTCGCAAGAGATAGTGTGGTGGCGGAATGGATGGCTAACGAGGGCTCGGGGGAAGTCCAATTGAAAGGAAAGAGATATGTGTTTGAGATGAAACCATGGGTACCGAGGGAAGAATGGAAAGAGTTACGGAAAACTGAGATGGAAAACACATTCTGGGTACTAGCCATCCAAGTCCCACTGGACGCATACTTCTACCTCAAGTCATCACTAGCCCAGGTCATCGGCACGGTAGTTAGTATGGACCCACCAGACAGATTCTCATCGAACCCAAGATTACTTAACGTTAAATGTACATTGGATCCAGACTGCCGTTCCAAGTTCGTCGATAGGGTCTGGGTACGGACAGAGCAAGGAGATATGGTGGAAGTGAGGTTAGCCTCATCATCCACACGGAGATACTGCACGAGTTGCCGTTGGTACTTCCACACGGAAGACCAGTGCACAACAAAGAAGAGCAACCAAAACAGGCGGCGCAGCAAGTCTGGCCGGGATCGGACCTCCCTGAGGTCGGAGGAGGACGATGACGCATCGTCCTCTACATCCAGTTCCCATTCGAGAACTGATTCTCGTGCAAGAGGTCGCAGAGGAACTCTCAAATACCAGGGGTCTCTTGCGCACCAGGAAGCCAGAATCAACGGGATGTTTACTAGGAGCCTATCTCTGGCCCAGTCCCCCTCTCAGCAGTTCGGCCTCTCCGGAGGTCGAGCATCTCAGCCCATTGCTGTAAACAATCCAATTTTCTCTCCCGGGCAATGCCCGGTGCACGACCCATATGGGACATACCTTCGGGGTGAGACAAACGATCAGCTTAGAATGCAGGGAAGATTCGGCCCCACCACGCTCAACGCTCAAGAGGTAAGACCAGCAGCGCAGTAATCAGGAGATCCAACAGCAGCTGGTGGGGAGGAGCCCCCCCCGCCGGGCATGGAGAGACTCAACTCCGGAGTGTTTTGTCCTACCCCAATTAGACCGGTAACATCCACAGGAATAGGTAAAAACCCAGGTCTTAGGCAGGGAGTAGATGGAGAAGCCGCCACCTCAGCAGTACAGGTCCACAGAAGAAGCACGAGAGGACAATCCCCTCTCAAAGAAGCTAGAATAGTACGAACCAGCTCTTCCTCGTCACACCTTCTGCTCTTGGAAGCCCCTCCAAAAGAGGGAGAGCTAATGAGAACGGACTCAAGAGTCTCGATCCACAGTAAAGCGGAGTCATCCTCATCGGCCAATTCAGGACCAAGAGTGGCAATCCCACAGGCGGGAGTCAAAACCTCCCACAGCAGAAGGATGATAACTTCATCCAAGTCTCAGCCTACGCTAGAGAAGTGGCTAATGCCGCTCATTTGCACACTGGTGAACGAAACTGTTCATGTAGTTGCATGGCAACCCACGGATGAGAGGGTCATGTTCTTGACACAGCAAACAGAGGAACCTGTTACCCCGCAGACAATTATGTTTGTGGTCAAAATCATGTTCAGAGATCGATTCCCACTGAGACTGGTACCAGATATGGTGTTGCCAAGGCTATACCAGGAGTCGGACGACAGGACTTGCAAGATATTCGTCCCAGTACTGGATACGCTGATCCCTCAGGAAAGATTGGATACCCTCCTGGTGGAGGGTTTGAGATTGATTCCACTCACATTATTTATTGAAGAGGACACAGAGTCCCTCAAACAGATAGGGATACAGCATATCTCGGATGCGAGCGCCCTGAGTAAGTTAAATGGGAAACTGCCAAAAAATAAGATGCTGCAGTCCATTTACTTAAAAAACATTCTGGCCCAGAAATGGGTCCCAACCACAAGCTCAACGTCACGCCCAGCTACCAGACAACAGTCAGGGAACGAACCTCGCGCACTCACGGGAACAGTTCCCACCCAATCCCAGGTCCTGAATGCGAGTTTGAATGGATAGACTGAATGTGGCCACCTGGAACCTCAGAGGGCTTGGGGACACATCGAAGAGAAGCAAGAGAGCCCGACTGAAATCTTGGATCCACGAAAAGAAAATCCATATAACTTGCATTCAAGAAACGAAGCTTGACGAGAAGAAGATCAGAGAGTTAGGACCCTGGTGGGACGGCCCCCAACTCTGGTCCCCCGCAGTGGGAACCAGAGGAGGTGTGGGCATTCTGCTCCACAAGGACCTCCCTATTCAGATCCTAGATCAAGCAGGAGATCTGTGGGGAAGATGGACCTGGATTAAGTTCTCAGTGTTCGGATCTGAGTGGGCAGTAATGACAATATACGCTCGAGTGGAGAGGGCGGAACGGGTAAAGTTCTTCCAAGATCTGATGTCCTTCACCCCAAATGTGGATAATCTCCTAGTGGCCGGCGACTGGAACATTTCGTTAGATGATGTGCAAATCTCCTCAGCGGGCCCCCCAGACCTGCACGCAATCACAGAATACATGGAAGAGTTAGAACTATGTGATGCCTACAGAATCATCCATCAGTCTGACCCAGGCTACACCTGGGGCTCTGCGGCGTCGGAAGGAAAATCGGTAGGATGCTTAAGAAGACTTGATTACGGACTATTGAGCCCGACCTGGGAAGCAGTAACAAACGTCGAAGTGATACGTCACCCAATGTCCGATCACTACCCTGTGAGGATGACCTTTCAGTTCCTAGACTTTGCAGGCAAAGGCAGCGATTTTTTTCGGTTGAATGTCCAGAATCTCAGGGACCCAGGCCGATAGAAATTTTTTACTGCATGGCCCAAGGCTCAACACCACTTTCAATCCTCCGGGGACTGGTGGGATGCAGGGACTGCCATAGTCTCCAACCACCTTAATGTCTTTTCACGTATTATGGCAGCAAATCGCAATAAAGAAGAGGCAGATATCCTCAAGGACCTGCAGTGGGTAGAGGAGAGGATGCAAATACATCCGGTCTCGGCCTCGGTGTGGGCTAGAGAAAGGATGAGATCGCTGGCAAAATAGGACAAACTCCAACAGACAAAATCGGAAGAATGGGCTGAAAGACTGACAATGAAGGGTGGAGAATCCCCGGAGACTAACCTCGCCGAAAACTCAGACCATTGGAATAACCTTGTAGTTAGACTTGGTCCAGCCGGCAAGCTGGACCTAGACCGACCTGTTACAATAGAAGAGCTGGAAGCGACGACTAACAGCATGGCTAAAGGTAAGTCCCCTGGCAAAGATGGATTGCCAGTTGAATTCTACCTCCTACATGGCAAATTGTTGTTCCCTCATTTGGTAGAAATCTACAACAAGACGCTCACGGGGGGTCTTTTGTCAAGAGGCATGACGCACGGTATTATCTCAATCATGTACAAAAAAGGGGATAAGGCGAAAATCCGGAACTGGCGACCTATCTCCTTATTGAACGTATCGTATAAATTATTGGTTAAGTTATTAGCAAATAGGTTAGGTAGATATCTTCCTGAAATGGTAGGACGGGATCAGGCCGCCTTTGTAAAAGGTCGGTCAATTTTTGACAATATTGTTACGACCATCGAGGCCTTGGAATCGGTTCAGCAAAAGAACCTGGATGTGGCATTGTTGTTACTAGACTTAGAAAAAGCGTACGATAGGGTCAATTGGGCCTACGTGTTGACGACGCTGAATGTACTTCAGTTTGGTTTAATTTTTTGCAGATGGGTGATGGTATTGTACGCTTTTTCCACAGCATCAGTCTCGGTGAACGGCCACATTTCGGCCCCGTTCTCCTTGACCAGGTCCCTAAGGCAGGGGTGCCTGCTGGCCCCCCTACTATTTGTCCTACAATTGGAAGTGTTAATCTCGAACGTCAGATCCCATCCTAGTATCAAGGGTCTACCGGTGCAACACGTGGACTGTCGAGTGAAAGCCCTTGCAGACGATCTCATGGCAATCACGGAGAACACTCATAGTTCGTTGGGGGCACTCAAATCCTGTTTGACAGACTACCCAGTACTATCGGAGGCCGCAGTAAACTAGACAAAGTCCATTTACCTGCTGCCTGAGGGATACAACCTTGTGGTTGAATGGAGAATGAAGCGGGTTGTCAGTGGGAACTCAGAAAGATACCTGGGAGTGCAGGTTACGTTAGGGAGATGCGCAGATGCTCAAAACGATTTGCTACAGCAGAGGGTCATCCAAAGGCTCGCCATCTGGGGCCTGGCCAAACACCTTTCCTTGTTTGGTCGAGCCCTAGTAACCAATGTAGCACTGTTTGCCTTACTGTGGTTCGTTGGTACTATAAGAGCTTTAGGAAAACAGCTGGTAAAAACAGTAAGGCGCGGGGCAGCTAGATTCTTGTGGAAACTGTTTGCCAAAACAGATGCATGATTTATTTCAAAAGCAGCATGGGAGCTAGTCTGCTGCCCCAGAGAAGAAGGCGGCCTGGGATTGCTAGACCCGGCTAGGCAAAATGCAACACTTCTTGTCAAATGGGTAATCAAGGCGGTGTCGAGCCAATCGGAGGACCACTGGATTCTCCTCGCGGAACAGATCCTCGCACACGACTGGAACCTGCCTCGAGTCAGGGATGTGTGGACTTGTTGTATGATGGACTCTCCGCAGAAAAATTTTGTCCCCATTCTGGCAGGACGTCCTAAATGCTTGGAGAAAGGTAGGGCCCCGGGTATGGGTCCACCCCATATCAGGGACGAAGTGCTCGTGCAACCACTATTTGACAACCCTCATATTCAGGGAAAGGACAACAAACCATTCTCAGCAGGAAGTGAACCGGCCGCATTTGGGAAGCAATGGGTAGAAAAAGGAATCCTGAGAGTAGCAGACCTGTGGGATAAGCTGACGGGCCAATGGTTACCGATGCAAGAGTTGAAACAAAAATTGGGAAGGTTGGGACAAGTGGAAGCCAGGGCGGCCGCAGTAAGGGCCGCCATCCCCCCGGAGTGGGAACACCTGCTGAGCCCAGCAGGAGTTCCCCCTCCGGGAACTTGGTTCATTACGAAATCACCGGGGACACAAGAAGATCAAACAGACACAGTGTGGAAACTCCTCTCGACGGATTTGGAAGGTACCAGAACATTTCAACGTTCGGATAGAGTCCCAGGATCAGAGACTCTCCCATGCGAGGAAGGGAGCTCCTCCCCATCCTCTTACAGGCCACTGGGCAATTTAACTCAAGTCAGAATTCGAGAGATCTGCAACGAAGACGGGGAATGGACATGCAAGCTCTGGGCAAACGGGATTCCAATCCGTAATCTACGACTGGATCCCAAGTTGTGGTCCTGGCAGGGATCCAGGAAGTTCCCCAAGGAGGCTTGGCTCACAGACTTCACCACATTAGGAGGATACGACGTTCAGCTTCCAGCAAGAACCCCCCTCTCAGCGGCCATAAGCAGGTGGTCACAAGTCGACACCACAGAGTATACACAGATCAGCAGAGATATCACAAGATGTTGGACACAACTAAAGAAAATGCCTCTGATCAGAGCCACGGCTCTGCTCTGGCTACTTTCACTACTTTCGACCCCTTCGGCAGTCTGGCTGGTCGGTACGGGAATGGAAGTAGCAATCTGGTGCGCAAGATGTCGTTGGCCTTTTGAATCTACGGTACACCTGTGGTTGTCATACCCGATATCTCGAAGAATTTGGGATTGGTGGAAATCCCACTGGGACTGCATTAGCGGCCCAGTATTTCCCTCGGATGACCACTGGATATTATCCGGTGGCGTCCCAGAAGGTTTTGCTCTGGATAAAGGATGGGGCTATGTAGCCCAGGCCCTCAGGGCATGCTTGTTTCTGGTGGTTTGGGAAGTCTGAAATAAGAATGTCTTCGAAGGTCGGTTTTTGTCAGACAAAACAATCAAATCCACGGTGAAGCTTCATATCCGTCGGAGCATAAAATGTGATTGGAGAAGGAAAGTCTCCTCGCTGAAGCACAGATTGGCAGGCCTCCGTTGGTTCATGGATACATGGTGTTTAAGAGGTCAGCTGGCCAAGAGTCAGGATGGTAGACTTTCGTTGGATGAGTGGCTGTTTAATGATGAGTAACTTACCTGGGCGCTCGGTTGATTCTCCACAGTAGGAGGGCAGTAGTTGGTAGGAAGTGTGGTAGGAGGGAGCGTCAGCAATAGCACCTGGAGCATTGCTCCATTGCCCCGTGTTAGGGGCGGTCAGTCACAGCGCTCAGACAACCGTGTGGGTCTGGGTAATCAGGACACAAAGAGCAACCTGGATGTCAGGAGGCATGGTATGCCTCGCAGGGTGTGGTCCCACCTTGTAAGCGAAACTGGGTAATGCTCCCAGAATTCTTCCGGGGTAGACTGTGAGGATGTAGCGGACTCACCAGGTGTGGTGCTCCGCTAGTGACAGAGATGGAGATGGAGGAAGAAGGGGGGAGCAAGATGGCACAACGCAGCTCCCCACGCAAGACTCCAACGCACGTACTCCAAAATGTGCAAGTGAGGAATGAGAATGAAAACAGACAATGGCTGGGGTATACCCCAGCGGACTGACGGGACTGGACTGGACTGGCTGGTACCGACAGAGGTACCGGCCTGGACTGGCCTACCCCAAATATAACACAGGCCTGTGAGAACAGGCCAAGGGGCTGGTCTCACAGGCCATCCCGAGGTCCGCTACAGGCAGGCCAAAATTAGCGCAGCGCCATAAAGCAGGTTCGGGATGAGCGCTAAGCAGAAGGTTAGAGCGCAAAGGATAGCGAGTAGTGTGATCGGTTCCACAGCAGGGGGTGTCATCGTAGAGCTCGGACTATATCCCTTCTTCCGATTCGACAAAGTCTTCCTCCTGGTCCGGATCCATGTGGAAGTCCATCTCGCTGCGAAATGTCAAATAAAAGAAAGCAAAAAAAACGCGACGCCTCCGCCAAGCCGTCTCCGTAGATCAGGTCACCTCGTCATTCCTTGCTGATGCACAAACACATCTGCTGCGCCTTGCTGCCCCTGGCCTTGTATCACCGTATATGCAGTGTCAGAAACACCGCTGTCATCTTCCGAGGTTGTCAAAAAATGGTCGGAGATTGTTTTGAAAAAACGTCCCACGCTCGCGTACTAGAGAGCCCCTTTCGCATCCACTCTTGCCAAGAGACATTAATCCCGACGGTAACCCTTAGTACGCGCTTCGTTGCTGAAGTGGAAGGTTGTGGACAAAAAAACGTAACCAAGGTGTGGGCCCATTGCTGCATGGGAAAGAAAGGGGGAAAGGAAAAACGGAAAAAGGGAAAAAGAAGAAAGAAGAAAAGAAAGAACAGAAAAAAAAAATAAAAAAAATCAGGGGGGGAGAGAGGGAAAAAAAGCAAGAAAAAAAAGAAAAAAGAAAAAAGAAAAGGGTGGGTTCTATTATACACTGTACTTACCCGGCTAACCCTCCCTTGGGGGTTAATCCAGGTGGACAGGCAGTACTGAGAATCCTTATCGTTCCTTTCTTAAACCTGTATGTGTGTGTGTGTGTGTGTGTGTGTGTGTGTGTGTGTGTGTGTGTGTGTGTGTGTGTGTTTAAAAGGAACCCCAGATTCTCTCTCTCATTCCCTCCACAAATCATCATAAACCATCTGCAAGGAAAATGAGCAATAGCGAGATGACAATGTCCAGCATACACAATCACATTGAAGGCCAGATAGTATCACTGTATCCAGAAAGCAGACATGCACCAATATAACACCAATGAAGAATCGTAACACTGAAAACCAATGTCAATGAGAGCTGGCTCTCGCCACCACCAACATGAGTGTCCAGGCCTTATCTCCTACTCGGCGCTCGGCGCCCAGCCCACTCCCTACACAGCTACAGTCCGCCTACTAATTGACGATGCAACTGTTGACGTAAGCAGCCCACGAAGTACTTGAAGATGTCGCCCGTAGCAGACCATCGCCAATACCAGGTATGTGCCCTCACATCATCATCATCATCATCCTTCTCTCTCTCCCTTGTCTTAAACCCACGTCTTCCCCCTGTACACCCGAAGACCACCCCTGCGCCTCACTGTAGTCCAAGCCCAACCAGCTATGGAGGCTGGGCTATGGCGCTGCCC
>BFEA01000427.1:412784-432630 GCA_003427395.1 Chara braunii
AGAATTAAATTTAGTGAGTGCGCGAGCATGTTTTCGACACCGCCATCTTTGGCGAATTTTCATTTTTCTTTGGTATAGCTAAATGCCCTGAAATTTTTAGATGTGTTTTTCACATAATAAAAAACCCACTAAAAAAGTTTCAAAAAATAATAAAATTGTTTAGACCCCGAACTAAAGTGAAAACAAAAAGTAAAAAGTGAAAAAACACGAGGGCGAGCACGTTTTGACACCGCCTTCTTTGGCAATTTTTAATTATTATTTGGCTAAGAGAAATGACTTGAAATTTTATAGGCATGTACCTCACGTCATAGAGAAGTCGTAAAACAAAATTCAGAAAAAAACAATTATTTTTAGGCCCCGAAATAATTTTTGGCGGGGGATGAATGCCGTCGGGTTCGGGCCCCGTACGGGACCCCGAACGCCCGAACGTGGGGAGGTCCGCCCCGGGGCCTCCGTACGTACGGGCTGGTAATCCTGTATATATATATATATATATATATATATATTGAAACGGTATTCACCAACTCGCAGTAGCTGATGCAGATCCCAGGGCTCGATCCCTCGTCCCCACCTTACCTGTGTACAGTAGCTGTGTTGACCCGTGGAGTTGAACCCGCGACCTGTGTATATGTAACAACTGATAAATCGTCGTAGGGTCCATAGGTAGCCTGGGTTTGATCTGTAGACCTGTCGATTAGCAGTCTTAGCCAGGCTTAGAGGTCGTAGCCACAACTTTTCTGAAAGGTCAAGGTCGTAGCTAGGCCAGTCCTGAAGAGTCAAGGTCGTAGCCCCGACAGGACCGAAAGGCCAAGTCCACGACCTTCTAGAAGGTCCCAGTGGTGGCCTTTCGAGGCTGCCCAAGTTTAGGCAGAGGCAAGTGGGCAAGTGGTGGAAGTCCACCATGCAGAGTTAGCAGTCCCAGTCCAGTCCTGTCAAGCAAGTACCGCCTGGGACTGTGTGCACCGTGGGCCAGGAAAACAAGGGCAGACCGACGAGTCACCGAAGTATAAATCAAGAGGCCGCGCACAACCATTCATTCATTCCTACGGAAGCCATGCGGAAGCGTTGTCTCAGCGGCTTGTGCGAGGAGGTCTGCAGTGACGCCCGAAGTTGAAGTGGGCGAGAGAGACGAAGTGCAGCTATAGCGATAGGGTAGAGGCAGCCATCGCTGCCATAACTGTAGTTTAGAGTGATGTGTGTGTGTGTGTTGTGTGAGTGTTCAGCGTGGTGCGTATGGGATATCAAGGGTGATCCGGTGTATGTGAACAGTGAGTTGTGGGCGCTGAGTCACCATAGCCAGTGGAAGTGAACTCTTATCTGGATCCCATATCTCTGAGTTCTGAGTGGGCGCATGTCGCTAGTTTGCTGCGATGCTGTGTACATGCATGAAAAGTGTGAATGAGACGAGTTTGATTGCATTGGTATCGGAGCTGGTACCCGCTATTCCATGCGCGTTGTCGTGTGCAGGGCCTGAAGCGCCATAGCGGAGGTGGTAGCCGAGGGGTACAGTCCGCCATAGCGGACCCGGGGTTGGAGAAGCCGACGCGCACCTTCAAGAAGACCACGACGAAGAAGAAGATTGAGAGAGAGAGAGAGAGAGAGAGAGAGAGAGAGAGAAAGAGAGAGAGAGAGAGAGAGAGAGAGAGAGAGAGAGAGAGGAGCGATACAAGTTTGGTTGCCCCGTACCTGTGAAGTGTTGTGCAGTCCCGTGGAGAAGAAGAGTGCGGCCATAGCCGCGGAGCTTGGACACGGAGGGGACAAAGGGGAGACGGAGTAGAGAAGGAGGAAGGAGGAGACATCGAGGTGGAAGACAGACATATCCGAGGGTAAAAAAAAAAAAAAAAAAAAAACAGCGGGAAGAAAGGAGGGTGACGAAGGGGAGAAAGAGAGTGAAGGTTGGTGAGAGAGAAGGAGCCGGCAGCCATAGCTGACCGGAGGGTTGACCAAGCGTTGACCATAGGGTTGACCGGGCGCTGACTAGAGGGTTGACCGGGGTGTTGATCGAGGGTTGTCCGCGTTGACTCAGCGTTGACCAAGGCGTTGACCGGAGCTGTTGACCAAGACTTTGACCAAGCTGGAGTTGGTAACATCTCGCCAAGCCCCTAGCCTATCCCCTCGCATTATGGATGTGCACTCACCTTGCGGTACTTGCTGAGTCTGAATCTGTCTGTCTCTTCTTTCTGCATTGAGTCCCTTCTGTCCTAAGTGGTAGTACTCTATGGATGAAGGATAGGGCCTGGATGACGAAACCCCTACCTGACCTTGTAGAGCTAATACTGTGTCTAATCTCACTGTCCCCGAGGCCTAGCCCTCCCAAGGACCGGTACTGACCGGCGGGGCTCGGATTGGGCGTGACACGGTGGGCTTGAACGACGGAGTTGGGACTGACACACCAAGTAGTCTTAAGTGTTGACGGCCTTGTTGACCCAAACCCCTACCTAGTAAGGCTAAAGACTGTGTCTGACGACTCGACTGTCCCAAAGGACACGAACCCTCCGAAGGACCGGTACAGACCGGTGGGCTGCTCGGTGTGGCACGGTAGGCCCAAAAGGTTGAGTTGGGGACTGTGCAACAGGCAAAACCAAGCTGATCACGTCGTCCTGACTGCAACGTTAAAGAATTCCTGAGGAGTTACGGGGGATCTCCTTAAATGCCTCCTGATCAGCCACTGGTTCAGTAGTGACAGCCATACTGTAGGTCTAGGCTAGCGACCATAGCTGACAGGGTCCTATACGAACCCTGTGGTCTTTAGAGAGTCTGTCAGTGAGTTTGCGGGTAGGTCTACGTGGTGAGGAGTGGGACTGTCTTGTCGTGAACCTATCACCATGGATGATTACCGGATGTACGGGTTGCTCGTGGGGTTCTCCCTTTGGGGGACCCTTTGGCGTTTCATTTTCCCATAGGGGTTCTGGAACACGTTTTCGTGTAGGGTAGAGACACGTACGGGGACGGGTACCACGCCCTACACGGCCGAGTAGGAAGCAAAGGGCACCGCCATCCTCAAAGAGAGGAGAGAGAAGAAGGAGGCCAAGAATAAGGCCTTGCTGGAGGCCCAAGCGCCGAAGTTGAAAAAGATAGAGGAGGAGATGGCTAGAGAGAAGGAGAGGCTGAAGAAAGAGGAAGAAACGAAATTAAAGGAAGTGGAAGAGGAAGAAGAAGAAGAAGTAGAAGAAGAGCCACTGGAGAGAGGAAGGAGAGGAAACAGAGCGGAGTCCAATGAGTCAAAGGAAGACTTGATGGAGAAGAAGATTTCAGAGTGGGTTGCAGGACTGACCCTGGGAGAGGATGAGGAGGCGTTAATGTATGTGCCCAGGGACGAGCAGGAGGCGGCCGTGCGAGAGTGGGAAGCTGAAGAAGACCCACTCAAGCGGTAAGTGCTAGAAGATGAGAAGAGGATGGAGTGGAAGTTCCGTCTCACTAGGGAGAGGAAGAGAAGAATGGAGGCGGCAACAGAGGCGGCGAAAGAGTTGGAAGAGATCCGGAAGCAGAGGGATCAGATGGCCGTCCAAGTAAATTTATTGGGGAAGGTAGAGATCCTGGCCAAGAACGTGGAGCGCCTGGCAAAGGTCCAGGAGGAGCAACTTTTATTTGGGAGAGGTCAGGACATTGTCGTGCGTTCGATACGGTCGGGCCTTAGAGACTTTGCTCGAGAGTTGGCAATGCAGGTGGGCTCGCATGTAACAGTCCGCCTCGAGGGCACTGAATGATACTGTGTTGGTGCCATTGAGGGCGCCAAGCTGACTGCCCCAAAGGAAGAAGAAGCACGCCCCCGTAGAGAACCGGTCAGGGTTAAGTTTCTTGATTCCTACAGTGGAAAGAAGGAACAGAACTTTGATAATTGGGAGGCCAACGTTAAAACGTACGTGCACCTGCAGAAGGTGTCCCCCGATGAGCAGGTCCTAATCGCCATCCATGCGTTAAAGGAAGAAGCCGCCAGTTTTGCACGCTCCTTAGTCCGCACTGCTAATTGCAGCGATGATGTGGTTGCCTACTCCCCCCTCGCTGACTTTCTTAAGTTGCTGCGCGAACGATTTGCAAATGTCTCACGCAGCGTCAGAGCCTCTGACCGATTACAAACTATCCACTCTCTTCAGTGGAGGAGTGCCAAGGCACTCAAGGGAGTAATGGACGAGCTAGTGGTTGTTCCTGACCATGGGGTCACAGAGACCCAAGTGGTCAACCTCTTCCACCGGGCTATGCCGGAGTCGTTGCATAGGCACTTCTTTGAGAAGAGCCAGCAACCCACCATGACCTACGACGCATTGAGCAGGGAAGTGGTGGCGTTTGAAGCGAAGTCTGTGTCAGTTTCCACTTTCTGGCACAAAGGCTTGGACAAGAGGAAAAAGTGGTAGGGTCACACTATCTCTGGACAGGTTAAGACTAAGGATCGTTTGATCCTTACCTTGGATGAGGGTAGTGTCGATGAAGTCCCCTACGACCAGGTAGAGTGGGGGCTCAAGGAAGATGACAGTAGCAGTAGTCAGGGGAGGACCTACGCTGCTGTCGCGGCTGGAGGGAGGCCGCAAGGAGGAGGACGAGGCCAGGGCCAAGGAGGCCGGGCCTCAAGGAACCGTCCCCAGGGCGATCAGGGGGTTGGCGGCAGAGGAGGAAACCGCCAAGCGGGAGGAAGGGGTCCAGGTCCCCCGCAAAACCGGTCTGGGAATAGGTCCCCTTATAGGAGAAGTGGTTGGCACCCAGGGCTGCCACAAGGCAGGCCTTGGGAAGATCTGGGTCTGGACCAGCGCTTATGGCAACAGCATGTGAACCAGGGGCAATGCATCTATTGCGGTGACCCTGGCCACATCATTAAATACTGTCCGAAGTATAGAGAGCCTCGTTCGACTACACAAGAGGCAAAAGGCAGCCGCCGGTAGGGGTAGCAACTGCCTCTACCATAGGGCCATGTGGAGATTAGTTACCAAGCCGGCACGAATCTCCCAAACCACATGAGCCCATGGCAGAAGTTGCAGGCCGGTGCCTAGATAGCTGCCCAGAGACTGCGTGTGTTAGAGTCTCTCTAGGCACTTCCCTCACAGGCGTGGCAGAGGAATTCAAGGAGAGAATGCCCGCCAAGGCCAAGATGAGGAAAGAGAATAGGGGGCAGCTCATATTAGTAGATATCGAGATTTTTAGAGGCCGAGCTGGCGCCTTAGTGGATAGTGGAGCCACACGTAGTTATATCAGTAGGAAGGCGCTGCAGAAGCTGAAGTTGCAGTTAAAAGTCCAAAGACTAGCAGACCCTATAGTAAGTATCCTCGCGGAGAATCGCACCATGTGAGTGAAGGAGTACGTAGAGGGAGTCCAGGCGTAGTTCCGCCTAGAAAAGGATGGGAAGGTGGAGAAGGTTCTCCATTCCCTGACTCTCCTCGTAGAGGATAGCCTCCCGTTTGACGTAGTCTTAGGTATGGGCTGGGGAGAGGTAGCAGGGGCCACACTCCACTTGAGGGAGCATGAGTCTAGGCTCCCTAGTCCATCAGGCGGTGTCAAGACTGCCCGTCTGTTTCATGTGTCAAGAGTAGATAACTCCCTGGCGCATTGCTGCCTTAGCGCTCCTGCGTTCGCAAGGCTAGTGAAAAAGGAGCAGCTAGAGGAACAGGTTTTCGTAGCCTATGTTAGGCCAGTTACTGAGCCTGAGGAAGAGAAACCTATGGACCCTGCTAATGCCAAGTTGCATGAAGAATTCACAGACTTAGCGAAGCCGCCGATAGGAGTAGTACCGTGGTCGATCCAGCATCGTATTGAGATTAAGCCTGGCAGTAGGACCCCCAAGGAAGCAGTGTATAGGATGTCCTCGCGGGAGTTGGAGGAGTTGCGCAAGCAGTTAGATGAGCTCCTAGAAAAGGGTTGGATTAGGCCCAGTTCGTCACCATTTGGCGCACCTGTTTTGTTTGTCCCCAAGAAGGAGGGAGAGCTTAGATTATGTATAGACTATATGGGTCTGAATGCTCTCACAGTTAAGAATGCTGAGCCACTGCCCATGATCGACGATCTTTTAGATCGGGTGCAGGGGTGCAGCTATTTTTCGAAGATAGATTTGAAGTCCGGATATCATCAGATAGAGGTTCATCCTGATGATCAGTACAAGACAGCGTTCCGAACTAGATACGGGCACTACGAATTTATAGTGATGCCCTTTGGACTAACCAACTCGCCAGCGACTTTCCAGCGATGTATGAATGAGTTGTTTAGGCCATGGTTAGATAGGTTTGTTGTAGTTTATTTGGATGATATCCTAGTGTTTAGCAAGACCCTCCACGAACATCAGGGTCATCTCAGGCAGGTCTTGGAGAAGCTGAGAGAAGCTAACTTCAAGATCAACGCAAAAAAGTGCGAATGGGCAAAGACCCAAGTTTTGTATTTGGGCTACGTCTTAGACGGAGACGGCATCAAGCCAGAGGATAGTAAGATTGCAGTGATCAGGGATTGGCCTACGCTGCGCACGTCAACAGAGTTGCGGTCATTCCTAGGCCTAGCGAACTATTATGGGAAGTTTGTAAGGAACTTCTCCACTATCGCTGCGCCCCTTCGCAAGTTGTTAAGGAAAGAAACCATCTGGAAGTGGGATAAGGACCGCACGTCTGCCATGAAGAAGTTGAAGCGGGCATTGATAGAGTATCCAGTCCTTAAGGTGGTCGATCCGTCCTTACCCTTTGTCGTCACTACGAACATCAGTCAGCACGGCATAGGTGTTGTTCTGCAGCAAGACGATGGCAATGGTTATAGGCCCGTAGAGTTCATGTCTGCTAGGATGCCTTCAGAGAAGGTTGCGACATCTACCTATGAGAGGAAACTCTACGCTCTCAGGCAACCGTTAGACCATTGGAAGCACTACTTGCTTGGGAGACACTTCAAAGTCTATTCCGACCACGAAACGTTAAGAGGGTTAAAGACGCAGGCCAAGATGACACCTAAGCTTACTAGGTGGGCCGCAGAAATAGACTAGTATGATTTTGAGCTCAAGCCAGTCAAGGGAAAATATAATGTAGTTGCGGACGCTCTGAGTAGGAGAGCTGACTACTTTGGAGTGATAGCTCACTATCTGGACATAGGGAGAGACTTGCAGGAAAGGGTTAAAGAGGCGTACGCGCAAGATCCTATCTACAGTGACCTCCTCGAGAGAGTAAAGGAGGCCCCAAAGACCGAGCTAGATTACTGCACTACTGGCGGACTGTTATTTGAGAGGACTAACGTAGTTGACCGTCTGTGCATTCCCAATAGTGAAGAGATCCGTAGTCTGATCTTAGGAGAATGCCACGACACAGAGGGTTATTTTGGTTGGCAAAAGACTCTAGCCAACCTCATGCATGCGTATACCTGGCCGATGAAAAATGACTGCATAGAATATGTTCGCACTTGCAAAGTTTGCCAGAGAAATAAGACTACTACGCGTGCCCCGCTAGGTCTTCTCAGACCCTTGCCTATTCCCGATCAGCCAGGAGACTCGGTGTCCATCGACTTCATGGACGATGGCGTCAAGAGTAGGCATGGCAAGAGCCAAGTCATGGTGATAGTCGATAGATTTAGCAAGTATGATGTTTTCATACCTTTGCCTTCAGAAGCACGGACCGAGTTAGTGATCCTTAAGTTCTTTGATCATTGGGTCAGTGAGCACGGTGTACCATTGTCCATAGTTAGTGATAAAGACACCCGGTTCACGAGTCATAACTGGTAGGAGTTGATGAAAGTCTATGGCTCTAAGTTGTTGATGTCGTCTGACCGTCACATACCAACGGTCAGACCGAACAGATGAATAAGATTCTGCAGCAAGTTCTAAGGATGTACATTAGACCAGATCAAGTTGACTGGGATGAGATGCTCCCCAAAGTAGCCAGTGCTTACAACAATAGTGTGCATTTGTCTACGTGCCGCATTCCCAACGAGTTGCACAAGTCCTTTAGACCGCGCAGACCTTTTGAGGGACTTAACCGGGATCAGATTCATAGGCTACCGCCCAGTGTCGGAGCAAATACCCTGACAAGGGTATTTGCCGGGGTTTTCAACGTCGGACGCTGTCCGACTTTTTCGTGGAATTGAAGGACTTGACGAGACTGACGTTGCCAAAGTTGTTCAGACAGACCTATGAACGTTAGGCTTAAACTTTTTTTTTTAAGCTAGATGTCGCTGACGTCCGACTGAAATAGTGGTAATCAGTGGTGTGACCACTAATCACGGCATCTGACGGAGCTATGGAATAGTTTGGCCGAGGGACTACTAGGATTATACCTACCCTACCTAAGAAGGTGGCGTGTGGCGGTAGGCGTCCACACCAAGGGCTGAAATGGTTGGCACAGTAGCCGTAGGGTACGACAAGTGTAGGGCTGGCCAACCAGCCACCCAGCCTGCAACCACCCAGCGTGTAGCCTGTCGGCCAGCAATCAGCCAGCCACCCAGCCTGCACCCACCAAGCGGGTACGGCCGCCTGGATGCAGCTTGACCCTTGCGCAAGGATGACACGCATAAATTGAGAAATGGTCCAAAATCCAGGTAGGGATTTGAACCCGGGTCTGTACCTCGATGTGCCATAGCAGGCCAGACTGTAGGGGAGCAAAAAGGCTCCCACTTCGTCTTGGAGACTGTGTGGGAGCACAAAGACTCCCACTTCGTTTTGGACAGATGATTGTGGCCGCAAGATCTTAAAATTTTACGGCCCATAGTTCACACACGTAAAGCAAGAGGGGGTTGGAGTTGAGTGGAGAGTGAGAGAGAGAGAGAAATGGGAGGATGGGGGAGGAGGACCTGCTCCTCCCGACCTGTCAGCTGCCTCCCCGTTGTTAGGGGGGGTAAGAAGAAAAAAAAAGAGAAAAGAAGAAAAAGAAAAGAAAAACGGGATCTGAGTTTTTCTGAGAAGCAGTATTTTTCAGTTTGCGCCACTATTTTTTTGGTGGCGCAAAACAATTTTTTTTACCTTGATTTGTTTTCTGTAGGTAGTCAGGCACGTAGGCCATGTGCGTGATTGTTTTTAGATTCTTTTATCCAACGAATATTTTTCTAAAATTCTTCAAAGTCGGGGTACTTTTTGCACCCCGCTCTGAGCCTGTCGGGATTTGAACTCGTGAATTTTCACGAGTTCTTTCCCTACCTCTCCCAATCTGACAACTGCCATCCCCGTTTTCGGGGTAGGGCAGGGGAGAAAAGAGCAAAGAAGATAAAAGGGAAAACGGAAAATTCGTGGCCGTGGCTATGATCAGATACAGGCCAAACTAGATTGAATGTGACTCAGGCCACAGGTTGGGGAGATGAAGGGGTAATGAGGGGAACTTGGCTGGAAAAAACCATTTTCACGCTGAACCTGCACTCAGTGTGGGGCTGAGTGCAGGGAAAAGTGAGAAAAATAGGGAGGCAGTTGAGTACAACTGCCACCATAAGTGTGTGGCTGAGGTGAGACAACCTCAGTCCGTTGATCAAGCTCAGATCAACGGCCCCAGGCAAGTGACGAATTTTGTCTGGGGGCAGCTGAGGCTGCTGCTGCCCTCCTCAGCCACTACAAAAGAGGTAGCTGTCCCCCAGCTGCCTCACACTTGCCTCCGGCTGCCAGTGTGCGACAACACACTTGCCTCATTGCTGGAGTGCTGGAGAGGAGGCGGGAGTGTTGCCTGCGGAGCTGGAGGACTGCAGAGGAGCGGAGCGACGAAGGAGGAGACAGCCATAGCCTTGGCTGGAGCACTCTGCTCCACCCCTTGGCAGGCTGGTCTCTGGTGGGACTCTGCGACAACATGGTGAGGAGCGGCAGCGGAGCGTGGCAAGGAGCAGCGGGGAACACGACAACTGGTGAAGGTGTGCCGGCCGATATTTTCGGCAACCATAACCCATTTTTGTGGGGTTATGCTGCAGAAATACCACGGCGTCGGCATGACACCTTTATTTTGAGGGGTGACGCTGTCGTTTTGACGGCACGTTGGCGACACTTTGTTTTGAAGAGTGACGCTGCCGTTTTCACGTCACGGTAGTATAACGTGGCGAAGCGCTGCCGTTTTTTTCTTACGGTGGTACGGCACAGCGGAGCGCTGGCTTTTTTTTTAGGTGGTACGACACGGCGAAGCGCTGCCGTTTTTTTTACGGTGGTCCAGCACGGCGAGGCGCCGCCGTCTTTTTTCTACGGTGGTACGACACGACGGAGCGCTAACGTTTTTTTTTGAGGTGGTACGACATGGCGAAGCATTGCCGTTTTTTTTACGGTGGTCCAACACGGCGAGGCGCCGCCGTCTTTTTCCTACGGTGGTATGGCATGGCGGAGCTCTGGCGTTTTTTTTTAGGTGGTATGACACGGCGAAGCGCTGCCGTTTTTTTTACGGTGGTCCAGCACGGCGAGGCGCCACCGTCTTTTTTTCTATGGTGGTACGACACGGCGGAGCGCTGGCGTTTTCTTTTTTTTTAATAGGGCACAGAGCGACGACGTGCTGCCATTTTCCGACGAGAGTTCGGCACGGCAGTGGAAATGCGGCACGAAGGTAGGACGTGCGGCGCGGTAGTGGAGGTTTTTTTTACGGCTCTAAAAGTTTTTTTTGTTTTGGCGCGGCATCTGCTTTTCTTGGTGAAGGTCTGCTACCATTGGTGTGGACGGCAGCAACAGCGTGACATGGTGGCGGTTGACGGCATGCGACGATATAAAATCTGAGCGCGACGGGCGGGTTTATTTTTTTATGCAGCATATGAAATAAATGTTTTGTAGATGGGACTACCCAACACTAGCAGTACTGAGGGACCATTTGGGACCGGCAAGGCTCAGTTGGGATCGACGCAGGACGTGGTGAATTTTTTGCGACGAGTGCGGCTCGCCATTTTCGCACTTGGGACTGCCGCGAGTGAAACTTGCGAGTAGGGAACTGTCTGGGACAAGCAGTTGGCCCAAGACTTACCTCGGGACTGCGGTTTCTTCGGTGATGCGTATATGTCATTTGGCTTTCTTGAGTGAGCCACGACGCGTTCGACACCACTTCACTCAAGGTCAGTCAGTGGACGACTCAGACTCCCTTCACACCTATGTGCATCCACACATTGCTTGACCATTTTGCTTTGAATGTTTAGGAGAAAGGTTGAGTGGGGTTGTGGGCGTCATGCATGAGTGAAAAGGTGGGTCTGACGTGAGTAGTGGGATTTTGCTTGTCTTCTTTTGATCGTGTTGTGTGCGTGGTGTGCAGGTGAGTAAAAAGACAAAGATGTTATTTGACAAAATGACGGAGAGTTTGACCCTTATCTTTTTCCGTTCCTCAGTGAGTTGAGTGAACTTGCTTGCTATTTTTGAAGGATAATCGATGAGTGCCGTGAGAAAAGAAATCTTGATGACAGAAAGAGAATCAAAGCATAACGAATTTAACTCTTCCCAAGGAAACTCGTTTNAGCATAACGAATTTAACTCTTCCCAAGGAAACTCGTTTTATCTCGAATAACCTTATCTACCTATACATGTCTAAGTGGTTCTCATTCTCTATCACCTCTGACTCTTTTCGTCCAAATTACCTTGAGTTAAAAAAAACGAGAACAGTTAAAACCTACTTGGGGTGAACACATTCTCTTTCTCCAGGAAGCATCTGGGGCGGGGGTTCGTTGCTTTAGGAGCCGGCCCTGTTATCGACCCAGAGGCGACCGTTTTTATACTTTGCCGGTTCGGTGGAGATGGTCCGACTTCTGAGATCCGAGTCTTGTGCTCGGGCGAGGAGGAGGAGTACCCTAGACCACTTCCTTGAGGGGGAGACATCTAACACTTCAAGCAATGCCCCTGATCAAAAATCATTCGTCATCGAAGAAAATTGAGAATGAGTAAGGATGAGAATGTGTGCCTAGTCTTAGGTCGGCGGTAGGTTAGAATGAATGACTTTGCCGGCAAGTCTCATCAAGTCAAAACTAAGGCGACCGACTACCTTGTCGGTTACAGTGAGGTTATTATCAGTAGTCAACTCGTTGTTGGCGGTTGTTTGATTGTTTTATGGTGTGCGACCCGCGGTGGTCGGATTTTATTCTGATCTTGTATTGTTTCTTTCAATTATCATTTTCGATGGGATATATATTCCTGTCAACTACGGTCGACTTCTTTTGACGTAATTATTTTTGAATGTTATAATTCTCTTTGGCTATATGTCTAAGGGACTAGGATAACTATTTGGGTTTTACGCTTGGTTGAGACCGTCCTAGTCGACCGACGTACGTTTCGTACTTAGGAGATCAGCGCCCTAGGAACGGACGACGTTTGGGTCCGCTCGGCGTTAACCAAGCGTATCTATACTACAGCAAACGAGCAAACGCCCTCGGCTGATCTACCTCTGCGACTGCATTTAAAAGTTTTTGCATGTGGGTCGGTAGCTAGGTAGGGATACGCCCCTAAGGATGGTGACAGCCCCTTAGGGAAGCAAGCTTATGCCCCGCGGAAACCTGTCCTCTCGTAGGGGACCGCGGGATGTATAGCTGGCGCACCCGGGATGTATAGTTGGCGCACCCGACCAGTGCGGCAAGGGGACGACGCGACCGCACCCGTTTCGAAGGCATACGGGATGTTATGCGTCGTTTCCCGAGCTGTCTCTTAAGGTATGTTTTTTTTAAAGTCCTGCGTGACATGGCTGGGAGGGCCCTCGTTCACACGAGGGCCGATGCGCCCGACAGGTGGCGTCGTTGCCGGGGATAACGGCAAACTACCGTTGTCCGTAGCGGAACGGCACTCGGGTATTTTATTTTATAGTGAATATATTTAGCGTATTCTCATTATTTTATCTAAATTGATTGATTTTATTTTCATTTTGTCTAGATAAAATTATTTTCGGATTTCATTCTTGAGATTATTTTGGTTATTTTTGAACGTTCAAGTTAGGTTTAAATTCATAATATCTTGATATTAATTGTGTCGTACTTTGTTATTGTTTTGATATACGAGTTGTTGTGTTAAGAACTACCGTTTTCATGTGCCATATCTTAATCATATCGTTTATCATGAACTTTGATGTATTATTTTTACTTATAATTCTTGCGTAAATTCTTATTGGTTGGAACTATTTTGAAAAGTTGTCAACCAAACGTTGACTTTCGTTTGATATTATTTAGCAGATTTATTTTGTCAAACGTCAGATATTAGAATGATCAATATTTCGATCGGTCAGTTTACCCGGACTCACATTCATTTCGAAATTATCCGTTTTATTGATCCATTTTTATGATTGAAGGCATCTGATTTATTGTTGAAGATTTATTTCGCTTGGATCGTTATAAATTTCGTCTGAAAGCATTTGTTGTAAGTTGTATTGTTGTTTTTGCATATTTTTGAAGTAAGTCTTGAAGGCGTTATCATGTCTCGATAAATTTCTGATGGATTTGTGAGCTCCGTAGGTGGTAGTGAGGCCCACGCCGCAGCTATGCTCCTGGTCCATAGTGGGATGTTGTTTCCTGTACCCTATGTGGTTTAAGGGAAGGAGGACTACATTATCACTGAAAGGGAGGAAGGTGTTGAGGTCTTATTAGAATGGTGCTTGTAGGGTAGACGTCTATTGTTTGCCGCAAGGGGAGGAGTGGCTACCTAACCTCGTGTCAAGCATGGTCACCGTACCTCTATGACCGGGGTCTAGCAAGCCTCGGTTATTTTAGGTGGGGCGGTTCTACTCTGCACGCAGAAGACTAATGAGATCGAAAACACTAGAATCGGAGGGAATGTGGTGAGGCTCGAATCTTAAGCGGGGCTTGATGTCGAGATGTTTTCCTCATACGGATTACACCACTCCTCGACGCATTCACAAGGGGTGTCAGAAATATCGGGCATGATGACTTAAGTGGGGACGAATGTAATGTCGAACTTGGTCGAGGGACTTTGAAAGAATGATTTCTCTTTTGAATGATTAAAATTTTTGAAAGGTATGTCAGGGGCTATTCCTGACTCACTCTTGTCAGCACATTACTGTGGTATAGTAGTGACAGTAATGGATAGTGGCTTGAGTGTTTTTTTTTGTATTGTCGGAGGGCTTCCAACATCATTCACGAGAGACTAACGTTTGTATTGAGTGGCCGCCAGTGGGATGATGCTGGGATCATTCTGAAAAAGTTCCTCTAAATTGAAGGCTTCCAGGGGCTAGACCTGGGTCCAAGTTTGATTACGGCTTGCCAGAGGCTAATCTGGTATCATTCTACCCACTTATATGTTATAGGAATGGGAGGTTCACCAAAGGCTATATCTAGTGGTATTTTGTTGAATTGTAAGGGTTCTGGAGGCTATATCCAGAGTTTTGAGTGAGGCTTCTGGAGGCTAAATCCAGTTTTGTTGTTATATTGTTGTAAAAGTTCCGGCTTAGTTCCGGACAATGGTTGGAATTGTTGTGTATTGTGATCGTTGTTTTCACATGGAAATTTTATAAGGATCCTGATTTTATTTTGATGGTGAACGACGGGGACGTCCTTCAATGGGGTCCGGAAATGCTGTCGGGGCAAATACCTTGACAAGGGTATTTGCCGGGGTTTTCAACGTCGGACGCTGTCCGACTTTTTCGTGGAATTGAAGGACTTGACGAGACTGACGTTGCCAAAGTTGTTCAGACAGACCTATGACCGGTAGGCTTAAACTTTTTTTTTTAAGCTAGATGTCGATGACGTCCGACTGAAATAGTGGTAATCAGTGGTGTGACCACTAATCGGCATCTGACGGAGCTATGGAATAGTTTGGCCGAGGGACTACTAGGATTATACCTACCCTACCTAAGAAGGTGGCGTGTGGCGGTAGGCCGCACGATTCAGGGCCTAAGTGCGTTCAAAGTGGCGACCTTACCGGAGGCCTCGACCAAGGGCTGAAATGGTTGGCACGGTAGCCGTAGGGTGCGGCAAGTGTAGGGCTGGCCAACCAGCCACCCAGCCTGCAACCACCCAGCGTGTAGCCTATCGGTCAGCAATCAGCCAGCCACCCAGCCTGCACCCACCAAGCGGGAACGGCCACCTGGATGTAGCTTGACCCTTGCGCAAGGATGACACACATAAATCGAGAAATGGTCCAAAATCCAGGTAGGGATTTGAACCCGGGTCTGTACCTCGATGTGCCATAGCAGGCCAGACTGTGTGGGAGCACAAAGGCTCCCACTTCGTCTTGGAGACTGTGTGGGAGCACAAAGACTCCCACTTCGTTTGGGACAGATGATTGTGGCCGCAAGATCTTGAAATTTTGCGGCCCATAGTTCACATACGTAAAGCAAGAGGGGGTTGGAGTTGAGTGGAGAGTGAGAGAGAGAGAGAAATGGGAGGATGGGGAGAGGAGGACCTGCTCCTCCCGACCTGTCAACTGCCTCCCCGTTGTTAGGGGGGGTAAGAAGAAAAAAGAAGAGAAAAGAAGAAAAAGAAAAGAAAAACGGGATCTGAGTTTTTCTGAGAACCAGTATTTTTCAGTTTGTGCCACTATTTTTTTTGTGGCGCAAAACAATTTTTTTGACCTTGATTTGTTTTCTGTAGGTAGTCAGGCACGTAGGCCATGTGCATGATTGTTTTTAGATTTTTTTATCTAGCGAATATTTTTCTAAAATTCTTCAAAGTCGGGGTACTTTTTGCACCCCGCTCCGAGCCTGTTGGGATTTGAACTCGTGAATTTTCACGAGTTCTTTCCCTACCTCTCCCAATCTGACAACTGCCATCCCCGTTTTCAGGGTAGGGCAGGGGAGAAAAGAGCAAAGAAGATAAAAGGGAAAAGGGAAAAGCCACGGCCACGAATGTGGCCGCAACTATGATCAGATACAGGCCAAACTGGCCTGAATGTGACTCAGGCCACAGGCTGGGGAGATGAAGGGGTAATGAGGGGAACTTGGCTGGAAACAGCCATTTTCCCTCCGAACCTGCACTCAGTGTGGGGATGATTTTTTTTTTGCCATTTTTATTATTATCCGGATTTCCCATATAATCCCAACCCCCGATAATCTAGGTAGATAATCCAACCAGATTATCCGCCCAGATAAGCCGTGCTACCTAAGATAAATGATGCAGTGAAAAAGTATACAAGTAAAGAGAATTTGGAACGAACAAAATGAAAAATAATGGAATTGAAAAACAATAAAAATTTAGGCTACCAGAGTCTCTCTCTCTCTCTCTCTCTCTCTCTCTCTCTCTCTCTCTCTCTCTCTCTCTCTCTCTCAATCTTCTTTTTCGTCGTGGTCTTCTTGCAGGTGCGCGGCGGCTTCTCCAACCTCGGGTCCGCTATGGCGGATTGTACCCCTCGGCTACCACCTCCGCTAAGGCGCTTCAGGCCGTGCACACGACAGCGCGCATGGAATAGCGGGTACCAGCTCCGATACCAATGCAATCGGACTCGTCTCATTCACACTTTTCATGCATGTAAACAGCATCGCAGCAAACTGGCGACATGCGCCCACTCAGAACTCAGAGATATAGCATCCAGATAAGAGTTCACTTCCACTGGCTATGGCGACTCAGCGCCCACAACTCACTGTTCACATACACCGGATCACCCTGGATATCCCACACGCACCATGCTGGACACTCACACAACACACACACACAGATCACTCTAAACTACAGCTATGGCAGCGATGACTTCCTCTACCCTATCGGTATGGCTGCACTTCGTCTCTCTCGCCCACTTCAACTTCGGGCGTCACTGCAGACCTCCTCGCACAAGCCGCTGAGACAGCGCTTCCGCATGGCTTCCGCAGGAATGAATGAATGGCTGTGCGCGGCCTCTACGAAGACCTATCAGCTGTTACAAATACACAGGTCCCGGGTTCAACTCCACGGGTCAACAGAGGTACTGTACACAGGTAAGGTGGGGATTAGGGATCGAGCCTTGCGATCTGCATCAGCCACTGCGAGTTGGTGGATACCGTTTCACTCCCGTCGGCCTAAATTCGAGGTCCTCCGAGAATATTTCAGTCCAAGGCAGGACCTTTACCCTTTCTATCTCTTTCGTAGGCCCTGACTATGTCGGGAGCTGTTTCTAGAAGTTTGGTCCTTGTGAACCAGCGGTCGTCCTCTAGTTCCTAGTATGCAAATCTGACTTTATACTGTTTTTTAGGACGGCCTCTACCTCCTGTTCTAAACACATCTTCACCTACAATGTCGTCAATGTCATACCTCCCATCCATGTCTGGGGGGATCATGGATCGTCTAGATGGAAACTGGTCACTTACTATGCACGACAACAACTTTGACGCATGGAAAATAGGGTAGGTGTGGAGGTGTGTCGGGATCTCTATCGAATAGGACAGACCATCCTCTCCGCCCTTGACTTCTAGAACTGGCCACGGTCCTCTATACACAGGCAGTAACTTTTGCGACATGTTCTCCTCAGGAGCAAACTCTTTAGCCTTGACCCAGACTAAGTCGCCTATTTGGAATTGTGAGGGACGACGATGTTTGTTGGCTTGTTCTATCATCCTATGCTGGGCCTTGCTGAGGTTCTCTACAACAGTAGCTAGTTCCTTCTTGTGCTGTATAGCGAACTCCCTAGTACCGGTGTCGAGCGCATCGGCCCTCGCGTGAACGAGGGCCCTCCCGGCCATGTCACACATGAGTTTAAACAAAACATAACTTAAGAGACAACTCGGGAAACGACGCATAACATCCCGCATGCCGTCGAAACGGGTGCGGTCACCTCGTCCCCTCGCCGCTCTGGCCGGGTGCGCCAGCTATACATCCCGCGGTCCCCTACGACAGGACAGGTTTCCGCGGGGCATAAGCTTGCTTCCCTAAGGGGCTGTCACCACTCTTAGGGGCGTATCCCTACCGAGCTACCGACCCACATGCGAAAGTTTTTAAATGCAGTCGCAGAGGTAGGTCATCCGAGGGCGTTTGCTCGTTCGCTGTAGTATAGATACGCTTGGTTAACGCCGAGCGGACCCGAACGTCGTCCGTTCCTAGGGCGTTGATCTCCTAAGTACGAAACGTACGTCGGTCGGCTAGGACGGTCTCAACCAAGCGTGAAACCCAAATAGTTATCCTAGTCCCTTAGACATATAGCCAAAGAGAATTATAACATTCAAAAACAATTACGTCAAAAGAAGTCGACCGTAGTTGACAGGAATATATATCCCATCGAAAATGATAATTGAAAGAARCAATTCATCATTCAATAATACAAGATCAGAATAAAATCCGACCMCCGCGGGTCGCACACCATAAAACAATCAAACAACCGCCAACAACGAGTTGACTACTGATAATAACCTCACTGTAACCGACAAGGTAGTCGGTCGCCTTAGTTTTGACTTGATGAGACTTGCCGCCAAAGTCATTCATTCTGACCTACCGCCGACCTAAGACTAGGCACACATTCTCATCTTTACTCATTCTCAATTTTCTTCGATGACGAATGGTTTTTGATCAGGGGCATTGCTTGAAGTGTTAGATGTCTCCCCCTCAAGGAAGTGGTCTGGGGTACTTCTCCTCCTCGCCCGAACACAAGACTCGGATCTCAGAAGTCGGGCCGTCTCCACCGAACCGGCAAAGTACCCCCCCGTAGAAACGGTCCACTCTGGGTCGATAACAGGGCCGGCTCCTAAAGCAACGAACCCCCACCCCAGATGCTTCCTGGAGAAAGAGAATGTGTTCACCCCAAGTAGGTTTTAATTGTTCTCGTTTTTTTTAACTCAACGTAATTTGGACGAAAAGAGTCAGAGGTGATAGAGAATGAGAACCACTTAGACATGTATAGGTAGATAGGGTTATTCGAGATAAAACGAGTTTCCTTGGGAAGAGTTAAATTCGTTATGCTTTGATTCTCTTTCTGTCATCAAGATTTCTTTTCTCACGGCACTCATCGATTATCCTTCAAAAATAGCAAGCAAGTTCACTCAACTCACTTACGAACGGAAAAAGATAAGGGTCAAACTCTCCGTCATTTTGTCAAATAACATCTTCGTCTTTTTACTCACCTTCACACCACGAACACAACACGATCAAAAGAAGACAAGCAAAATCCCACTACTCACGTCAGACCCACCTTTTCACTCATGCATGACGCCCTCAACCCCACTCAACCTTTCTCCTAAGCATTCAAAGCAAAATGGTCAAGCAATGTGTGGGTGCACATAGGTGTGAAGGGAGTCTGAGTCGTCCACTGACTGACCTTGAGTGAAGTGGTGTCGAACGCGTCGTGGCTCACTCAAGAAAGCCAAATGACATATACGCATCACCGAAGAAACCGCAGTCCCGAGGTAAGTCTTGGGCCAACTGCTTGTCCCAGACTGTTCCCGACTCGCAAGTTTCACTCGCGGCAGTCCCAAGTGCGAAAATGGCGAGCCGCACTCGTCCTAAAAAATTCACCACGTCGTGCGTCGATCCCAACTGAGCCTTGCCGGTCCCAAGTGGTCCCTCACTACTGCTAGTGTTGGGTAGTCCCATCTACAAAACATTTATTTCATATGCTGCATAAAAAAAGAAACCCGCCCGTCGCGCTCAGATTTCGTATCGTCGCATGCCGTCAACCGCCACCATGTCACGCTGCTGCTGCCGTACACACGAATGGTAGCAGACCTTCACCAAGAAAAGCAGACGCTGCGCTAAAAGAAAAAAAACTTCCAGCGCCGTAAAAAAAACCTCCACTGCCGCGCCGCACGTCCTACCTTCGTGCCGCATTTCCACTGCCGTGCCGAACTCTCGTCGGAAAATGGCAGCACGTCGTCGCTCTGTGCCCTGTTAAAAAAAAAAGAAAACGCCAGCGCTCCGCCGTGTCGTACCACCGTAGAAAAAAAGACGGCGGCGCCTCGCCGTGCTGGACCACCGTAAAAAAAACGGCAGCGCTTCGCCAGGTCGTACCACCTCAAAAAAAACGCCAGCGCTCCGTCGTGCCATACCACCGTAGAAAAAAGACGGCGGCGCCTCGCCGTGCTCGACCACCGTAAAAAAAACAGCAGCGCTTCGCCATGTCGTAGCACCTCAAAAAAAA
>BFEA01000427.1:440668-471258 GCA_003427395.1 Chara braunii
AGAGAGAGAGAGAGAGAGAGAGAGAGAGAGAGAGAGAGAGAGAGAGAGAGAGAGAGAGAGAGAGAGAGAGAGAGAGAGAGAGGGAGGGAGGGAGTGAGAAAGAGAGAGCGAGAGAGAGCGTGAGAGAGAGACGCAGAGAGGGAGAGGGAGAGAGAGAGAGAGAGAGAGAGAGCGAGAGGGAGAGAGAGAGAGCGGAAGAAGGAGAGAGAGGGAGTGAGAGAGGCTGGAACAGAAGAGGCGAGCAGTGCCTGTGTACCCTCGACCCAGCTCCTGATCTGCCTCTCGCCCTTGGATCTCGACCCCGCCCCAGTACCTAAGCCAGCCTTCCCCAAATCGGCGCCTGCGCGGGACAGCAGCTTCACCATGGTGTATGGCAAGGGGAAGATCAAGCAACAACGGGTACAGAAGAAAATAGATTCAATGTTGCTTTACAAGGGAATCGCAAGGCAACTAGCCCAGGATCGGCTCAAAGGAGCCAGGAAGGATGGAGTGGAAGAACAGAACCAACGTAATCAATCAACACAGGCAGAACAGAGGCAGGAATCCCGCACCCATGACGGACAACCGCAGGGATCAACCGCCTCGACCTCACAAGGAAAAACTGGCGGATCATCGTCCAAACAGGATCCGCACCAGTCCTGGGCTGGAAAAGTAAGAGGACCACTGCCCAACGAATCCATCCTTATCCGGCGAGGAAAGGATGTTGCCGGAGGGGAAGCGAAGGAAGAGTGGGAAATCCCGCTAAGGAATTTGACAGCAGTCGGAGCGTTCTTTTTATCCCGCCTGTTGACCCCCTCTAAAAATAGGATAATCCATCAAGGTGGGAAGAAGACCACGATTCGAGCCCTCCCAGGGGAGGCAGTTAAAACACGAGATACCGTGTACACTAAGCACGCGAGTAACTGGGCATTTCACGACGATGCGGCTTTTAAATCTACAAATGATAAGGTAGGTTGGATTAGGGAGCGGCTAGCCGCATTCAAAGACTCGTCTGAAAGTGCACGCAACCACTTTCTCATCCAACCCGCCTCTTCAACTGTCATTACGGTTATCTGCGTAGTTGTCTCCGACAAAAAAACAATGGGCAGCTGGTGATCGCTGTGCTGTGAGAGGTCGGAGGTGCGCATCCATCCCTGGGCCCCTCCCAAACCACAGCGGTCGGAGGAACGAAGGGAGCAAATGATGAGGGAATCCTTTTGGGCCGAATTCCGCCATATACCAATTGAAATACAAGCCGCCTTTGTTCAGGATTTCGCACAAAAGTATGATGTGATTGACTTCATTGACCCCCTGCCCCCCAATGTCGCTCGAAGAGACGACTATCTCATGCTTGCCATCAACTTGGCAGACGGGTACGTATTCTCAATTAACGATGTCATCCCCTTTCAGGTGGGAGGCATCCACACCGCCCATAAACACCGGCCCTGGTGCTTCAAATGCCAGGCATACGACCACTTGTACACCGACACAGCCTGCGCCCGTCACCCCTCACGCGCATCGCGGCCCACAGGGCGACTGAGAAAGGATCCATTCAATGAAGCACGGTGGTGAACTGTTGACCCGGGGTACGAAGGGTGGGTATACATAGATGCACCGGGACAACAAGAAGGAGAAGTGACTGGATGGTCATGGGAAGGTCAAGGGGAGCCACAACAAGGCTCTCGACCTCCTACGACGTGGGCCCCCCCCAAATCCCTGGAATCTCACTTGGGGCAGGCCCCCACAAAAGCAAAATCTCACGAAGAATGGGTGGTGGTGGGGAAGGGGAGGAGAGGGCAGGAGTGCAGCGAGTCGAAGGGAATTGAGGGAGGCGATGGCCAAAAAGAAAACCGCTTTAGCCTTTTGGGCACTGAATCGGGCGGACCAAACTTGGAAGAGCCAACAGTGGGGGCAAAATCAGAACAATGGAAAGACAATAAAGAAGCAGATGGTGATCAAAGGATAACCCAAAATCACAAGAGGAAGTTGGCACTAACGGAAGGGGGGGGGGAAGGGGAAGCACTCGAGACAGATATGGCTAATGTCGAGAACGCAGTGGTTAATGGCAAGGAAGGAGTGATTAATGACATCATGCGGCCCTCGCAAATGGAAGAGTGTCAGCTGCAACAATTGGAGGGGCCTCAAAACCCAAGATTGCGACTGAAGCAACAGGCAAGGGCACAACCGCCGCCATCAAAAGAACAAAGTGCACCCACCCCAAAACAACAGACCCCACAACAACCGTCACAAGGCCAGCAACCGACGGAGTGCAGTAACCCGCCTGCATTAGCCCCTGACTTCTGCTCAGATGCTTTTGGGGCACAGCCGATGGAGGTGGACGTTACCCCCCCCCTCCGGATGTAGAGATGGAGGAGGGGATGAAGGACCCAGCAGACCCGGATGCCCCCCCCTAGGAAATGGGCCTGGACCAAAAAATCCAAGTCGTRACGGATTGGATAATCAAACACTTGCAGGCCGAATTTCCTCATGAAAGCGAGCAATATTGGGATTGCTCCTATGTCGAGCTTGTCACCCTCCTTAATAACAGCCCGACACTCAGGAATGCGTTGACCTCTGGCCCTCCTACTCATCTGACATGGGCAGAAGCGTTTCAAYGCATACTTGCCGTAGCAAGAGGTCGCTTCCGCCCCCCCCCCGAGCCAAAACCCTCCAGTTCAGGAAGGGCACACCCAGGCCGCTCCAACTGAGCAAAAGGTAAACACGGGAGGCGCGAAAAACATGGAAGGATTGGACGAAGGATTGACCTCCCGAAGACTCAAGATCAGACAACTCATAGAGCGAGTGCTTTTTGAAATGCCTCTGTCCAAACAGAAAGGAGTGTTGGTGGCCCCCCTGAGGAAATCTGAAGGGAAATGGGAGATAGGCCTCTTCCTAATTGAATAACACGAGGGAGTAACACTACAAGGGTGGGAATTCTCGCCGAAGGAGGGAGAGGACGGGGACAAGGTCTTTACCGACCAAATGTGCACTTTTATCCCCTCACACTACGCCCCCTGACGCAAGAGCGGGAGTGCGACTGCTTGGGATTAGCGACTATCAAATGGCCAACAACAACCTTTTCCTGCGTTTTGAAACCAACAAGACAGCTAACCTATGTTGGTTTAACCACAATGCTTTGCTTGATCTCCAATGTGCAAAAGTTAAAGCCAACGAGTATTGGTCAGAGGATGATATATGTAGGTGTCTGTGTAAGATGGTGAGGAAGAAAACTCTAATCTTGAACAGATGGGACGACAAGGCCTGACATGCACTGTAAATAAGGAATATAATGAACGATTTAGAAACATTATATCGTAAGAACCCGGCATGGCAAAAATGCGTAAACTCGGCCGACCTGGATCTACGATCTATTAATGTAAATGGTCTCGCGTCGAGCAGACCTGAAAAGCGTCAGGCCATCTAGGACCAGCTTAGAGGAGTATGTGGCAGGCGATGGCTGGACGTAACCTGCGTCCAGGAGACCCACCTACAAGACACCCCCGAGCATAACAGAGCACATAAGATGGTTTGGCCTCACACAGCCATTAGAGCCCATGCACCCTGACCCGGTTCGGCCGGAGTAGCAATCTAGGTCCCTCCGGACTCCAGATTTCAGCCGGTCCACTAGGTCGTAGACGAGGAAGAGGGACGATGGGTATCGGTCCTCCGCATGCTGGAATTGAAGCTGTTGTGCATACTTTGTATTTACTCACCTAATAGTGTCAGCGAACGAAGGGAATTTCTGGAGAAGCTGGCCACACAAGTGCCGGAAGGCATCCCCCTAGTCATAGCAGGGGACTTTAATGCTACCCCAGACAGAACTTTGGATAGATGGAACGCCCAAGAATCCCCTTCCTTCGCCGTGGCAGAAGAGGGACGAATGATAGCCGAACTCTTCAATCTTCGATACCTTTCGTCGATTACACCCCCAGACACAATCCTTTACATGTGTAAGGGACAATGACCTGACACGCCTGTCCAAATCTAGGATTGACCTCATCTTTATATCCAACGACCTAGAAGGAGCATTGCGCTGGTCGCGAATCCTCCCGCGAAGCCCGCACCCAGGACTATATCACAAGACATGCGGGCGAATGGAACTTCTGGCGTCAACAAAAGCATCTGTTCGACTCACATATTACATGGTTCAACAACGGACTGATCTATCTAGCAAAAAAATGCAAGGATTTTTCCAAAGCAAAGGCAGCCCAACGATAACAGTAAGAGATGTCTACCCACAAAGAACTAATCACCCTGGAACAACAGGCAGATTCACAATCTCTTACCACCACCATCCAAGATATTAAAGATCGCCTCTTACAATACGCACTACATAGATGGCAAGGAATTAGAATTCGAGGAAAATTGACCAAATTTACTCAGGAAGCTACCATGGACACCCATTTCTTCTCCATGGCCACGACACGGGCCAGACTGACGGTCATAGAAACCCTCTTTGACCCAAACGACGGCGGAACCATAGCCACTGACACAGCACACTGCACACTAATTACTCAGACCTTTTTCAAACAGTTATACGCATCCCAGATCCCACCCTCACAAACGGACTGAAGAAACAAGGAACTGGAGGAGTTCTTAACACCAATGGATCGACACCTCTCCTCACATCAGCGGGAACAACTGGAAGAAACCCTGTCTAAAAATAAAATCTTCACAACACTCCTCCAAATGAAAGAGGAAAAAACACCCGGCATAGACGGACTCCCCAAGGAATTTTGGGAAACTATATGGCCGGATCTGAGCGTGGACTTATGGGAGTATTATCAGGAGGTGTGAAACGCCGGGGACATGGGAGAAATTGTGGGTAGAGGTGTGCTATCATTGCTACATAAAAAGGGGGACAAAATGAACACTAGAAACTAAAGACCTATCACTCTGCTCACAGTAGTCTATAAAATGGTTTCCAAAGCGCTGGCGAATCGTATGGCATCCGTCCTAGAAGATGTCATACACCCGGCCCAGACAGGATTCATGTCCGGAAGGAATATACAAGAAAATATCTTACTAGTTAACGAGGTGGTCCAACTAGCCCAACGAACTAAAGCGAACGCGGCCATTATATTCATTGATTTCGAAAAAGCATACGACCACGTTGACTCAACTTGACTGGACATTCCTGGATAAATGTTTGGAAATAATGAACTTTGGTCCAATCTTTCGACGTTGGGTTAGGATCCTTCATCAAAACGCCACCACCTGCGTGCAGGTAAACGGGTCTTCAGAGGTCTGTAAGACAAGGGGATCCCATCGCACCCTATCTTTTTGTGGTAACAATGGAAGCACTTTCGGCCAACCTCAGGCATCACAAGAAACTATCTCGTATCAAAATGACAAATATCCCGGAGGAGGGTGTGCCGATCTGCTCCCTTTTTGCTGATGATCTTTCCATAATGGTGGAAGCGACGGACTGTAACATGGAAGAAATCCAAAGTCTCATGAACCGGTTCTGCCAGCTTTCAGATATGGCAGTAAATTGGGGGCAGAAGACTACAGGTTGGTGGTTGCACCATCAAGGAGGAAGACCCCCTGAAAACCCGCGAATTACATGGCTACCCCCGGAAGACCCACTGAGAGTTTTGGGGGCCTTACTTACAGCAAACGGAAAGCCGACGACCAATGACGAGTGGCTGACTGGACCAGCAAACACCAAACTAAAGCAATGGAATAAAAAGCACACATCGTTATTTGGGAGAGCCCTGGTCATTAATAATGTGGTTCTGGCCACACTTCGGTACAAATCGATTATGTGGCTCATGAGCGACGGGGGGCTCAGGTCACTCAAACAGCAGCTAGCCGGCTTCCTCTGGAGAGGGGACAGTAATACCCCCCACGCAATTAGTCGAGTAGTTTGGGACTCAGTGATTCAACCCAAGACCAGAGGAGGACTAGGAGTTGTGGACCCGGCCACTCAATCCCAGGCTCTCGCACTTCGCTGGCTCCAGTACATCATCTTTTCTCTGTCCTCCCCCTGGCCCCCTCTGGCCCTGGCACAAATTGCTGCCCTAGCAGCAGAGGCCCCCTCGGAGACTGACCCCCTGGTATGGCTACAAGACAGATACTGGAAGCTGCCAAGGAAAGACAAGACTGGGGACCAGGTGAGCACATATTGGTTGTGCTTACTTCGCACATGGAGGAAGCTCCCGCCGCCCGACCGGCCCAGTCCGGATCGATGGGAAGAAATTTTCAGACAACCGCTGTTTGGGAATCGTCTGATTATGGATGCTTTGGGCCAGGTAAGATGCAGCTCAGATGCCCCTTGGAAAGGTTGGATTAAACATGGAGCCAGTAGGGTAGGGGATTTGTGGGATATAGAAGGAAGATGCTGGAAGAGTGCAGAAAGGATGCGTGCATGACTACGCTACTGCCATCGCACGGAATCGGTGTTAAACGACCTGATTGAAAGTCTCCCCCTCCAGTGGTATAGCATCCTTCGAAAAGGCCCTCAATTGAGAGAAGGTGACTGGGTGGGCCTGCCCGATCCTAAGGAGGAGGTCGGGCAAGTACACGTTGTCAACCAAACACAGGCCCTAATTGAGATTTTCACCATCCAAAGGGATGGCTCTTTACGGGGCAGCCAGGATCCTTTTGTTTGGAAGGACAAAACGAACATATACCGCATCAGGGTTCTGGAAAATGGCAGAGGACGATGGGCCTACCACCCAACCACCCCGATTGAGGATCTCCCCTTCGACCCCGACGAGTGGCATTGGTCCCATGTACTCACGACTAGACAAAGGCCAACAAAACCACTAACACTACACACTATAAAAACGAAATCAGTCTATCGTATGCTCCGCCCCAAACGTAGATTGCGGGAGACGGTCGAAGACAGGTGGCATCGACATCTCAATGTGGACCGAGACTTGCTCAAGCCGATCCGGTGGTTCACTCAAGTTAGGAATAGACCCGCTAAGATTTTGGCCCTTCAGTGGCCAATAGCCCACCGCTGCCTGCCAACAAATGACTGGTTGATAGATCACACCCGTCTGGAGCAGCAAGGTCGGGCATTACCCTGGTGCTATAGTTGCCTACGGAACTATCCAAGGAGGAAAAGGGCCGAAACAATCGAACACATCTTCCTCCAATGCCCGGCTTCGGTTTTGCTCTGGAGGGTTTGGGACAGAATCTGGCGACACATTGTCCCCGGGGAAGAATGGCCATGGGAATGGAGGGCCATACTACTAGGACATTACCCCCCAATTCAGGGAGACACATTCGTGGAAAACATGTTTCATTTGGGCAGGCGGGCGGTCCTGTGGGTCATCTGGTGGAAACATTGCATTTTGGAAATGGAAGGGGCACGGGTCGAAGAAGGTGAAGTCACAGAACAATTACGCCTGTTAGTCCAACATGAAATTGCTGCCCAATGGAAGGCGGCCRGAAATAAMCTGGACCAAATGAATTCCTGGTCTGACATCAACAAGATCATATCTCGATTCAGTCAGGATTGGTTGGGAGGGGAAAGAAATGGATGGGTGGCGGAGGTGAGATGGTCAGAAAATCACCAGACGGGAGGAGTGCTGCAAGGACACCAGCCGGAGATAGCAAGAGATTATCAGTTGATCTTCCATGAGTGGACAAACCTCGATCCCGGCCGAAGGTTACGCCCGGCCCATGAATTTGCAGACCCCTTCCCCCCCCACCCACTGGCACTGGAAGAGGCCCTCCCCCCATGATCATAGTCTGCCGGTCCGACCCTTCGTCCTGTGTCCCCCTTCAGTCTACTTGAAGCTGCCCCCGCTGTCCGTGGCTCCCCTACTCCTGATACTTCCCTACCCCTGATCCCTTCTGTTCGCCTTTGTCCCTTCGGTACCTCCTTAGTCTGTTTATCCCTGTTCATCTCGGCCCTTCAATACGAGCTCAGCCTAATGGCCAGCAGAAGGATAGCAGCAGAGGGATACACTGCAGGTCGGATTAGATGATCAGCGCTGATATGTCCCTTTGAATACAAGCTTCGTTTAATGGACAGCAGAGAGACAACGGCAGAAGGATACACTGCAGGGTAGGATGAATAAACAGAACTGTACGATCCGTCTCAGCCTGAGTGCCCAATACAAAAGAGGCACCGGGAGGCGATCCGCTTTCTCAGCCAGGCATCCCAGGGTAGGCAGGGATGTTATACTCGGGGCATGGAACGTTCTCAGCCTTTCTCAGCCACGCATTCGGGACATGGGACGCTGGACCTGGGTTCCAGCACGGGGTTGTCAGACTGTGTTTTTTCGACATGATATTGTTCTGTAAAAGTTCTGTAAAATTTCTGTCAACTTTCTGTCAATTTTTCTGTCAAATTTCTGTCAAAATTCTGTAGATGGGATGCTCGACGCCATGAGGATAGCAGGAGGGGAGCAGGAGCTAGGGGAGGGGAGGGAGGTCCCACCGGTGCCCCCCGGTGGGTCTCCCGTCTGTACCCGACGATGCTGCAGGCTAAGTAGGAAGGAAAAGGTCAGCTATGGGACGCTGGACCCGGTTTCCAGCCAATGGCGTCACCCTCAAGAATGTGCTGTTACAAACAGATGTATTCATGGGACGCTGCGCCCGGTTCCCAGCAGGTGATGCTCCCCACCAATAGACAGAGCGGCCCGCCAGGCAAAAAATCAATCCCGGTGGTTCTCTTACCACCACCAGGATAGTGGCTTTGTATATGGGCCTTAAAAAAAAAAAAAAAAAAAAAAAAAAAGACAGTATAATATCCTTGCTGCCCAGGAAAACGCCGGCATGTTTCTTAAATCGAAACAGTATTAGCAAAGAACTACGGGCTAAAGACTGCAAATCTCGAAAATGCACAAGGCAATTCACAAAAATTCCACAATTTAATCCTAAAATTATTTCCAAAGGCAAACTAAATTCTTAGATACAGTTCAATTCTAAAATTCAGTCCAAATGCGTACCAAATTTAATCTTAACACAATAAGAACTAGGCGTATTAATATTATCTACAGAGAATAAACGATTGACAACAGCCGAGAAATGGCCACACATAGAGAATCTTAGGGAATTCAAAGGGAGGGAGAGAAAGATAACCACGCCAAAAAGTAAACAACGCGGTTATAACTGGCAATTATTTTACCCTTTACGCCCGAGAAATCGTTCCCACCGCCACTAGTGAGTCTCCCACTCCCGCTGATGGCGCCGCCACTCACAGGGCTTCAGGGCTTTAGGGCTTTATGAACCCCGCAGCCATACAGATATAAGCAGGAGTTCCCAGGGAAACCATAGGTCGAGCGTAGGACACTCCTCGCATCACTCAAGGCGTGGGTGACCTTGCATCACTGTCTCCTGAGCTTGAAGAACAGCCTCTTGATTGCTTTCCTTTCCTTTCGTTTTGACAAGGGAAAAAAAAAAAAAAAAAAAAAAGAATTCAAAATCCCAGCGATACAGTGAGCAAGGATAAGCATGACTCCTGTATCAAGGATAAGCATGACTCCTGTTTATCGACACATGGCCATTTTTTTTTATTTTTATTTTTTTCCAGACACATGGCCAGAATTCGAAAGAATGCAGAGCGAAAGAAGAAAAAAAAAAAAAAGAAAAAAAAAGAATGCAGAGCGCAGTCAAAAACGTGATGGTGTAAGGGCTCGCCACACCACTGTCGAGACGAAAAACGGAGGAATGCATCTTGCATCCGTTACTATGAATAGCAATGGATGCATCTTACTGCTTTCTTCGGCAGATGCATTCGTTCTCCTTCCGTTGCCCCAAGTCTGCTCTGATGCGCGCACAGCAATTGACTGGGGCCGACACTGTGATGCACAATTATAGGCCTTGCTGGACTACTCCCCACATATGCACAAAACACAAAACTATGGTGGTCACGGTGTATCTCTATCCATGTTCTAGCAGAGGATTCGTTCTCATTTTGCACATTTAGAGAGCGAAGCCCGAGGGGGAAAAGGAGGAGGAGGAGGAGGAGGAGGAGGAGGAGAAGGAGGAGGGGGAAGTTATATCATGTCTGAAGGAACAGCATGAGACGTGTAGCCAATATCTACGTAAAGAATTAATAGGCACTGCGGTAGTGGGACACGTGGACTAACGGCGAAGGAGGTAGAGAAACCCAACGAAGAAGGCAACAATCGGAGAGGGCTCAGAGGGGNAGAAGTTGATGGTGGGATATCACGCGTCCTACTAGTGAGGGGCCTAGCTGGTAGGATGGAATTAGGGTACAGCAGCAGTGGAGATGGTGGCTCTGCTGCGGTAAGTCTTGCCGGAGTGGGTTATAGGGGATTGACAAGTTTCTAAAAAATTAAAAAATTCTTTACTCAAACTATGCTTGGTATTTCTTAGCCGAAGCCGGGTAATGGCCCCGGTACTCTTAATGTTTGTACAATTCATATGGGACGCTGGGCCCAGTTCCCAGCACGTGTGACTCCCCACGAATAGATTGGAGCTTTTGTCCCAAAAAAAAAAGAAAAAAAAAAAAAGGATCAGCAGTAGAGAGATGAGGGAAGACTAGATTCAACCAAATTGACATCCCTCAAACACACACCCAAGGCCAATAAGACATTAATTTGACAGTGTTTTTTGTTTTGTTTTTGTTTTCTTTGGCAAACATCTTGACAAGCCAACAGTGCCACAGCGATAAGAGCGCCGGTGGGGTTGAGGTCTTCTCTGTGATGGCTCCAATCTTATAAGTGGGGAGCTGCACTTGCTGGAAAACGGGTCCAGCGCCCCTTATACAAAATTAACGAACAGGGTAGGCCGGCAAAAATCTCCGCCCTCCAATGGCAAATTGCCCACCGATGCCTGCCAACGACTGGCTGGTTGATCACACGCACCTTGAACAGCAAGGAAGGGCACTCCCCTGGTGCCGAAGCTGCAGCCAAAATTTTCCCCGGAAAAGGCGCCCCGAGACGATTGAACACATCTTCTTACAATGCCCTACGGCCGTCTTGCTATGGCGATGGTGGGAGAGCATTTGGAGGCAGATTGTCCCAGGCCTATCATGGCCCTGGGATTGGAGGGCAATCTTGTTGGGGCACTGCCCCCAGCTTTCGGACGACACATTTGTAGCAAATATGTTCTCCCTGGGTAGACGTACTGTTCTCTGGACTATATGGTGGAGAAGGTGCATTATAGAATTAGAGGGGGTGAGGGTGGAAGAGGGGGAAGTTACAGAGCAGATACGACTACTTTTTCAGCACGAGATTATGGCACAGTGGCAGAGCGTTAAAGAAAACCTGGAGCAGGTGCACAGCAAGATAGACATCAACGAAATTATATCTCGGTTTTGTGTGAACTGGTTGGGGGGGAGGAGGGAGGGCTGGGTTGCAAGGGTAAGCTGGACAGGAGACAGTATGGACCAGCTGAAGAAAGACGGACATGGAGAGGAACGAGAGGGAGGATGGGAAAGAGATTATCAGCTTCACTTCAAGGACTGGATAAAGGTGGATCCCAGAGAACAGTTGAGGCCCGCCCAGGATTTCCCTGATCCCTTTCCCCCTCACCCGCTGGCTCTGGAGGAATACGTGGGGGACTAGAGGGGAACTAGTGGGAGGTTCTCTCTGCACTTCTTTCGGAACCTTTTGTTTTTTCTTTTTTTGTTTTTTTTTGTTTTTCTGTGGGTTTCTGTTCTCCATGCCTGGGGATGCTAGAGGTAAGTGACTATATCTCCATCTGTACTTTTGACACCTCTTTGGGCATCTCCTTTGACATTCCTTTGAGATTTCTTAGATACTCTCAGACAATCAGACAATCTTAGACAATCTTAGACTTCCTCAGAAGGATGTGCGGTAGAGTGACCAGGAAGGTGGGCAGGAGACCAAACAAGGACTACTGGTGCCCCCCAGTAGCCATGGTTGGGACCCTGCCCTGGGCCTTGATTTGGATAGCATAGGAGTGAGGGGACGCTGGACCCGGTTTCCAGCATGTTGCCTCTGAGGAAGTTCATTCTGTATAAGGGACGCTGGACCCGTTTTCCAGCAGGTGATGCTCCCCACCAATAGATGGAGCCTCTCCCCGGGTGGTAGTGGTGTCTGCTCATATCAGCACCACTATCACGGGTAGGAGCGTTCAAAAAAAAAAAAAAAAAAAAAAAAAAAGTTGTCAAAGAGAAATACCAGGACCTCAGACATATCATATTCTTGGACTGGCAGAAAAGAGTCTGTATAGCAACTTCACTGTCAGTGACTCAGTGGGTGTATGCTGGTTCAGAAGGCATTGGGCCTCGTGCCCCAATTTGGTCCATATTGATGGTTGTATACACGACATTTCTTTTGATTTTTTTTTGTAAGCAGTTAGCAGAAGAATGAGGATGAATTTGGTTTTTGGTCCTTTTTGCTTTTGGTTTTTGGCCTTTCTTTTTGCTTACTCTTTTCTTTTACGGGCCTTCATGAGCACAGTACTTGTACAGTTTTTTTTTTTTTTTTTTTAATTAGCTCCATTCTATTGGTGGGGAGCAGCACCTGCTGGAAACGGGGTCCAGCGCCTTACATAAAATTGACCTATGTCAGCTCCATACCTCAGATGCTACTGCCAGCATTGACTACCCCAGGAAGCTGGGGGGTTAACTGAGCAGCAGATAATGATTGCAGTAAGGAAGGCAGTTGTATATGCTAGTGGGGTCCTCCCCGGGGGGCTCCGGGGAGGAACACCATGTCTGAATGTAAAGCTGTGGGTAATATCGTGATGGGTGGTTTGGCATTTTCAGGACAGGATCTCCGCCAGGGAAATGGCATGAGGTGGGAAACGGTCTGGGAAGTCCAAGGGAGGGCATAGCGGGAATGAGGGCTCTATGTTCGTCCAGTCTTAAAAAACTAGGCGGTAATCTCTCATTTCCTCCAAATCCCACTGTCCATCTCCCCTGTCTCCATTGTCTCCATTGTCTCGACTCCATTCCACCTTGGCAATCCACCCTTCTCTCTCCCCTCCTACCCAGTCTGTACAAAATGCTGTAATTGCTCTCCTAGCATCGCCAACTTGTATAAAATGGTCTAGTTGTGATTTTATATCCGATCATCTTTGTGTGAGTTCAAGCTGTACCTGCTGCTGAATCTGTTCCGTGATCGCTGCCCCCTCTACCCTCACTTTCTCCATGGCCAGGATACACCTCTGCCACCAAAGTGCCCATATCACCACCCTTCTTCCAAGTCTGTACATGTTCTTTACAAAGGTCGCTGATTCTCCTGCCGTCGGCCAATGCCCAGCCAATATGGCTTGTCATCACCAAGGCCAAGGGACTTCAGAGTCCATTTTCTACCAGATGCGGTCCCACCATCTCCATGTGAGTTGAGCGATCGGACATTGTCTAAAAATGTGCTCAATGGTTTCCACCATAAAAATGTGCTCAATGGTTTCCACTCTTTTGTGGGACGGGAAAAGACTCTGGCACCGCTGGCACCATGGCAGTAGCAGGCCCCTTTGTTCCAGGCTAGTGTGGTTTGTCATCTAGTCGTTTGTCGGCAGGCAGCGATGGGCTATCTGCCATTGTAGGGAGGTGATTTTCATGGACCCGAACTTTTGTTCCTTGAACCAGTGAATCGGTGTTAGGAGGGCACAGTCCACATTAAGGTGCCTAGCCCATCGATCGTTAACCTTGTCCCTCAGATGTCACTTCGGTCTAAGCATTATATAGGCCGATTTGACCGATAGTTGATAAAGGTTAATGTGACTAGCGTTGGGACCCCCCCCTCTTTCGGGGGAGCTTCCATGTCCATTCCAATGGATCTAGAGTCAGATCCTCGATCGTCGTGAATGGTTGGAACACCACTCTCAGTCCTTTCTCCTCCAACACTGGCGCTCGTTCTGGTGATAGTGTAACATTCGATCAGGCCAATCCTCAACGGGGTCTCCCTACTTCCCACCCAATCACCTTCTCTCAAGGTAGGGCCTCGTTTGGGAACTCGATACCACGCCAATGGGATGACTTCAATTAGGTTATCCAAAGAATCCTCCACGCGATGGCAGTACCGTAGGATTTCCCGCAACTTATCAACTGTTTTCCACTCGTGTCTCTCGTTGTCCCAGAGATCCCCAACTCTAAGGATTCCTCGTTTGTCCCAGTTTTTCCAAGGCAGGGCTGAACTTAACATGGTGCAGCCCCTCAGGTCTGTCACCCATCGATTACCAAACAGAGGTTGCTGGTAGACATCCTCCCATTAGTCGGGGTGAGTCCTATCCGGGAGTGGGAGCCTGCGCCAAGAGTCCAGTAAAGATGGCCAAAAGGTGCCTATTGTCTGACCTCCTCCTTCTACCCCCTCCCTTCCTTGTGAGAGTTTGCGTGAGACCGTCCAAAAGCGGTCTTCAAGCCATGTCAACGGGTGTACCCCTTGGGGGGTTGTAGGGGCTAATCGGGCCAAATGCTCCAGGGCCAAGACACACCACGGGCACTGGGGGGCAAAGATAAGTCTTTTGACCCATTTTAACCGTAGCGCTCGCACTTGCATGGCAGGATCAATTATTCCCAATCCTCCCCTCGCCTTGGGATGAATAATTGAGTCGCACACTACTCGGCTAATTGCATTGCTCTGCTCACAATCCCCCCTCCATAGAAAGGCCATCGTTTTGTTTCGAAACCTCCTCAGAGCATCTTTGCTCAATGGTCACAGTAAGGACTTGTACCATAGCGATGCAAGAACCACGTTGTTAACTACTAGTGCTTGGTCAAACAAGGAGGTGTGCTTATTTCTCCAATTGTTTAGTTTTTGCTGAGCCGGGGAGCTGATTCATTCATCATTGGTAGGTGGGCGTCCCCTCATAGTCATGGATACCCCTAAGATTCTTACCGGAGCCTCAAGCCACATCCATGCAATGTGTGGCAACTCTGCGGGGCGCCCCCCTTGATGATGAATCCACCATCTTTGTGTCTTGCTCCCCCAGTCGACCGTCATGTCGAAAACCTTAGCAAACTTTTTTTTTTTTTTTTTTGTGGGACAACTGCTCCAATCTATTCGTGGGGAGCAACACGTGCTGGGAACCGGGCCCAGCGTCCCATATAGAATATACAAATGATTTGAAATACCAGGGCCATTACCTGGCTTCGACTAAGAACAATATGAAAACTATGAAAAAAATTCAGGAAGATTTAGGAAAAACGTAGATAACTGTTGACCTATTGCTAGGCTACTCAAGCAGTAATTACTATGTAGGACAAGAACGCCACAAAAATCATTCAAATGCTCAGAACCCCTGGAATCCTCGACAAAACACTCTAAAATTCTCTAACACTGTCTAATTCCCTGCCGAGCTCTCCCAGGCCTCATGCCCCTACCCTGCCAGGTTACAGGGCAACACGACTCACCCCATCTACGGCCAGCGTCGTCCCGACAACATCCCTTGGTTTTCCCTTGGAATGCCCGACCCAAGGCATCCCCAGATTTCTCTACCAGGCCTCACGCTCCTCCTACCAACAGGTTACAAGGCAATCCCTCAACACCGGTCAGCGTCGTTCTGGCATCGAAAAACTGCAGGTCCATGAATATAACACCATCAAAGATGCCTAAAATGAGTTGCAAGGAGTACCCAGAATCCTAAGGCATTCTCAAGGGTCTTTTTTTCATAAAAATGGAGAAAAAAAATTAAGAAGACCTCCCCCTGCCAGCATTGATTGCCCCGGAACTAGAGGATTAACTGAGCAGGGACGCCCTTTGATGATAGGTCTTTTTTTTAGAAAAAATTGAGAATAACTTGCACCAAGTACTGATGAAAACATCCTCGAAAGGGCTAATAGAAGAAATATCTATCGGATTTCCTCCATGTTGTGGTGTGTGGCCCCCGCCATTATTGTGAGGTCATCTGGGAAGAGGGAGCACATGGGGATTGCCTCCTCCGAAATGTGTGTGATTTGAATTTTAGTGATGTTTTTGTTTGCCTTGAGGTTGGCAACCAATGCCTCCATGATAATCAGAAAAAGGAAGGGGACAATTGGGTTCCTTGGCGTACCGACCGCTTCAACCGTAGGGGCGGAGCCAGACATCCGTTGACTTGGACGCAGGTGGTTGCATTCTGGTGTAGGATTCGTATCTACCGCCTGAAATCTGACTCGAAATTCATTTTTTCCAAGCATTTGTTGAGAAAGAGTCAGTCCACATGGTCATAGGCTTTTTCAAAATCAATAAAAACCAGGGGCATGTTTTGGGGGGAATATCTTGTGAGCTGGAGAATCTCATGGACTAAAAAAATATTCTCTTGTATATTTTTATTTTCCATGAAGCCTTTTTATGATGGATGAATAATGTCTTCCGTTACCGGGATCATTCTATTAGCTAAGGTTTTAGATAACATTTTATACACAACTACCATTTCGTCAAAATGAACATTTTTTATTTTTTTAACGAAATTGAAACCGAGTTTTTTCAATTTTTTTGGTCGAAAACTTAGGTAGCAGTGTAGCACGACTTATCTCGCCGGATAATCTGGTCAGATTATCTGGCCGGATTATCGGGGGTTAGGATTATCCAAAAATCCGGATGATTAAAAAAATGCTAGAAAAATGCAAAAAAAAAAAAAGAAAAAAAAAAGCGATATTTCACATGAAAAATACAATAGAACTACGTTCTTATTTCATAAAAATCTTGATAGGTCATGGAAGCATTGGAAGGGTTCAAAGGGGGTAAGATAGGGAATAAAGGGGTTTAAAAGGGGGATGCTTAATTAGGTTTTTTTTTTTTTTTTTTTTTTTTTTTTTTTTTTTTTTTTTTTTTTTTTTTTTTTTTGAGATATAAAAAATGGTCTAAAGTCAAAAGTTGTTCGTATCATTGTTATGAACAACATATTGTTTTTCAGGGTTTTTTAAATTATTTTTTTTTCGATAAAAAAAAAAATTATTTTGCGTAGGGCTGGATTTTTCATATCCGAAATTAATCCAGAATTTTTATCCGGATCAAAAATTTCAGATGAAATTGGCCTGCCGGATATCCGGATTTGCTCCTAGCCGAAAACTTGTCTAAATTTTGCTGCTCCTGAGGGTCCGGCGTTTTAGAACGTCGGACCCCCTGGATGTATCAGGACTAAGTTTGAGACGAAATACATTCAGGGGGTCCGACATTTTAAAAACGCCAGACCCTCAGGAGCAGCAAAATTTTGACGAGTTTCGGCCAAAAAAGTTGAAAACACTCTATTTCAATTTCGTTCAAAAAAATAAAATGCTTATTTTGACGAAATGGCAGCTGCACCACCGTGAGGAGTGTGATTTGTTTGTAATTGTTTATATCCATTTTGCCCTCTTTTTTAAATAGGAGGGTAAGTATCCTTTGACCCACCCTCTCTCCTGTGTACCATACTTCTTTGTAGAAGTTCATGACATCCTCACCCATAAAATCCCAAGTGGCTTCCCCAAAGTCCTTGGAAAAATCGTCAATTTTAGGTGTCTTCTCCTCCTTCATTTGTAGAATGACGGTCCATATTTTTTGCTTGGAGAGTGAGGTCTCTAGGACCTCACGCTGTTCAGGCGTCAACGCCCTGTCTACTGGTTTCAAGAACTCCCCAATTTCGTTGTTGTGGTATGGACCATCCGACTTATCCACATGCAAGGAGAAGAGGTTTTTATAGAAGTCGTATGTTATCTTTGTGCATCTAGTAATAGTCACGGTCGAGGTCGACTCCTCTTCTTGAGGGTCATAGAGGGCCTCGATTGTGGTCCTTTTGATCCGTGCTTTGGCTATGCTGAAGAAATGGAAATCCATCGCGCCTTCAGTTGAGAACCTGGATAATCTTGCCCGTGTTTTGACTCTCTGTCATTGGTACTGTGCGTGTTTCAGTAGTTGGGTTTTCAAGTTCTGTATTCGGGTTTGTAAGTCAAGGGTCCTTTGCTCTTGTCCTTATTGCTGTTCTTGCAAATTTTATTGTTGTTCCGTGTCCATAAGGTTTTGCATGATCATAATTTCTTGTTGATGACGCTTTGTAGTTAGATGTTTAGAATACTCGTTGCACTTCTTGGCCATGAAGAATAATCCGTTGTTAAATCATGCGACCTGAGAATCTTGTTGGGGGCAGCGGTCCTTCCAAAAATCCTAGGTTTATCGTAGGTACTTGTGAATGAAATTTAGGCAAAGCAAGGAGGTGTTGAGTTTGTAGTAGCTGGCCGCCTAGTCAGGTCGTTTGCGAAAGGTCCAAACCGTCATACACATTCTATGGTCCAGGCTAGGGTACGAGCTGGTTGCCAGTGGTTGGTAGTATTGTCGACGCTGTTAGCCCTCCTCCCAGCTCTTATGAGGCCAACATTAGGTCAATTCGGGACTCAGATAATCTGGAGGGGTCATTGCTTTGGATACAGGTATACGCCCTTTCGGTTGGGTAGTTGCATTTGAAGGTATCAAACAACGAGAGACAGACACATAAGTCTCCTATCATTCATTCGTCCTCCTCTGCGTTATGTAAGGTAGTGGGAAGGACTCTCCATCGATCTAACCATCTAGTATCTGGTGCGACGTTCAAGTCCAATGTTAGGATTACTGGTATATTGGGAATGGGAACAACCTCAACCTTATCGAAAAAAAACTCTTCTTTCACGGGTTGTGTTGGGGGCGTACAGAGAGACAATGCACACCACTTCCCGCTCTAGCATGCCCAGCACTATAACCCATCGTCCCTCCTCTTTATCATTTTCCCAGCTTAGTACTTCCAACTAGGATTCGGGCGAGATCCACATTGCCACCCCAACGTGCCCCGAGCTGAGGGCGAAAGCTTGGTAGCTTTAGAAGGGTCAGGCTTGCTTATGTGCCCTATAGTGTTCCGGTGTGTCCATTAGGTGGGTCTCCTGCACACAGACCACGTTCGTCCATGTCCTCCCCGACCCCCCGCATTAGGTCCCACATCACTTCGTTTTTTTCCTGACTACGGGAGGCTACACCGTTTGCATTAATCGACCTAATGTCCAGATCCGCCTGCTGGAGGGTGTGTTTCCAAGATTTGTTTTTTCCGTACACAACTTCTACCAAGTCCATGACAATCTGTGCACCTCTACCGACCATCGCTTTGCAACTTTGACCACTCTTGTGCCTCCATCCACCCCTCTATTGAGGATATTTTTCTCAGTATCGTATACATGCATGTGAGCACGTCATCGGTCGGCCCAACACTACTAGGCTTTATTTTCTGTTGTTGGGTGTCCAAGAGTGCATTATGTGTGTGCCACTATAAGCCTGCATCCTTGTTGTCCTCAAACCTCATATAGAGGTCCTTGACTCCTTGTAGGCCATTTTTAATTTCTCTGATGACACATTGATGGTGGTCATGGCCCCTGGTTCATAGTGGTCTGTGATAAAATCCTTGACTTCGTGAATCCTTAAAACCCCTTCCCTCTTCATATGTCAGTTGTGCAATGCCATTCCTCCATAGGCAGGGGTATACGGATCATTTGGCTCCGCGGGGGATAGGCCTAACCCCCATTTCTCTACCCCCTTCCTGATTGCAAGTACCAACACTTTATCCCCTTTCGACAGGTTTCTGTGGAACAACCCCTTCTCAATGAGATGGCATAGTTTTGCCCGTTTTGAGGGCCCTATTCCTTCTGCTGCTTCTAGGGTCACGCCCTCTCCTTGCTCAGTTTATCCCGCTCGTCCAGTTCTCATGTCCTGTTGCGTGTCTCCTTGCTGTGTCACCTGGTCCGGGGGGCATGGAGGAGATTTGTCAGTGCGGCCCTCTGGTCCCTCAAAATTTTATGGCGTTCCTGTTGATACAAGGTGCTGGAATTTTTTATGCACGCACCAACTCTAAAGCGTACCCGTTGCCAATCAGTTTCTCTGGACAGGCCTTGCCCTAAGGCTTGTTTCAGGCTAGGGCTCTCATCCAATAATGAAAACAGTTGAACATAGTAGTTTTTTGGGCATTGTTTTTACTCGAAGGGCGTGTGGTGGGTATCTTTTTCTGGCGGCGTTTGCATGGAGAGATTCCCGAGCCTCCGAAGATGGAGAGGGAGGTACTCAGATGAAGGTTGGACAAAGGAGGAAATAATTGGGATGAGGTAGAGAAGGCAACGAGGCCACAAAAGGTTTGTGGTGTTTGAGTGATGGAGTATGCGAAATGACAGTAATAATAATCTACATACGCGTCTTGCTGACATGAAATGTTCTTCTCTCCCTCCGGACTACCAGTGAGGGGCTGCCGACGGGCTTTGCAAAATTTGTCTCGCTAAGGTAAGTCAAGGCCACGGTCTGATTGTCTTCATCATTCAGCCTTATGCTTTCATGACTGCGACAGGTGGCAGGTCACGAAATGGTTGAGTTGCTTTTCAATCGACGGGGGAGGAGGTGGAGGTTGGGAGGGGGGAGGGACGTGACATGATTGTGAGATGGCAACGATAGCAATTGTACGTTAAGACACTTTGTAGACCCTCCGCAGTTCTCTGATAGATGTAATCTGGTTTTGTTTGCATTGTAACCTCATGTTGTTTTTCAGATCTTGGTTCATCCCTATTTCGCGTACCTAGTAGATATCTGCTTTGTAGTTCTGTATGCTCAAATATCGGATTCAAATTTTAGTTCGTATATCTTGATTTGAAACCCTTGATTCTTAATTTTCTTAGTTCTGATTTTCGCCGGATAAAATTGATACAAACTTCGCTAAAATAAATATCATGATCTTGAAGTTCGCAATTCAGAAGTAAATTCTAATTTATTTATTTTGTCTCAAATCTTCGGGTCAAATTTTAGTTTATATCTCTTGATTTGAAACCCGTCATCTAATGTTCCTAGTTCTGATGTTCGTTGGATAAAATTGATACAAACTTCCTGCTCTTGAAGTTTGTAATTCAGAAGTAAAAAATTATGAGCTGGATTTTCACTAGGGTAATTTTTTAAGTAATTTTCTGAGTGAGATTCATAAATAAAATTGATACAAACTTTCCTGATCTTGAAGTTCGTAATTCAGAAGTAAATTCTGAGCTGGATTTGCACTAGGGTAATTTTCTAAGTGAGATTCAAAAAAATTTACATCTGCAAATATCAATCTTCTAGTCTTGATTACTGTCGCTGCAAAATTTTGATTCTGATTGGCTTTTTTTGTTCTTCAAGTGGTTGATTGTGTTTCAAAGCTTGCCTGAGACTCTGTGCAGTGTATTTGAGTCTTGCTTTATGCGTTTGTGGGGTTTTCCTTTAGGGTTGGAGCCCCTCCCCGTGAGGGTTTCATAAGGTGGGAGGTGTTACCCTTGCAAGGATGAGAGGGTTACCTTGCCTGGAGGGGGTGGGTAGAAGGGAAGGCGGAACTTCAGCCCTACGGAGTATACTCTAGGGGGAATTGTATGTCGTTTAGGGGGTTGAAGTGACCATTTAGAGGCTGTTCCAAACTGGGGCCGAGAGGAGAGGGGCGCCTCCCGGTGGAGGCAGTGTAGGAACAAGGGGTTTGTTTTCTTAGGGAAGGAGTAACTTTGATGGTCACACAGTGAGTTTATTATGTGTTGTGGAGTCCCGGGTGAACGCCAGAACCTGCATTAGAAGAGAGGATATTTTCTCCCTCTTGTTCTCCTTTTGGATGTAGGTGAAGTTTCCTAATTTTCTTCAGGTCGGTTGTGTATCTGACTTCTCTGCGTTTTCAAAAATTTCTTAAAATTCTTAAAAAGTTGGATGTCGGTTGTAGTGCGGAGGTGGTGTATTGTTTGGTGTGATGGTCTGGTAGGAAGGTTGGTATTGCGTCCTGCGGCGAGGAAGGCTTGTTAGCAGGAGGGATGTAAGGCATAGCAGCGGTAGGGATGGGGGCTCTACTGTGGTAAGTCTTGTCGGAGTGGGGTTGTGAAGGATAGATGCATGGGGTTGACGAAGGACTACAACCAGCACTTGTAGGAGTTGGAGGCATTGGAACCATGGTTATGGTGATGTTGGCGGCTTGTCTGATGTTTGCTGATACCTGTAAATTCAGAGGTTTGTGAACAGACGAGGCCAGAACGACGCTGGTTGATGCTGGGGCGTGGTCGCGCTGCCCTGTGACCTTAGCTGTACGGGGGCAAGAGGCCTGGTAGAGAGATCTGGGGAGTTGTCGAGGGTGGAAGGCACTCCAGTGTGTGTTGGCAAGCTGGTACTCAAACGACGTTGGTCGGAGTCGGGGTGAGTCGCTTTGCCCTGTAGCCCAGCAGGTGGGGGATTATTCTAGAGTGGGTTGTGCCACTTTGTTACCTAGTCGTTGGAGGTGTGAGACCTGGTAGAGATTGAGTATAGAGGACATGGGGGTTGAGGTAGGCTTAGGGTACGCTGTGTCGAACTATCTTCTGTAACCGCGCGACTTCCAGCGCGAGGCTGCTGTAGGGAAACTGGAGGGCCTTGATGGGTGACGGTGTCTGGGCAAGCCTCTCTCGATCTCTCCAGGTAGCGGTTGGACCGGCAGCCGGTAGGCCGCAGAGTCTCTTACTTTCAGCGGATTCTCCCGTGACGCCTACTGCCTGCCCCCCTCCCGATTTTTGGCTGCTTTCGAATCTCTGGCCGTTCTCAAAGGAGTTTTGCTTGGAGTAAGTCTTCGCTAAAAAAAAAAAAAACGGCTTCCCTAAAGGACCCGAATAGAATGACTGAGCTGTGTTTTGCAAAAGGGGCGAGCGGAAAGACCCAGCTCTCGCGCCAGGCTCAGGCAGTCGTCACCAATCAAATTTAGGAAGAACCGAACCTCAGCGTACGGGCTCAAGCCCGCTGAAGGGGGCTCGAAGAAAAGAAAAGAAAAAAGAAAAAAATGATTTAAAGATTTAGAATCCCGTGACACCCTATCGAGTAAGAAATCCCGATTCCCCCCTTTTTTCGACACCTCTCACCCTCCCTTTCTTTCGCTCTCTTCCTTCCCTTTACCTTTCCGTTATCGGGTACTAGGGGGCACAAATTTACAGTACGTTATCTCCTTTGGTCCGATGGAAGTTGTCAGCCCTGTGCTAGCCCCCAGTTGTCCCTTGTCTTTGTACCTGGCCCGATCCTCAATTTTGGCAAGGCGGGCTAAGCGGTGTCAGACCAACAAGCCCAAGCGAGTCGCGCTGCAAAAGGAATAGAGCCCGAGTGTTAGACCGAGCCGAGATAGACGAGCTCAATACCGAAAGAACAAAGCCAGTGGTGCCGCAAAGGGAAACGAGCCCGAGCATAGACAAGCTCAGATCGAGATAACAAAGCCAGTGGCTCAAAAAGAGAAGAGCACGAGAGTCAGACAAGCTCGGACTAAACTTTTCGCAAAAACAGAACCAGCTGCTCACAAAGGGAAAGCACGAGCATCGACCGTGCAGAGCTAGACGAACTCAGATTAAACAAAACCAGCTGCTTACAAAAGGAGGACCACGAGCATCGACCGTGCCGAGCTAGACGAAGGGGAAGTCTGCGACCCGCTCCACACTTTCCCTCTTTCTCCCTTTCCCACTCTCTCTCTTCTTCTCTCTCCCTCTCTCCCACTCTCTTTCTACCTCTCTCTCTCTTCCTCTATCTCTCTCTCTCGCTCTCTTTCTTTCTTTCTATCTCTCCCTCCCTTTTTTCTCTCTATCCCCTTCTCCTTTGCCCTCTCTCTCTCTCTCTCATCCCCTGTCTCCACTAGAGCCCGTGGACGGCTAACCTCCCTGGAGAGGCTATCTTATGTATGGACTTCCGCTGATCTCCCTAAGCGCTGGTAGCTCGGCCCGTCAGGTCGACTTTGGAAGGGTCCGGTTCGCTCTCTCTCGGAGCCCCCCCTTTTTCGCTCTCGGGTTCGTCCGGAAGTTGACTGTCTGCTGTGCTCTTCGTGCTCCCTCTCCGATGGTGCTCTCAATTGCGCTGCTCCTCAGTCGCTTCCTGAGCTTTCTAGGTCTTCGACAGCGAGCTCGTTGTCAGTCCCTTGTGCGCTCTCGCCCCCTTTGAGTGTGAGTTCTCGTGTGTTGCTCGTAGACCGACTCCCGAACGCCCTCGCACCTCGAGCGCAAGTTCCCGAACTGGCCTTCGTGATCAATCGTCGAGCGCGCGAGCTCACGTGACCGTTCTTCAAGCTCCCTTGTATCTCGCGCACAAGCCCCCCCCCCACGCAGCTTCGTAACGGACCCTCGGGCGCGCTCGTTTCCCGATCGCGAGCCCTTGCTCGTCGTTCTTCAAACTCTCCTGTGCCTCGAGCCCATGTCCCCGCACACGGCTTCGTGACCGACCCTTATGCGCTCTCGTTGCCCTGAACGTGAGCTCTCGTTCGCCGCTTCTCGATCGCCCTCCGAGCTCCCTCGTGCCTCGCACGCTAGATCTCGTGCGCAGCTTCTTGCCCGATCCCCGGGGGTTCTTGGTCCCCGAACGCGAGCTCTCGTTTGCGCGAGTGCAGAGCACGTTCCCAGAAGTACTCGTGCGCTTCCCCCGTTCACTCTCAAAAACAGCGTGACGCCAGCGACTCTCCGCCTTGCGCGAGGGAACCGCCCTTTCTCGCTCCGTCTCTCCCGTCACCATCCCCTGGTTGGACGCTGCTCGCCATTTAGTGCGCCTAGTAACTCGAGCGCCTGCGACAACGTGCGTTAATACCGTGCGCCTCCCCTGTCCACTCCCTTCACTCCTTTATATATTCTCCTCTCCTCTTCTCGTCGATCCTGTGTCCGTCCAATCCTCTTGCCTCCTTCCTTCTCCCACTTCCCTCTTCGCACCTCTTCTATTCCCCGCCAATAGTCCGCCAAATTTTTGATTTTTCCCGGCTCTACTTATGCTGATTTTAAGTCTCCCGCTCACCTTCAATTTCGCCTCTTCAACTTCGAAGATCACACTTCCCTGCTCCGCGATCCTACCTTCTCCCAATCTCACCCAATCGCAGAGACCCTTCCGCTGTTCGAGGATTCAAGGTAGCCCTGTTTCTTGCACGTCCGTATTGCACGCTCCCTAACATATTCCGGGCGACGAACCTCGCTCGCTCTCTTCCCTTTGTTCCTGCTTGCTTCTTCGCGCGCTCCCACTCCCGGACTGGGCAAACCTCGGATCTCTCGTCCGTTCGTCTCTCCCCCACTCCTTCTTGCTTTGCAGCTCCCCCCCCCTCTCCTGGTTCGACGAATCCCGACTTTCGTTCGTTCGTCTTCCCTTCGGACTCCTCCCAGCCACACAGTGTTGGTTCCCTGCACATAGCATTTCTCAGCAATCTCCCACGACGGTTATCAAGAACCGTTCTTGGCAACCCCACCCAACAGTGACTTTCGTTATCAATGCGCCACCCAATCTTCACACTCGTTGCCTCTCAACTTTCTCATCGTCAGGCTGCCTTGCCCGGCTCTTCGCGTTCTCCACCATAAAAACAGGCCCTCGTAAGTCATGCAAAAAAAAAAAAAAAAAAAAAAAAAAAAAAAATCTCCCTCCTTTCCCGCTTTTGCGTCCGATTCATACCAGGCTCTCAGTTACGCAGGCCCGCTGGCCAGCGCAACTTTGTCTTCCCGAGCTACTCACTCGATCGACGATCCTGGTGGTATACGCAGCGCAGCAAGACCCCTCGTCTTCCCACCTCCTCAGCTGACGCCGTTCCCAGTCCTATATACTCAGTGACCAGCCGAAGAGGACCCCACAGTACCCGCTCCCGTTGAGTTGGCCTCGCGGTCACTTGATCTCCCCCGTATCATCATCCCTGGCCGATTCCTCCGTTATTGCTAGTGGCCATCCCTGATCACAGGGCATGATCCCGTCCAAGTTGACCTTAGGGTATGGATTTGTTTTTACTACTACGCCGGATAAAAACTCGCCGACTATGTGGCGTTACCAGACCCGGTTCTACCGCGTCTGAGGCGATCATATGCGGAGCTGATCCCGCGAGACAGTCAGAGCAAACCTCATCCCCCCCCTCTCATAACCGAGGATGGTAGCTTCGAGGATGGTGGTCCGACAGATCTGTCGAGGCAAAATTTCTCTCTTTCTCTCTCTAGTGGCCGCCCGTACCCAAGTCCACGTCCCAGAGTCTCTGCACACAGTGGTTTCATGGTCGCCCTTATCGCAGTCCTACAGCTGCCGCTAGTCAAGGTTCACCTCTCAGTCCTCGCCCCGTCCCTTTTTTATTTCTTCCTCTAGCCCCAATGTAAGTCGTCGTTCCCGCACTCTTGGCGCATCGCATTGAAATCTCAAGTTTTTTGGTCCGCTCATGGCCCCGCTCAAGACCTGGTGTCGACCGCCCTTTTTCTTGCTCGACCAAGCGTTAGTAAAAATAAAATAACCATTTTTCCCAAAAAAAAAACAAGCCTCATGCATCCAGGCGTCAAACACACAAAACAACGAAAAATATTTCCAAAAGAAGGTCATGTTCGTCTGGAGTCTCTTTTGACTCCATTTTCTTGAGGGAGGCTGATCCGAGATTTTTCGGATTGCTCTCATGCCTCCTACTTCAGTTTTCTTTACTTTTTTTTATTTTCCTTTTGGCCTTCCCGTTTGCTACTGCTAGTGCTTGCACTAGCGGTGCTAATATTCTTGGTCGTCAAGATCTTGATCTTGACGGTGAGGTTGAGCAACCTCAAGGTAGTACATACATAGCAACATGTAAAATGACAGTTCGTTGCTGACAAGGAATGAGATTTTATGTTTCCCCTCCTCTATAGGAGAAGGTGCAGACTACGTTGTTGACATAGTCTTGGACAATCATGCGGTGCTTGTTGGCTAGCGTAGACGTTACAGATTTGTTAAGCCGCTGCACTTGGTCCCCTAAGCGTAGCCTATCGCACAAGCACGAATGATGAAGTTTCGTGTAGAGCCTATATTTGCGAAGGCACCCACTTTGCGGCCACCTACATCCACCTCTTCCACGAAATATTCACCCCTAGGACCCTTACTTATCATCGTCCAAGAGTCTCTGGGTTCCTTCCCTTACCACTCAGTCTGTAACTCTTGTAGGGAATCAGACACATCTCTCAAACAGAGCATCCGTGGGTATGAATGTGGTTGCGGGGCAATGGATGGGTCACTGCCTTGGCCAATGCCTGAAGTGGGGAAGGCAACGTTACCACTCCAGCACGGGTAAGAGCGGCTAACACTCCTACTGACCCGAGGTGTTTCCCTGTGAAGTGCTCGCAGACGCACTACCAGGGTTCGAAGATAAGCCCACCATTGTTGGAGAGGTTACCATCGTGGTAACCTTTTTGCCTCGGCACGTCCGAGAAGTGTGGCCATAGTTGCCACAGTTCATACACGTGCCCCTAGCAACTCGGTATCGCCACACCTCATAATCTAAACCAAGTTTTACCAAGGCGGGTGTTCCTTGGTCGCCCTAACCCTTGGACCGGCCTACCTTCTGCTTCCCGGTCCCCCTAGCCTTCTCCTTCATAGGCGCCACAACTCCCCCATCCGAAGTCTCGCTGTCCCCATCCTGCTCTGTCTCATACCCGAAGTCTGAGAATTCGTCAATGTCAGTTGCCTTACCATCATGCTCGACAAACATGAGTTGACCTTTCTTCTTCAAGTCTTGGGGAAGTCTTTTCTTCCTACCATTTGACTGTCCCTGATGCACGAACCCAAGTTTAGCCTCTATGTTTGAGGCCTTCGTGCTGAAAGTAGCGAAGCTATATTGGTTAATATAGGCATTGTCCACTGACTTATTCTTGACGTTTGTGGGCAGACATCTCAAATAGTCTGTGAGGAGTACCTGCAGGTCATAACACACACCAGGTACTACGATCAGACGTTCTACGGCGTCTGTGACCTCGCGTACGGTCCTGTATCTTTTGGCACAAAGATTGTTGATTGCGTCAGTAGCCTTTTGAGCCTCTTGAGGGTCATGCCACCTCTTGTGCACAGTTCGTACGAACTCTTCCAATGTATGGGTCTAAGCCTAGGCATCGAAGTTCTGACCATAGCCATGCTTCTGTACTAACCTGTTTAACCACCGTGCTGCCGATTTCTTCTGAAAAGGAGGCAGCTACTATAACTTCCTGCGCCGGCCTTGTGAGCTTGTGCCTCACATAGGTAGGCACAGTCCTCACCTAGGTATCCAAATCCTCGTCCTTCTTCCTGTCGCCAGAAAAGGGCTTAGGACTCAGCAAAGGAGCTTTGGGCATCCACTACATGGGTTAGATTTGCCCAGGCAATTGCTGCAGTGGGTGCATTGCCACTGAGAGAGGTTGTTGCGTGCTAACCTGATTCTGGCTTGACGATGAAATTGTAGTTGCCACCATCATTAATGGTACGGATGAAGCTCTGAGGACCTGACCACTAGTTCCTACTAAACCACCTGGAGGGGGTATGCCAAACATAGGAGAGAAAGAGGGTCCTACCGACGATGGCGTCACTGAGGGCCCCGCAATCGGAGGGGGAGCTACAATATACTGAGGCTTCCTCATCATTGGACGAGGAGCCTGCAGTGCGGCCAAATTTTGTCTCTGGTCTGTCACTAGTTCATTCAACACTTCCTGTTGAACAACCTGCGTTTCGGTCACACAAAGAAGCGAGTTACGCAGCGTTTTCATTGCAGGATCAAGTGTTGACTCGTCTAGTGCCTCTAATTTGCTGAACTCCTGTTTCCTGCTCCCTAGTCTAACCTTTTTCATTATAGTTTCATGTCTTCTCTCTGCTGCCTCTCTCAACTGCAGTTGCAACTCGTCATGAAGTTCTTCTGCTTGGAGGATCTCATAGTCCTCCGGTGTGAGTTGAGTCTGTTGGCTGACTTGCAAGCGAACAGTCTGACTAATGGAAAAGTGACAAACTCCCTGACTGACACCTGACGAAGAGGCCTTTGACACTGTGGAGGAGGTAGCCATCACAACCTCAGCCCGGACCCAGCGTCCGCTAATCTTGTTGCTGCAAGTGTCCGTTCAGCGTTAGCTGCCGCTGTCCTAGCCCTCTCTAATGTCATCCTTTCCCGGGTATCCCTTCACAACCTCATTTCCTCTCCTTGGCCTAATTCCAAGAAGGTAATCGGTCGACTGAGTGCAGCTCTACGAGTAACTCTAAGGGGTTTACTAGTCTCTCCTCCTCCTCACTACTGCCTGCAGCTATAGTCTGTGTGATCTAAAGTAGAATCCACACTGAATCCTACCTCAGCATGACACCCAATCGAGTATGATTAACAACTATTTTCAGTCAGCCCGGAGAGAAACAGTTAAGTGGTCAATAACAACTAATGTCAGATCCTACAGGTAACACTAGTTCTATTTTTAGATTATTCTAATACAGATTGCAATGCAACAAGGAAGATACTATCCTATTTGCAGTTGTCCGTCAGTTGTCAACAAGTTCGTACAACTAAATAATCAAAAACAAAACAGTTTATCTGTGGAGATGTATGTTGGATGCCAGTTTGTCTAATTAATGCCACAGCGAACAGTTACTGGAATCCCCCCTCTCCCTGTATCCTTCTTGAGTGATCACTTTGTGTCAACGCCCTGAGCATCTGGTTGAGCGGCGTGTCTGAAGGTGTGCAATCCGGCCCACCCCTGTAGCCCAAGTCTATGTCGAACCTGCCAGGCCCTGCACGTTGTTTACCCTCGCTTGCAACGAGGCTTACATCTGGTTTGATCTAGCTGATCAAGAGGCAATTTAAGGACAGCGACCGAGGTCCTCAGGAATTATTTAACGTCGCAGACAGGACGACGATCACAGTCAGGGTTCAACATCGGAACCCGCTAGAAATATTTAGAGACAGTCTGGTAAGCGTCTGTTCAAAGGGCTGGCATGCCCTGCATGACCTCTGTTGTGCAGCAATAGAACCAAGGAGTTGCGGTAAAGCATGCGTGTACTAGTCCCAGCGGGTTGGCATGGTGACCGTGACCCGAGTGCTTCGTCTTTAGAGGCTTCGCCCATCTCCCACCAGCTTGCCTATAAGAGCTCGGCAGGGAGAAAGACAGTGTAGGAGAACTTTGGAAGGGATTGTTAGGGGTTTCGAGGGTTTTGGAGCATTTGTAGGACCTCTGCGGTCTATTCCCATGCTTCCCGAATTAGTGCAAGTGTTCTCAAACATTTTTTCAGCCGAAGCCGGGTAATGGCCCCGGTATCTCAAAAAAAGAGATCGAGGGAGAAGGAGATGGTGGGATATCACTCGTCCTACTAGTGAGAGGGCTAGCTGGTAGGATGGGAATAGGATACAGCAGCAGCAGAGATGGTGGCTCTACTGCAGTAAGTCTTGTCGGAGTGGGGTACAGGGGATTGATTGGGGGTGTCTAAGTCTTTTTCTGAATTGTGCAATGTTTTTGTTTCTCAAAAGAGGTGAGTGGGAGAAGTAGATGGTGGGATATCAAGCGTCCTACTAGTGAGGGGGCTAGCTCTTAGGATGGAAATAGGGTACAGCAGCAGCGGAGATGGTGGCTCTGCTGCAAAAAATCTTGTCGGAGTGAGGTCAAGAGGATTGATAGGGAGATTCTGAGTCGGCGGGACCGGCAGGCGGGCCCARCAGATACCGCGTGTGTCTTTCAGGCCGCGAGCGAGCTTGCGTTGGGTGGCTCGATAGAGTTTTCGGGATCCGTGCGAGGCGATTCCCGAAACTTCTATCGAGTCGTCCAACATAAGTCCAGTCGGCGATCCTGATGGTTGTCGTGGGTCCTGCTTTTTGTTTGCTGTTTCGACGCGACTCGGTTCGATGCGACTCGGTTCGACGATACGTGTTGTTTCCCGCAATCGCTTTGCTGTTTCGATTGGACTTCGTTGCAAGAGAGAGAGAGAGAGAGAGAGAGAGAGAGAGAGAGAGAGAGAGAGAGAGAGAGAGAGTCGAATAGGAGACGGGAGGATCTGACGTGTGTACTGTCTGGGCGCCGACACGCGTGAGTGAGTTTTCGACGAAGAGTGTCAGTGGCGTGACGAAGGGCGGCTGGAGAG
>BFEA01000427.1:483184-500684 GCA_003427395.1 Chara braunii
AAACTGTCCGAAGAAAGAGACGAAACTGACAGAGAACAGTCACCGTGCTGAGGACTACCTTTCAGAATGCTCAAAATTACACAGCGGAGTCAATCAGTTCACAATCAGTTCAACCGTCAGGTCCCAGATCCTATCCTTACAGAAGGCGAAGCGTTTCAACACCCTTAGGAAGAAGTCCCCAGGAAAACCTTTCAAATGAAGCTCACGCTTCAAAGTCAGAACGCGAGTCGGGATTTCACTGCGGATTGTGGTATTCTGATCAATACGGTGTAAATGACTGCCAATTACTGCGCTTTTTTGGCTTTTACTGCCCCATGATTCAAAGGACTGGCCGTTCTGGACCTGCAAAACATCATCTGTCCAGATAGAATGCTCGTTCTTAGATAACTGGACACTGCTGACATACAGAAAGGTCTACGCACTCAAATTTGACAACCCCAAAAATCCCACTGGTTACACCCCTCATCCGAACGCTTGAGAGTCAGGTTGTCAGGATAGCATCGTTCAAAGGCCTTCCGAATACCAGTCACATCCGACCCGGATGGGTGAGCGATAAAAAGGCGCACATCGTCGACTATTCTGGTACCAAAAACCAGACTCGACAAAAAACGAAACTCAGCAAAAGTACACATGATACATGCCAATGGGGCGCTCGTACTCTTCCCCATTGGTATTCCGATAACTTGTCTCAGCAACGCACCAGTTGCATGCATATATGTATGTTTAAGCTCTAGGCACACAAAATCCCGGACGTCCCTCAAATCGAGCCTTCTCCAGTGGTCACCTCTTGTTGTGAGTCCGAACGTAGCACCCCTCCCTCGTGTATTAACACGTACAAAATTCTTTCCTTTATGAAAGTACACGGAGATCAGCCATTTGACAGCGTCCATAATGCATCCATGCGGAAGAAGACTGAACATTTCCTTAATGTCGTAGGAAAAGGCAGCGACCTGCATATCCCCATACAGTCTGTCAATCTTGGAATTTATAGACTTAGTCTATCAGCCAATAAGGAGACGGGAGGTAAGTTGAAGTGTTAGTTCTTGGGCAAGCAAAAAAGCATATGGTTCAATGCTTTCGACACGGCCCTTCCTATCCTTACCAAAGGTTCACTATAGCTTGGACAGATCGGTCTATATCGGTCTAAGTCCGTATGCTTCGACATAACGTACGAGTTGCCGAAAAAGCCTGATTTCTCCCACTTCGCAAAGTGACTCAACCCCATCCGTGATAACCTCCTACTTAACAGTCCGTAACACGTAATCGTCCGGTTGGTCAACCACCATGTACCATGGATTACGCACAAAAGTATTCATCATTGCTTCGTAATACAGTCGTGGGCAGAGCACAAGTGTTTCGCCGGGAATACGGTCAAGAGGGGTCATGACTCATGACCATTCCACTGAATCTTGCTTTCACGTTTTTTACATCAGCAAGCGGAAGAGCTTTTTTCGGCATATCCTTTCCAATGACCATACAAGAAGAGAGCCCCTCAATCTCAACATCAGGCAAAACCCCACAGTTCTTTCATCGTACAAAACGTTCCTGAATCTCGTTCTTCAAACTCACTAATTTGTCGTCCCTTCTTTCGACATGAATATTCTTAGCATTGTTGACTAATGGATGTAGACCCTCGACACTGCTCAAACGAAAGCGCACGTGTCCATTCTCCGTAGGAGCAGACAAACCTGAACTGTTACAGTTAAGCACACTTTTTGAGGCAAATGACCTCTAATTGTGCAGAATATCCCCCACATTCCGATTTCTAGTCCAAATTGTGCAGATATTCCGACGCGAACGCTTAGCAAAGCACGAGGGTAGCCCACATTCCATTAATTGGTCATTGATGACCTTCCTTACTTTCGAGAGTTTGATTCTATCATCAAAACCGATTCGAACAACCAAATCAGAATTGACGAAAATGCCATGTTTGATATGAAAAACTCTACCCAACAAACGACGAAGATAACGCCTAGTAGACTCACGAGTAAACTCTACAACATTATGCAACTTCAACAAATTATTGATTCGTCACGAAAAAATACCATCAAGTTGCATAGGGTTCTGTAAAATCAGAACTAAAATTCCGTCATACTATCCACTAGCAGGTCTCCATCTTTGCAAAAACAAAAGTTCAAAATTTTCACCCTCCTCTAAAGTTAGCTTACATTCACTCAAACAGCGTCTACAACCACCGAATTGAACAGTGGATTTACCGAAATCTTTGACAATCACATGCCAGATTTCAAGCCATCAGTTACCCCCTGAAAAAGACAAGGAGAACTTCCGTTTTTTCCTGTCAAAGGCAGATATTAAAATATCATGTACGTGCAAAATTCCAACATCCTCATCACCCCGTCGTACCCTAACAGGATAAAGGGCCCGACTACATTCCTCCATAGGGCGAGACTGTTTACGAATGCGTACCTTCTTCCCAGCGAGACACTTCTTACGATTACGTTTACCAATACGTGCACCTGTTGAATTAAAAAAAGGGGATCACTGACGAATATAAGACTCTAAAGCCTGTAGCTCATGAGCATCAACGAGATCGATGGGTATTAGGACATACTTTTCCCAGCCAAAGCATGCTAACCAACGATAAAAGTGTGACGGATTACGATTTTTATAGGCATAGCGGTGTTCGCGTCAACGTACGTTGACCATGCGGGTCATCTTACCAAAGTATTGAGACTTGCAGAATGAAGATGTAGCCACATAAACACAACTTGGATTCTCCAAGAAGGAGATACCGACACGTTCAAATAGGCAAATCCACGATTCAACAAATTTTCGGCACCATCTTAGTGCTCCGCACAAGGTAAGCTTAACGATCAGTAGTCTGATGATCGCTTCAATGGTGGGATCAACCTCGCTCAACTGGTTTCGAACATTACACAGGTAAGGGAACTAATGTCGCAGAGTCACGCACCATTACTCGCGGTTAGTAGCTTCAACCTCAACGTCTTCGTCTTCTTCATTTGCACTTCTAACATCAGTTTCTTCCACCGTCAAAATCTTCACCGCTGCTTCCTACTCATGTTCCGAGCCGTAAGCCACTGCGGTCTTCTGGTCGGCAATATCGAAAATTGCATTCATCTTACCCCGGTACTCGACACCAACGCTCTTGCACATTGCTTCCAAAGCTTTCGCATCCAAATCAATCAGATCACACCGAACTGAATCAAGGTAGCAAAAACGCCCCACTTCACTGCATTCGGCGGGGATCTTCTGGTTGGAGGCTTGACGACTCTTCCCTTCAGCCATAGTACGAGACTTTACCTTTGGTGTCCGTGACTTAAGTCGAGGGGTCAACCTAATAGGTTTGAACCTGGGGTGCCTTACAGGTGTACGTTTTGAAGGAATAACCATAGGGGGGTTATCTTCATAAATGGGCTCCACCCCTCTCTTCCTCTTCTCACTGATCGTTAAACGCCCGCTGTCGGAGGGCACTGTGTCCAAGCCCTCCGCTGCGTACCAGGCACCTAATACCCACTCGCTCACCACTGCGTACCAGGCATCCACTTGCCGCTCTGAACCGGACTTCTGCCCACATACTCTCACCACAAGCCCAATTACTGGGCTTTTTAGTGGTGCCGCGCAGGACCGACGTCCTATTTTACAGTGAGTCGCTCCGTACCTGAATTGACCGTCAGGTTGGTCCAGATAGTAAAACGGTAGTACGGTCTGCTCAACTGCGCGTCATGTCCCGATGACCGTATTATGGGATAGGTGCGGTGGCAACGATGTAAAAGAGAAAACACAGAGGAGGGGAAAAGAGAAGGAGGAGGAGAAGAGATGAGCGCAGGAGCTTCGGATCCGCGCCTGGTTTTGACCGTCGTCCTAGCGCCCTGTGGTCTAATGGTTTTAGCAAGGCCTCAATGCTGGAGGGTTCTAAAGTGTCGTTATTCTCTTTATTATTGTTATTATTATTATTATTATTATCAGCTTTCTTATTTAAATTCCCCCATTCTCTCATTTTCGGGGAAGCGAACGGTTCGTTCTTGGACTTCGATTGCGGCCTGGTGGACTGAATTGGCCTGACCCTTCACTTGTTTCTTATGTCTGACCTGTCCGGCTGAGCACCGCGCGACGAAACCCCAAAAGAGGGGCAACCCGCGGCCGCTTTGGTAGGAGGCTTATCACCCCCTGTGGGAGGTCATAAGCCCCCTCCTCACCATCGGATACGGGAACCCATTAGTGGTAGCCCTTAAACGACTTATGAGGGAATTGAAATGTTGGGTGGTATCTCGTTATAGGTCCGCCGCACCAGTTGAGTGTCACGTTGGAAACGAAAGGGTTGCGACGGACGACAGAGAGCACTGCGTGTAATATGACCGTTGGGTTGCTACCTCACATCCTCCCTTTTGTTCTTTAAACAGTATTAAAAAAAAAAATTTTGAAGTTTTCCTAAGTCCTAATTATTAACATTTAGAGTTTTTAGTGTCAGTCGAATCGGATCCCTCACTCATAACATAAGGATTGCGGAGAGTAGCGACCCTATAAAAGGTGAGGGAGATACGTTGTTGGCTATTGGGATGTGGGCAGCCCCCGTTAGTACATTGAGCACGGTGAGTCGGAGAGGGAGAGTCAGACGACAAAGTGGGCGCGTGATTTCACTTGTGTGTGCATGCCCTGCTTGTTCAGTCCTAGCTATTCCTGAGCCTGTAGGCCTAGTATCACACAAGGACTGTTAGTAGGGGACTTGGCTATCGGGGAGAGGACTGCTATCAGTGCTATGGCCCTGCATGGCTACAGGCCGGACTGCTGGGATCTCCTAACACGCTCGAGACCAATGTACAGAGAGGGTTTGTGGATCACGACCATGCTAAACTACGACGGGGGAGAAGTGGCAAAACTGAAGATTAACGTGGAGGGAGCTAAGGAAGAGGAGATGAGGGCTAACTCGAAGCTGCAGGCAGCAATTACTGAGGCCAAAGACCGGGCTAAGAGACGTTGTAGGAGAGACGGCGTGACAGCGGAGATGCAAGTAACGATCGCGTATCATGAGGCCGAGACCTGTACCGATACGGTGGACCGAGGGCAGGCTCACCTGGAGAGGGACTCTGGGGAAAGAGTGAGATGAGTGACGCGGAGACCCTGTCGTGGCACGGATTGGAGCAGTGGGGACGAGACCACCCACCAGCCGAGACTGTTGAGGGGGGCCCAGAGGCTAGCTCGTGCCGACAGAGGGACCAAGGCCGCTAGGCTGCAAAATATGCGAGTGAAGACTACTGAAGGAGACAATGAGAAAAAACACGCGCAGAAGTCAGACACGGATGAGAAAGCCCCCTGTTCCGTTACTTTGTTGATGCCATCTACCTGACGAGTGCAAGACGCAGACGGGTCATCTTGCGTCACAGTCAGAAAGTCTTTCTCGTTTGAGAGGGTTAAGCGGCATCGGTGCAACTTTCTTGAGTGAGCAGATCGGAGAAGGGGAAGGCGTGCCAGGGAGGTTCATGAATAGTGGCAGTGGGTTGTCTACCGCTCTTGCATGACGGAAAGGAGCCACAGACGGAAGTCAGACATGAAAGAGAGGACGAAGTCGTTTCCGTGACATGGTGATGTCGTATGTTGATCGTGGCGTCGAAAGCTTGTCTGGGTTCTAGCCGTGTGTCTGGTGGCTGTTAGAGTAAGATCTTGTCATGTGGTCCTAAAGCCATTGTCATGGCCTCTTGGGTGCGCGAGGAAGGGAAAGGCTTGGAACGCTCACTCGATATGGCTCATGCATGGTCAGTGTGACGTGGAGGCTAACGACACTTGCTTGTGGATGACGCCACGTGCAGGCAATTATCTCACATCAGGCTCTCACTAGGATTGGGGCACCCTTATTCTTTGCAGCAGTGTATATTAGCAGGTGAAGAACCCCTTTTCGCAAGAGGGTCCTAGAGTAGGTAGAAAGGTGAGGCCTTGAGAGATGAGATATTAGCGGAGAGAGAGAGGGCAACGCGCGTGATTCAACAGTTGGGGTCTGCACCCAGAAGTTGGACATGCATCTTGGACCAGTGAAGGATATGGTGAGTGCAGGCGATAAACGCCCTGAGTAGGAAGGCGCACGATTGTTGAAAGAGAGCAGGAAGAATGGATTTTCTACTATGCAGTCGGTGGATGGGGCGTTGTGAACGTCAAATTTGCAGACTGCTGTTGAACGCGTAGCGGGTGGGTCTTGCTCGCAGTGGTAGTGAGACCGAAGCCAGAGCTCGGGGCTGGATACTAATTGACTGCAAGTGGTGCCATTCAGCGAGTGATATTGTGACGCATTGTCGGGAGTGAGTCGAGCACGTTCTCGGGCGGTCGCAAACCAGTCGGCCACCCGAAATTCAGAGGGTTGGACCTTGGGTTAAGTGTTTAAGGAGGAATCAACCGGCCTTTTCATCAGAACTGTCGGGAAAAATTAGGGGTCGGAAAGGGATCCCTAAAATCCCCCCCACAGATTATAAAAACTGACCCTTGAAATCAACATGATGAACACCCGTGCCTGCCGCGCCTGACGTCTATCGTCTTCGTTCGTTCTAAGGCTGTTCCCGATGGGGCCGACCGCGAACCCAGGATATGGCGCGAGGCCTCCACGCCCTTCTTTTACACTAGGCAATCGGCGAAAAATTGAACCCTCGATTTTCATTAATTCTAATGACCAAACTAAAATTAACAAAAAAATAATAAAATAATAAAAACGAGGAAAATCAAGGGATATTTGCTATTTATTTGAATTTCGTCGGAACTCATCCTTGATAAGATTATTCACAATTTTCATTAATCCAAATAACAGAATTAATAATGCACGACAGAAATAAAAAATAATAAAAGAAAAAAAAATAAATGAGTATTTATTATCTGATAAATTTTTGATGGGATTTATTCTTGATGGAATTTTGCCAGAAATCATTAATTTACCTTCTGTCCACCGACCCGCACGAGTCCCCTTGATTTTTCCGGACCACCTCATTAGTACCCCCGCGATGGCCGGGTGTTATTGAGTGAGAAGGTCCGATTTTGGGTCGCGGCGGCATGGTTGGTATGGTGCGGCAACTGACTCTGCTTTGGTATCGGCATGGGTCATCTCCGACATGGTACTATATTCTGTGACCACGGTTACTGGTTCGGAGTTGGCATAGTACTGTCATTGGGACAGCATCGGTACGGGCTACTTCGGTTTGCTGTTGAGATGACCGGAATGACCGTTAGTTCGGATTGACACGGTATTGCAGACTGATACTTATTTTCAGGTTAGGAACTGGTACGGTTCGCTGCAGGTCAAAGTCATTAATTTCGGACGGGACGCTGATTCCCAATGGAGATGGTTCATTGCTGTTTGGCGGTGTTATTCCATGACACGCCATGTGGACGGGTCCAAAGGGCTAGGTACAATTTATTTACCCGGTGAAAATGTCAACCCTTGATTCAAGAGCACTGGCCCAGGACTACCGGGCCCAAACCTTCGGTACCAACTGAACTGCGGTTGCTGAGGGGACAATGCTCAAGGTTTGTGGGCCTGGTACTGTAGGTACGGATGATGCCAGTCCCCAGTTCCGAACGGGTACTGGCCGAGGGAAACTGGAGTCTTTCCCTTGAGCCAATATAGGGGAACGGACGGAGGGAGAAGGACATTGGGGGGACCGGGGCGACCGGAAGGACCGCAGCGCACGGACAGTGGATGATGGCGAGCGTAGCGAAAGGGGCTGATGGACCCCGTGCTCGATCATGAGTTGTTGTTGCTGGCACGACAGCTATGGGGGAGCGGATGACGTCAGCAGGATAGGTGACATCAGCTCTTGTATGTGAGGTCGACGGGAGAAGCGACCAAGGCGGAATTGGCATGGGTTTGTGCCTGTTCATGAGCTCGCAGACATCAGTCAGTGAGGGCATGCGTGCTGCAGCTAAGAGGTGAGTTGACTTCCGTTGGTTATGCCGCTCGTGGCAGCATGCAGACATCAGGTGAAGCTGGTGTACAATCTGCTAAGAGGGACGCCACAGCGCGCGCCTCCGTCTGGAGTGAGTAAGTGAGAGTAGAAAGAGTGGAGAGCAAGGAGTGAAAAGTGACTGTTCGAGGGAAGAAAAGAGTGAGGGAGTGAAAGTGGATCAGAGCGAGAGAGAGAGTGACTGTGCAGTGAGTAAGAGAGGGAGAGACTGTGCAGTGTGTGGGAGAGAGAGAGTGCGCAGAGTGTGTGTGTGTGTGTGTGTGTGTGTGTGTGNAGAGAGAGAGAGAGAGAGAGAGAGAGAGAGAGAGAGAGAGAGAGAGAGAGAGAGAGAGAGGGTGTGCAGAGAGGGAGTGCTCAGAGTGTGAAAGAGGGGGGGAAGAGAGGGTGTAGCAACGTGCCTATGCACTGTCACGTTCACTATACAAGATTCTACAGAGAGAAGTGAACTGTGCCAGACAGTCTCGCGAGCCACTCTTGAGTAATTATTGGAAAATAGTCTTTGATTGGTTTGCTGTTCCGAGCCTGTGGCTAGGCTCACGAGCCAATCTTGACTAATTATTGGAAAAGAGCCCTTTGATTGGTTTGTTGTTCCGAGCCTGTGGCTAGGCTCACGAGCCACTCTTGAGTAATTATTAGAAAAGAGTCTTTGATTGGTTTGCTGTTCCGAGCCTGTGGCCAGGCTTGCGACCATTCTTGACTAATTATTGGAAAAGAGCCTTTTGATTGGTTTGTTGTTCTGAGCCTGTGGCCAGGCTCACGAGCCACTCTTGAGTAATTATTGGAAAAAAACCCTTTGATTGGTTTGCTGGTCCGACCCTGTGGCCTGACTCACGAATCACTCTTGAGTAATTATTGGAAAAAAACCCTTTGATTGGTTTGTTGTTCCGACCCTGTGGCCTGGCTCACGAATCACTCTCGAGTAACTATTGGAAAAGAGCCCTTTGATTGGTTTGTTGTTCTAAGCCTGTGGCCAGGCTCACGAGCNTCACGAGCCACTCTTGAGTAATTATTGGAAAAGAGTCATTTGATTGGTTTGCTGTTCCGAGCCTGTGGCCTGGCTCACGAATCACTCTCGAGTAATTATTGGAAAAGAGTCCTTTGATTGGTTTGTTGTTCCGAGCCTATGGCCAAGCTCACGAGCCACTCTTGAGTAATTATTGGAAAAGAGTCGTTTGATTGGTTTGTTGTTCTGAGCCTGTGACCAGTCTCGCGAGCCACTCTTGAGTAATTATTGGAAAAAAACCTTTTGATTGGTTTGCTGTTCTGAGCCTGTGGCCACGCTCATGAGCCGCTCTTGAGTAATTATTGTGAGGGAGCTTTCGATCGACTCGCTGCTCCGAACCTTCGATCTGGTTCGTTAATCGCTATCCACTCACGGGGAATTGTTTGAACAAAAGCCTTTCTATTGGCCGCCGCTTATACATGATTGATTGCTCAGCACCGAGCCTGCAGACTGGCTCGTAAATAACCTAACGATCACCTGGGATTGAGCCGCGGGATTGATGCGTTGCTTGTTCTTGGGGGGAGGGATTAATCATTACTACTATTAAATCTGTTCTTGTCTCATTCGGTTCCCAATCGATACACGAGGTCCCTCAACCTTGTCCCTGCAGTGCATCATGATAATAGCATCCGTTGGTCTTAATGAGCAATGCAAAACTTCCTCTTGATATTGTGTGCCATCTCGAGATTCCTGACTAGGTGAGGACTCTGCTCTGTGTCTTGTAAACTGGATGACTCTTGAAGTGGGTTGTTGGTTTTATGGCTTTGAGGATAATCGTGGCTTGACGAGGAAAACGGATTCTCATCTCGTGCCAGAAAAAGGGGGACGATAATTATTATTACAGTTATTGACATTATTGCCTTTGCCCTTGTTCGCCAACAGAGAAGGCCACAGCAAGGAAACTGATCCGAGATCTAAGAATCAACAAATATCCGGTTGAACCCTAATTCTCTTTTCTTCCTCTCGGGACACGGAGAACGGTGTCTAAGAACAGGCTTCAAAAGGAAGCGTGACAGATGGGCAGAAACACCGTCACCCTACTGGTCGCTGAGGACCTCGGAAGCGGGTGCAGCGAGTGACAGGCGTTGTTGCCCCTGGCTTCAGCGAGTGGTAGGCGACCCCTCCCCGGGTTTCCTCACAACATGTCCTTTTCTTTGGTCGTTGGCACCACTGGTTTCTCTGCTAGTATGCTGACTCTGCTTCACCCCTGCTATCGTTCTTCTTGACATCTGTATTAAGTACGAAATTGCTGCCCGTGAGGTTAAACTTCCCGGAAGTTCTTGAGAGGGAGCTTTGTACCCTAAGGTTGGCTCCATCTTCCGTGTGGCGCTCGCCCTCACGATCACATCGTGCGTCATAACTGCAGTGGGGTGACCCGGGTTATAGGTATTGGACCTCTGTAAGGAGCGGGCTGGGGATACTTCAGATGGGCTTTGAGCCTGAAGGTGTAGCGGATATCTCTCCCCCCCCCCCCCGCTTTTGTCACTTCATGGTCATCGTCAAGCACCGTCTTAGGCTGCTGAGTGATGGTAGCTCATGGTTTGTGTGCGCACTCAAGGGGCTGTCTCTTATACACATCTAGATGTGTATAAGAGACAGGTCTTAGGCTGCTGAGTGATGGTAGCTCATGGTTTGTGTGCGCACTCAAGGGGTTGCTAGCTAGTGTTTGATATCTAATGGACGGAAGCAGGGAGAAGACGACTCTAAGCTAACAGGTTTAATAGCCGAAGTCGAACAGGGAAACTGAGATTAACAACGCCAAATGAGGTTTAATGAGATTTAATCTATGTGCGGTGAAGTGACTCAACGGCTAATTACGGACTGAAAGTCAGGTGTGGAAGTCACGTAGCAGCTAAGTATACCCGAGATTTAAACGGTTTTGACACCGTCGAGAGCTAAGAGGGTCTTTAGTTGGTTATTACTTCGAGGAACTTTTGATTGGGTTTGAGTTGTCCTGTTATCCCCCCCTAGTTGAAGTCGCTCTTAAAGAACCGTTGTAGAGGGCGAGAGAAACGCCGAAAAGAAAGTGATGGGTTACTATTAATAATGATGCATTGACTATATGTGAAATGATTGCAAGTTCAGACAAATGAACTTTAGTCTTGCATGGATTGCGTCCTCGCACGTAGGCGTCGATCGATGCCCTCTCACTTTGCTTTTTGTCGTGCTTCTCTTGTTTTCGATTGCATCGGGGGGGGGTTGAACGAACCTGAGGCTTTAATGAAAATCTCCTTTTGATTATTGATCCGGAGCAAGTGAGGCCCTCATTAAGATAAAGTATTTTAAGCTCACTACGAACACTCGTCCCTTAATTGATGAGCAGGCGAAAATCAATATTGGGAAAAATAGCTTACCTTTTGGCTAAATACTTGCTTGATGGGGATTAATGAGCCCCTCTTCTCCGGAGAGGAGTTGAAGGGCATTGTCAAGACTGGTTCTATTCGGGTGTTAACAGATGAATGAATAACCGGAGGTGTATGTAGGTCTGGTTGTCAAGCTCCAGCGAAATTGAAACTGACCTCAGTGGGAACCAACCCTTTTCATACCAACCTGTTAGTCTTAACAGTAGGACATGAAAACTCAGAGTTGCACACACACACACATATGTATATATATAAGCGTAAGTGTGTTCTTATTTATTTTGTACATAAACATGTAACTCTCAATCCCCATCAACTGATGAACATGCAACTCTCAATCCCCATCAACTGATGATAAACGCTCTAGGCCACGATAATATTTTTTTTCAGCCCTGTGTAATGTGTGAGCAGGGTGTAAAGCAAGCAGCGCTTCATTTAGAGCTTGAGAGAGTGGCGTCGAGGTAGCCTTGTTCATCTCTCGCTTTTGTTGTAATTTGATCAGGTTTCGTGTGCCTCGCCACTCCAACAGGCCTCACTTTCTGAAGCGGTACACTAGGTACGCTACCCTAGTATGATCATCTTGCTGAGCAACAGTTCACAACGTCAGTTGGAGGCTTAACCATTAACGCTAACCTGCCTACACCTGAAAGGAACCTCACACACTGGAGTTGTCGTCACTCTAGGTGTGGGTGGATTGCTACTCTGACTAATGACTTGCCTAGGCTCGCCTCAGGTGGTCTCTAGATGGAGTTCTGTGGAAGCTATAGTCAGCACCTCACAGGCCCGGTTGGATGAACCGTTACTAACTGTCCGCATACTCGGTGAGGAGTAATCAGTGACCCAGGCAATTGAGTTTAAACTCGAGGTCATTAATCATTATCAGGTTTAAGGGATCTCAACGAGAAAACAAAGGACCTTTTCAACTCAGACTCAGGTTAGATCTCAAATCTCTCTCAAGGGTTCTATCTGATGTAGGGCCCAATGGGAGTGGTACTGAAATCCTTCTCCACCGGAAACTATTCTTACAAACCAAGGGTGGTGGAACTCTTCGAACTCGGGTTCGAACCGGTGGGCTGAATCAAAGCAAGGATAGAAAATAAATTGATGATTGGGTTCGGGTAGTTGCCAGCTACATCCGTCACTGGAGGGCTATACGACCGGGATGGGTAGTGCCCGTTGGTAACAGGCTCATCTGATCCCTCTGCAGACAGAGACGTAGACGAAGACGTAACGAGCCCTGACAGTGGATGATCACCAAGGAGCTCAGGGAACTTAAGAGAACCCTCATCGAATTCGACTTCTGTCTATTACTAGCAGTCTCTGGGGAAACCGCCCAGCTGTCAGCGCAGATCAGATAGTTTCGGATAATCGTTCCATGGATTCTGATTCAGTTGTTTCCGAATCTGCCCCGGTCGGGTTGCGCTTTACCTTTTCCCTGACATTAAGAGTTGCTTCAATATCAACATGAGATCATGAGAGAGAGGTAGTCACTACTTGTCCATGTCAGTTGTCACCTTACAGATCAGGCTTCGTCTCAACATTTAAGCAGTCGAGTGACTAGCCACACAGTATATTAAGAACATTAGTTATACTAGGACGAAGCTCCAATAAAAATTTGGCTGCCCTGTCAAGCGAACTAGATGCATGCTATCTCGCAGCCGCTTCTTTGCAACTGGTGTCCCTGCCTGTGCTTGATCGTACAGGACACGGTCAGAGACTTTAAGTGAAGGTCTATAGATGTCAGCTACCTACAACCTAACCTACTTTTGTCTGGGGTTTGGATGGAGAAGTCATGAAGGACGAGGAGATCCTGGTAATAAAATGTGGGGTTATTATGAACAAGCATGAGAATTGGGAATCTAAGGCAGTTGCATGTATGGAGCTTCAAAAATTGGCCCTAGGGAGAGTGTAATCCAGAGAGTTGTGAAAGAAAAATATATTGAGTATGCGTTTTACTTTAGTGATCTGACCGGAAAGTTATACAGCTCCGGCTCATCTTTAGAGTCAGTGCAGCAGGCAAGGACGAGGCTCGGGCTTTTCTCTTTGAGGTCCTTGTTCGTACGTCAACTAACGAAAAACTTTCAGCAAATCAGCAGCCTTTTCAGTCGATCAGTGTTTGATGACTTGACATCTTAGCATTTCATCAGGATTCTATCAGCATTTCATCAGCGTCCAATCAACATTATTCGGTATTCAATCAATATTCAAGCAATATTCAATCATTATTCAGTCAGTATCCAACCAGTATTAAATCAGAATTCAAAGTCATCAGGGTTGCTAGAAAGTTTCAACTAAGATTTGACCAGCAAATCAGGCAACTCATACACTCCATGCGGGGCAGTCAGACCAATTACGAAGATCACCAGAAAACCGTCAGTAAAAATTGTCCCAACACACGAGTGCAGTCCAGTCGTTTTCAATCAGTGGGTCACTCTTGGCCAGTCTCAACAGGATATCCCTCAAAGATGCTATCAGATATCAGTATGTCAGTGTTGTTGGCCTCAACCAAGGGGACTTGTCAGTCTTTGTAGTCCTTACGAGTTTTGCTGGTGACACTATTCATGACCTAAGACCCTATGTAAAGAAAGGCAAGGAGACTCATGATCACTTTGACTCAGTCTGGGTTTCAGCTGTCAGGTACCTTGAGGAGAGAGAGAAAAAACTTGATGAGAGCGAAACCAAGCTGATTCGTAGTTTCGGGCCGAAGTTTTACTCAGACTACCCCAAGCCTCCAATACCTTTCACTCTCATAGACGGTTTTTGTTGGGGAGAACTAGTAGATCTGGCCAAGAGGTACATTTCCCCTGCAGTGATTGATTACGAGGCTGTGACAGAGCCTTCAGAGTCCCAGCATCTAAGACGAGGGATTTTCTTTCGGTCATATCTCCCTACATTATGGGAGGAATTTTGTGCTATGGTTGATTTCCGTATCATGGGACTCGGATGAAAATGCTCAAAGCTTGCGGGCTTCATATGACTCTACATCGAGAGGCCACAACCTTAGAGAGTATGGGGACATGGCCGAAAGCACAACGGACAGATAGCTAAATGAGAGATTGAGTGTGAGGGTCAGAGGGATGAGTGAGGACTCTTGACTAGTGTTGGCCATGCTCTCTACACGTGTACTTTCTGAGACTATTATGAGTTCTCATTCTTCCCTCAACTTGCCTTTGCTCGAGTCAGTCAGTCTTGCTTCTTGCATTATCTTTGCTGATGATTGTATTCTTTGATGATTCTGTCGCAGTTTTCAAAATTAAAAAATTGGCAAATTGATGCATGAATGACACATTAGAATTTACGATTATTATTTGCATGATTCTTTGCTGTTCCGAATCAAAATAAAAGATTCCTAAGACCGGGGACCGACGAAGACCGTAATTGAAGGGTCTCGCTCAAAGTCGGACGCACACAACAGGAAGCGATTTGCTTTTTAAATTAGTTAAATTTATTTATTTATTGCAAATATAATCCAAAATCCTGCGTGACAGCCTGCTAGCTTTCTGGTCACCCGAAGGGCCGAAGGGGCTCGACTGGAAAAAGTGCAACACCGGTCCTTGCGCTTAAATCATCAGTCCCATCATCGCTGTCAACATCAGAGTCCCTATCACTTGCACTAGAGAAAGGTGCCTTGACTTTGATTTTGCCCTTGATAGCCTTAAGCAGCTCGTGGCGTATCTCATCACGATCTTCAAAGAAAGTTTAAGATCAACACTCTTTGCCAATTTCAAATGATTTTTCTCCGCTTTCTTCGCCTTCTCCGCCTTACGAGCGATTCGCCGCTCCCTCTCCATCTTTTCCTCCTCCTCGCGCTGCTTAGCCACCTCCTTCACTTTCCCTCTTTGCATCCTTCTCGTCCTTCTTTGAGCATTCGAGTTGAGCGTACTCCTGCAAGCTAACGACGTTACGTCCTAGCTTCTTGATCTCATATGCCATACGCGACTCACCAGATGAGGAAGATTTCACCTGATGATCACACAAAGATGACAACAAATGTCCTCTGTAGGAATCTACTAAAGTTGACAGCGTATCAAACCAACTGCACTGGTTGGCATAATGACCGATCTTGTTACACTTGAAACACCTGGGCGGGCCCCACCGCTGATTGCGATCATGGTCCCGGTCCTAGTCACGTTCCCGATCCCGATCCCAATCTCGATCCCGATCCCGATCTCCGTTACGATCCCGATCCCGATCCCGATCTCGATCACGTTCTCCTCCGCCATTAATGTTGTCGCCTTGGTTATTCGGCGGCCCCTCGCTTGCCATACTCTGCACTCCAAAGTATTGAAGACACAACTCCCAAAGGCAGTCGTGCTCATTTATCTCAGCTTGGTCCGAGACAGTTAAAACGTGATGTAGCAGAAGTGATGGAATATACGGTACACACAAAGACGTACACGAGTCACACGCAGACAAAAGTTACGTGTAGACAAATCTCGAAGTCACATTACTAAGAAAAACATGAAGTACATCAGAAACAGCTCCCCGACGCACGTTTCGACTAGCGCCGCACAGTCATCCTCAGGGGGTTCCACCTTCATCGCCCCACTACACCATTCCACCACTAACCCTCCTCCGCGCTACTAATCACCGGCGTTCCCGGAAATGCCGACGCTATAAACGCGTCGGTCCTGAATGAGGAACAACAACTCGTAAAATGAGATTAAGTACCCTGACACATGGTTCCTTACGGTCGGTTGGTGACAACTAAGTCAAAAATAGAGGCCCGTGGTCCCAGCGGGATATCACACCAAAAACCAAACACATCCCCTGGTCCTGGGCAGAATAAAAAAAACTTACACTAACGCTAATGAAATATAAAATCCAAACCCATTTAGGGCCCTAAACAACAAATAGTCCAGGCGCTGCCTAGTGACCATGGCCAAAGACCAAGCCTGGCCCACACAAAAACACAATACCATGGTACTCCATGGAGCAGCCTGTCAATGTGCAAAATGAGAACGAATCTTCCGCAACAACATAGAAAGATGCACCGCGACGGACAGATACATTGAAAAGAAATCCCCATGTCAGTATGGACTAAGGGGCTGTCAAATGCAAATGTCGCCGAGCGAGCGAGCGAGCGAGCGAGAGAGAGAGAGAGAGAGAGAGAGAGAGAGAGAGAGAGAGAGAGAGAGGGAGAGAGATGCATAGGATGAGCAAAATGGGAATGAATCTGTCGCTAGAACATGGAAATGTACACTGCCACATCTTTGGTCTTTGGCAGTGTTTTTTTTTTTTGTTGTTGTTGGTCAGTGTTGTTCCTTTGATATTGAATCACATAAATTTGATGCCGGGGTTGGCATGTGTTTTGATTGTTTCACTCCTGTGTAAATATCACCTGTCGGAGTCCCTCTTTGACCTATGGTTTCCCCCTGTTCCCTCTCTGTTGCCTGTCCCAACTGTCATACTATGTGGCCGGCACTGGGTGGGTGGCACGGTGGAGATGGGCGACAGGAAGGTTTGTCGTTTGGGTGGTGAATAGGGGAAGGAGATAGGATAATCAATAATGGATGGGCAGAGCTCTGGCTGGCGAATTGGCAGGGGGAAGAGTATGCATGGCAGATGTGTGATAATAATAACAATAATGATGTATGTCGCAGATGTTGCTAACCTCTACCAGAAAATTTGACAAAAGAACTATGTGTGAATGACCTTCACCGGGTGAATAGCTTAGGATAAGGGAGGGTAGGCAGACGACCTCCGCTGGCAGAAAATGAGAATCATGGAACTGGGCAGCGACCTTATGTACGGAGGGGGCCTAGGGTTTGCCATGCATGGTTATGACTGTGAAGGATTAGGGTAGATTGGAGCTAGACCTTCATACATGCCGTGACCTGGCTGATAATTGGGCGGGCAGTCAATCCCCTCGTGAGAGGGCAATCAATGCTGTTCTGCCTGGTATATTGTCTGCGATCTTGTCAGTGGGACGCTCGACCCGGTTTCCAGCAGGTGATGCTCCCCACCAATAGATTGGAGCCATCTATAAACTGGGGCTTGCTATTGGAGGATGCTCGTATCACCTCCAATACCAGGTTGCCACAGATGTTTCTGTTAAAAAAAAAAAAACTCGAGGCCGGGGACCTCACGATTCTACCCGGATACTGAGGCCCTTACTCACCTCAGGCTCGTGCTGGAAAACAGGTGCAGCGTCCTCTCAGCCTGTTTTGAACAGGGTATCCCTGTTCAACCTATCGAACAGTTCCTGGAAATCAGGT
>BFEA01000427.1:512673-533776 GCA_003427395.1 Chara braunii
AGAGAGAGAGAGAGAGAGAGAGAGAGAGAGAGAGAGAGAGAGAGAGAGAACAGGTAAGTCTCCGACCTCGGGGCTGACCTCATGGTACTTCCATGGATAGGTTGAGCAAAATCGAATGAATCTACCGCTGGAACATGGAAATATACACTACCACGTGTGTGTGTGTGTGTATTCGGACGACACCGTGCCGTGGTGGAAAAACTTCCGGGTGGTGCTTAGTCGTTTTCTATTTTCCCCTGCGCGTATGAAGTTTCCGGAATGAAAGCAAGGCGCATGGCCATACTTCCCCCCACGTCCATACTCTTCCACCGCACCGCACCGCTATTCGAACTCACGTGAACGGGAAAAACAAAAACTACATTTTGTGCAAGCTCCCCTTGTGCCTGCACGCACCAGCATTCGAACTCACGCGAACGGGAAAAACAAAAACTACATTTTGTGCAAGTTCCCCTTGGCCCCTCACGCACCACCGTTCGAACTTGCGCGAACGGGAAAAACAAAAACTACATTTTGTGCAAGTCCCATTGGGCCCTCACGCACCACCGTTCGAACTTGCGCGAACGGGAAAAACAAAAACTGCATTCCGTGCAAGTGACGCCCAAACCTCACGCCCAGTGCGGCTTTCTGATCGGAGTGGGATGGGGGCCCGGAAGTGCGAAAAAGGGGTGTGCCAAGGATTTTAGGAAAGTGGGGGTGCAGTCCCAGGTCGGAACTGAGATCTCCTGTGGCAAGTTCCAGGGGTACAGGTACAAAAGGGGATATACTCAGAGGGGAGGAAGCTGATGTCCTGCAGCATAAGGCAGATGGCATGCGCAGTGTGTCCCAGGGTAAAATCCGGGGCACTTGCTGTTACCACCGTACCGATAGATCTAAACACTCTTGCATTCTCGAACAAAATTCCAGCAAAATTGCCCCTGCCAACAGGTTTTAATTTTTAAGGCCGAATAGGCAGGGAAATCACCATCGCCGCTGATTCCGTCTTTGGGGTCGGTCGCGTGGTTCAGTCGGTTGTTGACGCCACTCGTAACAGGCCTCAAATTCAACCGAGGCGGGTCGCTGCTCAGCTTCGGTTCAAGCCTGTCGGGTCCCGAAGCTCGGCGCGCCCGGTGGTACCGACAACCCTCGCACCGCGGGCTAGGCCAATAGCGAGCTATGGAATTCCACGGTACCACTGTGAGTTGGTGAGATGGGAGGAGGAGATGAAAGGGAGGGGAATTGATGGTAATGACGACGAAACCGGGGGATAGGAAATATTGCGTGTTACAAGTGTCCGGGTAGTCGGGGCACTTGGGGTTGCTAGTGATGGCACGGTGAAAATCCCTTGGGCATAATCGACCGTTTTCCATTAGGCAGGGGAATTCCGGATATCTTACATTTCCCCGCCGACTGAGTTGTTCGTCGTCCCAGTACTCGCGATATTCCGGGTCCCTCAAATTCTCATAGTCGGATATCTAGGAAGGAGATCTTGCAGCCACGTTTGTTTAGTAAGCCGCATCCCCCACATCCTTACACAAGGTTACGCTGACTTACGCAGGCGAGTGCGTACATGGCGACTTCGAGATCACGGACGTACGTACTCGTGCGCGTAAGAAGCAGCCGGTTGGTTCCGTGTGTCGATCGCATTCGACCATAAGTGCAAATATTATACCGATCACTACGTGCCATACATATGACGCAGAAAGGAGGAAGGAGGGGATAATTGACGGTTAGACTTCAGACATCCAAAGTGAGCATTCCCCATCAATCCTGACCTCATAGCTCATGCAGGTGATCACTGGTCCAAGACAACATGCAGTGTAAAAACAGATCGAAAAGATTGCAAAAAGAAGAGGAGATCCTTCATTCATTCCATGCATAGATATCGAGCAAAACAACGAAAAAAATTTGAGACAATATACGAGAGAAGTTCAAAAGAGCAGGGCCGTGATAAAAAGATCGGCCATATCAGAACTCAAAATTGTACAGAGGGACAGAGAAGAAAGATGAAAAGGACAACAAAAAGAAGCCTTATCCCACAACCACATCACTGCTCCCTCTCTCTCTCTCTCTTCTTGCGGGCTGTTCGTCGCCTCGCATCAATGCCCACGATACCGGCAGTCCGTCGCCGCGTAACCACACAGAATTGTCACCCCGCTTGGTTCAAGCATGCAAGCCAGGTTCGCCCGTGCGCCACAGTCCGTCGCGGCCCCACACGTCAACCCCGCATACCCGACACCAACTCGTCGGATCGCCCAACTCTCACGCTCACTCACCTTCCAAACTTGCTCGTTAGCCGACCCTCACTGATCGCGCTAACCTCGAAATTCTTAGAGAGCTAACTAATCGCGCTTGCGAAATTTATAGCATGCATGCCTGCGCGAAAGGTACGGGATTAAGCTTAGATGGACAAGAACTTGAAGGGAAGAGCGGAAGTGCCTGTGTTTGCATGGCCATGCCGCGGCGTGGGGGTCGTAGCCACTCTCCACGCATCGATCCGGTCATGCAGGCGCTTCGGCCAATCAGAACGGAGTATGTAAGACGAGAAAGAAGGAGAAGAAAGGCGGGTAACATAAGAGAACCAAGAAAGAAGAAGGATTACAGTTACGATCACGCTCGCCGAAAACGACAGTTGCACAAGATTAAAGGCGCGATCCAGTCAGAACCCAGTTCCCTGCGCTACAAGATGCGTGCGAACGATGCCCCACAAAATTCAGAGCACCTAAATTCCTAGCCTAAATCTTAATTGCAAAAAGGAAATTCCGAAAGGAAAAACAATTCCGAGAGCCCGCGGGGGCTCGTCATCAGTTGAAAATTCAAAAGCGAAAATCCCTGTGCGCTAATCGCGCCCAAAATTCCTAATGCTCACAGCAGAACAAGAAAGAAACTATGGTACAGTTATTTCTTGCGCCCGTCATGGCTCAACCATCCAATCGTCGTCGCAAGGCTTTCCCCGCGCTGGCCCAACGAATTCCAACAAAAGCGAAAAAGAAGCGGGGGTATCCATGCAATTTGCCCAACCGAACCCCGCTTACGCCCGTCGCCCATCAAAGCCTTCCCGTTTTCCCACATCAGCCTCGCGCAGGAAATCGCGAGGTTGCAGAAGATAGTTTGTCACACCGTGGTGGAAAAACTTTCGGGTGGTGCTTAGTCGTTTTCTATTTTCCCCTGCGCGTATGAAGTTTCTGGAATGAAAGCAAGGCGCATGGCCATACTTCCCCCCACGTCCATACTCTTCCACCACACCGCACCCCTATTCGAACTCACGTGAACGGGAAAAACAAAAACTACATTCTGTGCAAGTCCCCCTTGTGCCTGCACGCACCAGCGTTCGAACTCACGCGAACGGGAAAAACAAAAACTACATATTGTGCAAGTTTCCCTTGGGCCCTCATGCACCACCGTTCGAACTTGCGCGAACGGGAAAAACAAAAACTGCATTCCATGCAAGGTCCCCGTGGGACCACAATTCACATGAGGTCCTGTGTTCGATACCAGATCATGACTTAGGGCTGGTCATCCTCCTAGTACGTAGTCAATGGTTGAGGCTAGCATAGCAGTTCCTTAGTACCGGATGTCGGGGGTGTCAGGACATACTGCACCTTACTGCGGGGCCAGAATGGGCTCCAGGGATATACGAGGGAATTGAGGATTGTTAGCTCTCAGACTACCATACAACACAGGGTCAATAGATTTTTGGGGGGATGGCTATCCTCCTAGAACGTAGCTTGGGGTTGAGGCTGGCATAGCAGTTCCTCAGTACAGGATGTCGGGGGTGCTAGAAGATACTGCAACTTATCGTGGGGCCAGAACGGGCTCCAGGGATATACTAGGGAGCGGAGGACCCCCAACTCTCTATAATCACACAATAGAACAATGATTCACGTACGATTCACATGAGGTCCCGTGTTTGCTACCAGATCACGACCTAGGGTTGGTCTTCCTCCTAGTATGTAGTCAAGGGTTGAGGCTGGCATAACAATTCCTTAGTACGGGATGCTGCGGGGGTCAGGAGATAATGCACCTTACCGCGGAGCCGGAACAGGTTCCAGGGATATACGAGGGAATAGAGGATTGTCAACTCTCAGATTACCATACAAGATAGTGTCAATAGATTTGCAGGGTTGGCTAGCTTAGGGTTGAGGCTGGCATAGCAGTTCCTTAGTACGGAATGTCGCCAGCGTGTCAGAAGATACTGCATCTTACCGCGGGGCCGGAACGGGCTCCAGGGATATACGAGGGAATGGAGGATCCCCAACTCTCTACCATCACACAATAAAACAACGATTCACATGCTACCACTACACAATCGATAAATTCAGTTCATAACTCATGACTAAGGGTTGGCTATCCTCCTAGTACGTAGCACAGGGTTGAGGCTGGCATAGCAGTTCCTTAGTACGGGATGTTGAGGGTGTCCGGAGATACTGTACCTTACCACGGGGCCGGAACTGGCTCCAGGGACACACGAAGGAACGGAGGATCGAAATAACGTACCTATGGGACCTGTAGAGATGTGGCTAGTCCTAGCGCCCGAAGTACCCGTGTGGCAAGGCTTATGCATCTATGCTTCGATCAGGACTGAATAGAGAGTAAGTAGGGCTCTACTTAGTCCGGTATCTCCGACCACTTTCTGGTCAAGTCACCTCCATTTGTAATAGACTATAAGGTGATGGTCCTTAGTGGATAAGGTAGGACGGAGGGAGTAGAGGTGCGCCGAGGGAAACTACGAAAGTGGTAGGTTGGAAGGGAAGTTCCATAGGAATATCGCATGGCCAAGTGCCGAAGGCACCCCTCACAAGTCTAGAAATCCAACCTCTTTCTTTTCCCCTTAAAATTGCTCCAATCTATCCATGGCTATTCATGGGGAGCAGCACGTGCTGGGAACCCGGCCCAACGTCCCTTATAATGAGAGTACATTCATGATTGATGATCATTGATGATAATAGATGGTAATTTGGGATGATTGAGGATCATTTAGGATGATTTAAGATGATTTAGGATGATTCAAGATAATAAGCGCTAGATGATGACTAATCAGAATGATTGTCTACTCAACACTCAAAAACTTTGCAATTGTGAAGCACCATTACGAGCTCAATATATACGAGTGTTACTATCCTATCCCTAATTTCCTGTATCCATTCCAGCCAACCAATCTCAACTGAGCTTGTGGTGTGCACCAATTAGGCCTCTTCCTGGTCTCACACCCCAATCTGGCTTGGTTACAGGGCAACACTACCCACCCCAGCTCCGACCATCGTCGGTCAGATTGTAGCCATTAGTTAAGTTTGCAGATCACCTTCCTCCCTCGGCAATCCCAGACCTTTATACAAAGCCTCAAGCTCCTACTCAAGCAGGTTACAGGGCACCGCCCCAGCGCCGACCAGCGTCATCCTGGCGCCAACTCAACCTAGCCATTACAAAAAAGGCTCAATTAGGAAATTAGCTAAGCTAGAATGCCAACTAGAAATCTAGGATCTGATAATATCAGAATCCTGATAAAAAGACCTTCCTGATGATGAAATTTGACGAGTACCCTGCGATGATCACAAACCTCTCCACCCCTCCCCTTCTTCCACGTACTATCCTCTTCTCCCCTCGTTTCCTATTCGCCTTTTTTNTTTTTTTTTTTTAAGCCCAGGCTGTTGTAGAGGCCAAGGACCAGACCCGCGGTGATTGCTGGTAGCGGCAGCCAATGGTTGTCCTGACAGGATAGGTACCTACCCTACCCACGTTGATACTCCCAGCGCACGCCCTGTCCCTGCTATCCTACCTCAGTGTGACCAGCACTCAAGACCATCACCCTACCAGTATTGAGGGCAACTTGGACCAGACAGCAGTGACAAGCACCAGGGCTGGGCCAACCTACCAGCCCTAATGGAAGCGGAAGCGGATGAACCTTGCCATACGGGAACTTCGGACGCCAGGCCCATGCAATCTTCTACAGGCCCAATTCAGAGAGTCTACCCAGCAGGATTACCTAAGCAAGGCAGGCCAGCGCCCGCGGACACATCCTACCGTCCTTCCCGTAGCTTACCCAAGGCTAGGCGGAACTCAGACTAGCCAGAGCGACTTATATCCCTACCCTATCCTAGAGCTAAGCCATGCATGCGTAGACCCCGTCATATACCTGACCAGTATCGTAGTTGTGTGTATATGTGTGTGGCCAGAGGCTTCAGTTCAACCAACTAGGTAGGTCAGGGTCCCCAGAGAACCTCAAGCTTTTAGCCAGGCGGCTCTCTACAGTGTTCTTTTTTTTTTTCATTTTTTTGGGTTCTGAGGAGGGTTCATTAGGGAGCGAACACAAAAGAACCGGCGGCTATCTACTAGAGGGGGCGATTAACAAAAAGAAAAAAGAAAAAAAAGAAAGAGAGACCAGTTGGACGGAGGCATCGAGTATCCCAGTTCAGCCCTCCACTGATTCTGAATCTCTTATAGAACGATGGTTCCCTGAAGCTTTTGCTTCATGTCGATAAGCAGCATCATCATGGGATCTTTGTAGTACAGCAAATGCACACCCCAGACTCCCAGAGGTGTTTCACCCCATCATAAGCCGTGCAATGCAATGATTGGTAACCATGCCCTTTCCTTCAGCATCATGGGATCTTGGTTGTACAGCAAATTTAATGTTATTGATTGGTCCACGGACCGTGCATGCTATGTACCCTCCTCCTTACCAATCATCATTGAATCATACCAGTCGTAGCTACTGGAATTTCACTGCCATAGTCGTGCACCATGCCCAAAAAGGGAGGCCGAAGACGAACCATACTTTGCCACTCAGTGCACTGCAAGAGGGACCAGGTTGAAGACTCTCATATGTACAGGGAATGACACCCGTTCTGATCTACATCAACGTGTTGTAAAGGGCCCTGGACCTGGTCCCTGGATCTGGACTTATAGACCCGAAGCAGTGCATTTCACATTCAAAGGCTTCCACCTGCAAGCAGAAACCATAATATTAAGGATAAGCATGCTGGCAGGAACCCCCCCACAACTGTTTTTTTCTGATGTACTCCAAATTCAGTCTGTACATGGGACGCGGTCCGTTTTCCAGCAGGCGATGCTCCCCACCAATAGATGGAGCCTCTCCCCAGGTGCTAGTGGTGTCTGCTCTTATCAGCACCCCTAACACTGGCGGGGGCATGTTTAAAAAAAAAAAAAAAAAAAAAAAAAAAAAAAAGCCCGACCCCCTTTCCCGCAAGGGATACCCCCCCCCAAAAACTGGGGCCCCCCCCGGGGGTTTTTTTTTTTTTTTTTTTTTTTTTTTTTTTTTTTTTTTTTTTTTTTTTTTTTTTTTTTTTTTTTTTTTTTAAGGGACATGCTCCAATCTATTTGTGGGAAGCAGCACATGCTGGGAAACGCGCCCAGCGTCCCATTCAAGATCATATTGAAAATGAGAAATTTCAAATTTATGAAAAAATCCTAAGCTTGAGATACCGGGGCCATTACCTGGCTTCGGCTTACGAAAGACAACTGTGTAGTCTATATAAGAACACTAAAATTATGTCCCCTGAGGCTCAGATCAAAGAACCATTATAAAGCATTATGAACGAAAAAAACACCCGCCTAAGGCCTTTCAGCAGCCCCAAACTACCTGCCTCACCCTTGTATCCCCATGGCCAACCTCTGCCCGGCCTCATGCCCCCAACTGCTAGGTCACAGGGCAAAGCGACCCGCCCCGGCTCCGGCCAGCGTCGACTAGGCACCAGCTCCCAAAAGACAGTAGAGTGCCTTCCACCCTCGACAACTCCCCAGATCTCATTCCCTTGTGCAACTCGAGTTACAGGGCAGCGCGACCAAGCCCCAACACCGACCAGCGTCGTTCTGACCTCGTCTATTCACAAACCACCAGGACTCAGGACTAAGGCAAATACCAATCAAGCCACCAATCAGCATCATAACTGTAGATCTTATCATTCATCTCTTTCATCCACTGGTTGCAGGTATTCCCAAAAAAAAACCCTGAACCCTACTCCGACAAGTCTTACCACAATGGTGTCACCATCTCCACCCCTGTTGTACCCTATTTCAACCCTACAGGCTAGCCCATTCGCCGCAAAGCGCATCATCTCCCTCCATCACAGCGACCACAACTCCCTGCCTCCAACACCAAACCTTGGAAGAATTTTTCAATTAGGGAAATAAAAAAAATCCTGAAAAATCACATGAACATTTCAGCGCCCACTATTCCCACAGGGAGAAGGGAGGAGAGGGAAAAACCACCCTCTTTCCCCACGGAAAGTCTAACGCCTATTGAAGTCTCAGTTACACGTGTAGGGTCATAAGAACCAAAAAGATTACTCCTCTCCCCCAAAAGGCAACCCCTTGTTTGTTCACTGCCTCCGCGGGAAGGCGCCCCCTCACCTCCCCCCCCAAGTTCAGAACAGCCCCCAGAATACCACTCCTGCACCCTCAGTCGCATACAGTGCCCCCTAAAGTATGCCCCCGCAGAGCAGAAGATCCCCCTTCCTTCCTACCCCACCCCCTCTAAGCGGAACAACCTCCCGCCCCGACCCCGGCCAGCATCGACTAGGCACCAGCCCACCAAAAGACACTAGAGTGCCATCCACCTCGACAACTCCCCAGATCTCTCTACCAGGTCTCATGCCCTCGTACAACTCGAGTTACAGGGCAGCGCGACCAAACCCCAGCACCGACCAGCGTCGTTCTGGGTTCGTCTATTCGCAGACTATCGAGACTCAGGACTAAGGCAAATGCCAATCAAGCCACCAATCAGCACCATAGTTGTAGATCTTATCATTCATCTCCTTCATGCACTGGTTGCACGTATCTGCAAGAGAAACCCTGAACCCTACTCCGACAAGTCTTACCGCGATGGAGTCACCATCTCCACCGCTGCTGTACCCTATTTCAAGCCTACAGGCTAGCCCCTTCGCCGCAAAGCGTGTCATCTCCCTCCGTCACAGCGACCACAACCCCCTGCCTCCAACACCAAACCTTGGAATAATTTTTCAATTAGGGAAATAAAAAAAATCCCGAAAAATCACATGAACATTTCAACGCACACCTCTCGCTGCCTCCGCTAAGCTGAACCCCGCTATCAGTATGAAGTTTCTCTCAGCCCCAACGAGAGAGATAACCTCCCCGTTCCCTTTTGTCTTGAAGTAACCAGTTCCCCCAAAAGGTGTACCTCAAATCTAACACTCTGACCTAGTCTGCCTCCGCCATGAGATAATGCGCCCCTATACATATCTCCTAGCCCCAACCCAAGCCCAGGTAAGCTCCCATCATCTGCGTCTAGTCCCTAGAGGGCAATCACCTCCCACCTTGTGTTACCCCTCTGGAGTAGCGCTCCCTTCCTGATTGACCTACCTACCAATAAAACCATAACCTATCTGGACGAAGAGAATGTCACCACCAACACAAATACAACTACTAATTGATGAAAAAATGAATAAGAAATTGTGATGATGATGATGATAAAGATTCAGATTGGTAAATGATGATGATGATAATGATGATGATGATAAAGATTCAGATTGGTAAATAATGATGATGATGATGATGATGATGACGATGATGATGATGATGATGATGATGATGATGATGATAAACCAACGCTTCTGACGAAAAAACCTGCACAGGAAAAAACAACAACAAAAGAATACAATAATAAAGAAGAGCTCCCTTGATGATGATCTCGTCGACGATCCTCGTGCCGTGATGATGCTCCAAGCTGGTCCAGCGGTCTCCACACCTTGGTTCCACGGGACTGACTCCACTTCCTTCCACCGACGTCGACTTTCACTAACTCGCTCGAGCGCTCCAGCCTCTATATTAAGGGCTTTGGCTATGGAGTACTTGACGTGGAAAGCACCAGGGAAATGGACAAAAAAACAGCTTCCACCACTATTCTCCCTCTTCCACAATGCCTCAGCCCAGCCTGTGACGTGGATTGACCAACTGCCTCTGGATGCCACGCGTGCGTTAAGCGCTATTGCCAGATCCTTTTATCCCCCCCTCACAGCGTCCTCATGCCAACGGGTCCCCACGGACATGAAGCCAGCACCACGCCATCCGCCAATCGCCAGCGCCTTGTTGCTTACCCGTAGCCAGCGCCTCGCCACCTTCGAACCACCAACGCCCCACTACGAGCGCACAACCAGTGCCTTGCCACCGATGGTTGACCAACGCCACACCTCCAGCACACGCGTTGACGTCAGCATGCTCCTCCATTGCGCGAGCGCTACGCGCGCCCTTCCAAGCGTAGTGAGTTCACCTGGCGTTAAGCTTAGAAATCCAACTTCTACAGCAACCTGGCCTTTATATTAGCTTGCCCCAGAGTGCAATTATACCTCGTTTTTGTGACTCTACGAGTTATAATTGCACTATGGGGCAATATTTTTTTTATTTTATTTTTTTTACAAAAAAAAACCCTTCAGTGTTAGTGATGCTGATAAGAGCAGACACCACTAACACCTGGGGAGCGGCTCTGTTCCATTGGTGGGGAGTTGCACCTGCTGGAAACCGGGTCCAGCGTCCCTTGACATCTTAACACTTAAAAGACAAGGTTCAGCTCGTGCTGGGAACCGGGCCCAGCGTCCCTTTTGTTCATAAGACCTTGAGTATCAGGATAGAAAGAGATTGGCCTCTGTGCCTCTTCACCCTGAACGGGCGTCGTATATGCGTGGTCACCTAGCATTTGCAGGCTACTTGATTGAGAGTTAAGCCTGATAGTTTGCCTGTCAAGGAGAAAACTGGCATGAACATTAGTATTTATTATAAGTCCGGCGTATACCATGATCTGGGAACCAAGGCCAGACCTACAGGAGGAAAAAGATCCGGAAACTCTGATAGTGGTCTCATTGGAATGATGGGGTCAATGTTACTCCAATCATTGAAGATTAAACGGTAATTCCTTGGAAGCCCATTCTGATCGCTGCCTTGTATTCCTTCCCATTTCACTTGCCCAATTTTCCTCCTTGGTCCCCTCCAAGCCAATTTTTATTGAATGTTTGGATGTGATGCTTAATATCCTTTACTGAATTCAGAAATTTGAGTTTCTTCTTTAGGGACTCCCATCTGGTAGTAATTTCTACTCGGATTTGATGTTTGATGGTTTCTGTAAATTCTGGACCATCAAGACGAGCATTTTCCATCTCGTAAGTACATCTACGAGTCCATAATGTCCAGATGATTGTTCTTCTTCCAATTATGAATAGATTGCATGTGAAGTTATCCACTTTAATTGGGTTCCAGGACTCGAGGAGAAGCGCTTTCCAGTTTCATGGCCAGGGGAGGGATGTTCCTACATGATTTCAAATCCTGTCCCACCAACGCCATAGCCATATAGATCCTGGACATTGCAGAAAAATATGTTCTACAGTTTTCGGAATTAGTTTAGAACTTTAGATGAGAATGTTGTTTTCAGAACTTACACCAGGGCAGGGAGTGAGGTTCTGTCAATAATCCAGTCATTTGTGGGTAAGCAACGATGAGTAATTTGCCACTGTAGTGATGCCATTTTAGCCGGTCTAGCTTTAATGGTATGGAACCACTTTACTGGCCGCAACTCTTCTTTACTTATATTTAGGTGCCTCATCCATCGGTCTTCTATTTTGTCCTACATATTAACCTTGGGGTGAAGCATCCTGTAAGTGGACTTGACTGACAGTGTATGAAGCATTCTGGTGTGAGAGCATCCTTTGGCAGTCGAAGGTGACCAAGACCAACAAGCTGGATCTAGGAGAAGGTGGAAAATGAGAGTGTTTGGTTTATAAGCCAACCATTTTTCTTGGATTATTAGGACCCTGATCCTAAATAGACTATCTTTTTTGAACCATCCTGTTTGCTGTTGTGGTCTTGTTCTCAGGTAACCATCCTCTCCCAGGTCAAATAAGGACAACCAAATGTCTCCTGTAGTTCGGATTTCTTCCACCTTTCCCACTAATCCTGGTTGGTCTGATTACGACACCCAATCACTTGGAATTAGCGTGGGCTCTTTTCTCAGGATTCTGACCCATTTCAGTGGGACTATATCAATTATTTGTTCCAGGGTTTCTTTCTGATTGTGGCAGTATCTTAGTCTTTCATAAAGGATCGACGCATCAATCTAGTTTCTACCCTCAGTATTCCAGATGTTCCTAATGCGTTTAATTCCTCTTTTGATCCACCCTTTTGAAGGTGAATCAGAACAATTTAGGGTATAGCCTTGGGAGTCTCTGATGAGTGTGTTGTTGAATAGTGGTTGTTGGCAAACCTCTTCTCATCTTCTAGGTGCCGTCTTATCTGGGAGTGGCAGTTTCCTCCATATTTTCATCAGATCAATCCAAAACGAATCTTTAGCTAGGTCCGCCTTAGCGGCTTGACGATCTAAGGGTGCTGGATTTTGGGGAGCAATTGAAGTGTCCCTCGAGAGTGACCAGAATCTGTTTTCCAGCCACATGAGGGGGTCAACTAATTCAGAGGTGTGGGGGACTACTCTTCTAATTTGTTCACAAGCTAGCATGCTCCAAGGGGTCTGGGAATTGAATAAGAGGCGCTTAAGCCATTGTATGGACAAAGCCATCGTTTGAGTGTTGCGATCAATAACACCTAGACCCCCTTCAGATTTAGGTTGGATAATAGTTAACCATGCCACCCTACTAATGACATTTCCACATTCATGATTCCGATGCCAAAGGAAGGCTGCTAAATGTTTTTGTAATACTTTTATAGTGACTTTATCCAGAGCCCATATTGCAGATTTATATCAAATTGAGGTCAGAACCACGGTGTTAATAGCTAGTGTTTTTCCGAGTAATGAAGTGTGTTTTTCCTTCCATAATTCTAGTTTTGAATGTGCATGTTGTATAATCGTGGCATTATTGGAAGCAGGTTTGCCTAGCGCTGAAAGGGAAATCCCTAGGACCCTAATTGGAGTTTCAGGAAGGAGTCATTTGATCGCCTCTCTGGTGGCCTTCCTCCGTGATAGTGAATCCACCAGCCAAGTGTTTTGTTCCCCCAATTAACCCTCATATCCGAAAGTTTGCAAAATTCATCCATGATTTGTTGAATTGCCTTAAGATTTTATTGTGAAGCATCAACCATCAAGGAGAGATCGTCAGCGAAAAGAGAGCAAACCGGTATGACTTCCTCTGGTATGGAAGTCACTTGTATGCGTCTTATGTCCTTATGTTGGCAGAGGTTAGCCACCATAACTTCCATAATGATTACAAAAAGGAATGGGGCGATTGGATCCCCTTGCCTTACTGATCTTTGCAACGATATAGGGGGAGCCACATTACCATTGACCATGACCCTCGTTGTAGCGTTCTCATGTAGGATCTTAATCCATCCCCTGAAGTTCGGTCCGAAATTAAATTTGTCTAGGCATTTATCTAGAAAAAAAAGAATCCACATGATCATATGCTTTCTCCAAGTCTACAAAAATGAAGGCAGCATTATGCTTAGATTGACGCGAGAGTTTAATTAACTCGTTAACTAATAAAATATTATCCTGAATATTTCTTCCTTGAATAAAACCTGTTTGGGATGGATGAATTATATCCGCTATAATTTTGTTTAATCGAATCGTGAGGGCTTTTCAAATGAGCTTATAGACCACAGTAAGAAGTGTGATGGGCCGTTAATTGCGAATATTACATTTGTCACTCTTTTTGTCAAGAAGTGTTAAGACTCATTGTCCCACTATTTCTCTCATCTGGCCAGATGTCCAGACATTATGATAAAATTGCATTAGATCTTGAGAAATGAAATTCCATAGGGTTTCCCAGAATTCCTTTGGTAATCCATCAATGCCCGGAGTCTTTTCCTCCTCCATAAGCATCAGTGCAGTCCATACTTCTTCTTTTGTAAGAGGTAACTCCAGCTGTTTTTTTTTTTTTTGAACGAGAGCTTTGGTCATTGGTTTCAAAAATTCATCAATCTCCTTATTCCGTTGGTCCTCAGGGGTGTTACCTGTTCCAGATAAGAAGAGGTTTTGAAAAAATTCTCTAACAATCTTGGTGCATTCTGCTGTAGAGGTGGTTAGTTGATCATTTAGCGGATGGGGGTGAGAAAGACTCTCAATAACTGTTCTTCCAATCCGAGCTCTAGCCATAGCAAAAAATATTGCATTCATTCCTCCTTCAGTAACTAGTTGTCTAAGCTTGCCCCTGATCTTGACACCATGCCAGCGATACTCCATCTGGGAGAGAAGGTGATCCTCTTGTGCCTAAAGTTCTTCAGCAGCTTTTACATTGTCTTCATCGTTTGGATTGTCATCTTTCAATGATTGAAGTTGTTGGATTCGTTGATATGTTCTTGTTTCATTTGAATGTCTGTTGGCTGCTAGTAGTTTCGAATATTCATTGCATTTACACCCTAAAAAAACTAGACCGTTGTTGAGCCACGTAACATCATCCTGGATGACGGTTTTCTGTTGACGCTAGAAAGTTCAGACGTCCTTAAGATATGTCCTAAACCTTTTTATTTTTAGGTGAGATATATTTAGCTTGTAGAAACCTCTGCCTTGATCTGTTTTTTTTCTAAAGGAGAGGATGACTACACACATGGTATGGTCTAGTCCTGCAAGGGGACTCCTAGGGAAAATTTCCGCAATTTGAAGAGAACCTTTTAATTCTTCCGAGAGGAGTATTAAGTCGATGCATGATTTGATGACCGACGTAGTCTGACTTTTCGGAAAGCATGTGAAAGAGCGGAGAGTGGGGTTCAATCTTCTGAACGAATCAAACAGATTGAAGGATTGAGTCCGATTGGTAATCATTGCTTCATCGGCTTCCACATAGGAAGGACACGGGTTAGGAATCCTCCATAGATCCAGGGAACTGTCCGGAGCAGCGTTAAAATTACCTGCTATGATCATTGGTATACCTACATGCAGTTTAGGAATGAGGGTTTCAAAGAAACGTTGGCGGTTACTAACCTCATTTGGTCCATAGACAAATAGGACAATGACGATCTCGAGCTCTAATATTGTCAGGATATATGTCCTTCTCCCTTCTTCTTTATCGACCTCCCAGTAAACTGGTTCTACTTTGGAACCTGGCGGGATCCATATTGCAACTCCAACACTTCCTCGGCGAGGTGCGTGGACTCTGAAGGCTGTGTGGGGCCATATCTGTTTATGACAGTGATTGTGAGAGGCAGTTTCCATGAGGTGAGTTTCTTGAATACAAATAACGTCAGACCATTGTTTTCTCCCAATTCCCCTAAGTTGGTCATAAATGGCTTGCTTCTTTTCAAACTTAGTTGAAGCAAGTTCATTAACATTCAAGGATCTCAGGTTTAAGTCTGCTTGTCTTTTCACGGATTTCCAGGTTTTATCCTTATTATATAAGGCATCCAATACTTGAAACTTTTTCATCTTACCAATTCTTAAACCAGAACAGACAAGTCAGTTGTTCTCCATTAACGAAGAGGAGTAGAGAGCGTAATTGTTACATCGGTTGAGATTTCCTGCCATTGGCCCAGATCCAACAAACCTCCCAAGGTTAGAATTCGTTGACTAAGGAGACGGACCAGTAGCGTTCCAACATCCGTCTCCGACCAGAAACTACTTGCTTTAATGTTCATTAGCTGTAGTTCTGTCAGGAGGTCCTGATTGAACCATTTCAGTTCGACGTTTTTGCAAACTTCATATTTCAGGAATACGTCTCATTCTGCCAATCGTTGTTCCCCTTCTGTTATGATGAGAGAAGATGTACTCCCCATGGGGAGATTGTCGTTGATAAAATTACATATCTCTTGTTTAATGAGGGGTTTGTTTGCCCTTCGATCAGATCTAGTAGCAAGCGAGAGAAATTGAGAGGTAGTGCCTAGGACTGTAACTTCTCCATACATTGCTCTTATAGGAACAATTAATCCTACCTCCCACGTGCTGTCCTTACATCTATCTGGGAACAGGACTATGCCAGTCTTGACTGGGGACAGTATTCCTTGACCTTTTGCCAGACGGTGTTTCAGTTTCTGTCTCTTGGTTGAGAGATCAGAGTCAGGGGACAACGACACGATCTGATGAATAATCAAGGAGGTTTGAGATAGTTGAGAGCTTTCTATGTTTCCTCCTTCAATCTGAGACTGGTCGTTATGAAGATCTTCTGTGAGATCTACTATTTGTGATGTCTGGTGTCCTATCTGTTCATTATTTTCTTTGAATATTGAGTTTTTCTCAGTATTTGTGGCTTGGGTGATACTGCTCTGTCCTGCAGGTTGGCTTTCTGTGTCAGCCTGCGTTGCTTCCGAAATCCTTCGGGTTGTATGCTGTGATTGTGGAACAGAAGCCCCTGGATCCCACTCTATCAGACCCTGACTATGTTTCCTGGGTACAGCGGTTTGTTGGCCACTAGGGATCTGCCAGTACTTCTCCCCAGTGAGCTCAGAAATGACTATTTGAAAACAGGCTTGTTCTTCACTCCTGTCTGGGCTCGAGGGCGCCCCATCCTGTTTGAGCTTGGATGGTTCCTCCACCACTGCCTCAGGGTCCTCTAACTCCTCCAGGGCACTCGAGCGTGGCAAGTGTGGAATCAAGGGTTGGTGTTCATTTGAATGATTGGGCATTCCTGACTGCAGTGTACTATTCTGAACATTCTCATGTATAACTGTGACAAAAATATTATTATTAGGAGTTAGGACCAGCTGTTCATTGATATGTGATTTTTTGAAAAAGTCATCTTGTTGGAGCTGATCCTGAGGCTGAGCCTGCATTAATGTCCCTGCCTGAGTAGACTCCAGGGGAAGCCCATTGTGCCCTGCCTTAACAGTACCAGATATCTTTGGGCCAGGGAGTGCATTCCGATTACCCCGTTGTGTCACATTTGTTTCTTTCGTTTTTTTCCGCTAGCAGGGACAGGGGTTGAAAACGATTGTTAAGCCCGGATAATAATTTGGGTTCCCCTACACATGCTACACTTGTGCAGTTAAACCTCGATGAAACAATGCATAACAGCCTGACACTGACGTCCTCCCATGTCACACCCATTGGAGGGCCGTGCAGTAAGAAGGAAAGTTGGCTTCCACTGTTTTCTAACATCTTCATTAGTTCCGTGAAAATATGAGGTCAGGATTCTGCGGGCAGGCTAGGATGCTGCCCTTTTAGATTACACAGCAACCAGTCTGCAATTTGGAGAACGATTGTTTTAGTGTCAATTGATATTGCTGAGTCACTAACTCCACCAGGCGTGACAGGTGGAGGAGGGGCACAAGGTTGGATAGCTTCAGTGTCCATTGGTTCCGGACCAAAAATTTCTCTGAGAAAGTCCACTTCCATCGGCACTATTTTAGACTCGGGACCCATCGAGCCTATTCTTTGTTCCTCCACCCTTCCTTCCTTCCTTCCTTTCATTTTTTTTCTCATCAACTTTTGGTTGTACCCCTCCTTTCTTCTTAACCTCCCTCCATTCGAGACTGACCCATTTTTCTGTATATAGTCTGCTGCCTTAGGACCCACATAACGCTCCCCTCCATTCAGTGGGGGAGAAGTCAGACCATTATGTCTCTGAGATTTCCCATTCCATCATTTCCACTCATGGTCGTGTCTTTACTCCCGCCACCTCGACTTGACTGAGCTTTTGGAATTGACCCTTGTTTGTTTGCGTCGGAGAGCGCAGACTTCCCAGCCCGAGAAGAGGGATGTGGATGCGGATGGTGGGATTGACCCTGTGCTGAGGAAGACGGTGAATATGCGGATGGTGGGATTGCCCCTGTGCTGAGGAAGACGGTGAATGGGAGGAAGGAAACCAGTCCTGTGGTGGGCGGGGGGATTTGTGAAAACCGCTTCTCCCTTCCCACACCCAGTCCACCGGTTGTCCCGCCTGATTGAAATCCTCATGGTAGACCCATCCTTCATGGCCTGATACCGCTGGAATCCATCTGTTTGGTCTTTGTGGATCCCTTTTGAGACGTCTATCAGGGGGAATCGTAGGCTGGGGGTGTTGGGTGCATGCATAGTCTGTGTGCAGGTGTCCATAGGCTTTACACTTAAAACACCACGGTCTAAATTTATGGGCCGTGTGAATCTGATACACCCGCCCTCCCTGTTTAACGGAATAATATCATGAAGTGAAATTAATTGTTCATTAGGAAGCTCCAATGCCAGCATTAGGTAATCATCTCGTTTGGCCACATAGGAAGGCAGAGGGTTGATGAAATCAACTATCTTATATTGCTGTCCAAAATCATGAATGAAGGCAACTTGAATTTCTATTGGGATGTGTCTGAATTCCACCCAGTAGAAATCCTTCATCATTTGTTCCCTCTTTCTTTTGGTCCAACCTTCCTCGGCAGCCATGGATAAATTCTGACTTTATACCTATCCCAAAACATTTTTTTTCATGCATCCATTTTCACTTTATCTTCATCAAAAAGGCTAAGTACCGTGAAAACCGTAGGGGTAATTGGTTGAATAAGCAAAAATTCAGTCACCCCTTCCGGTCTTTCTCTCAACGACTCTAATTTTTAAAATTTTTACATATATATTTAATTTTGTCGTTGACCGACCGTAGGCAGCGTCATCATAAAATATCCAGTTACTGCCGTGTTTGGTGTAAACTTGGTCTCGTTCAGCCAGTTAGTCATGAGGATAAACCTTTATTAGGGTTTTCCTTCCTCCTTGGTCTATAACTAAATGCTCAGACGGCTGAAGAAAAAGAGAGAGGAAGTACGCCCTTGTTGAGGACAGGTTCCCGAGAGGGACTTTCAACTCTTCTGCAGGAGATCCATCTGGATCAATCGATGGGCGCTGAATGATCAATGTTTTGTTTTGCAGCGACTCCCTCACTTTTTGTGCCCATGAAGGATGTTGGGCTACTTGGGTTGATCCCTTGTTTGTGTTCTTCCCATCTTGCTCCGTGAGTGGGGGATGTGTTTTTTCCTACATCTTTTCATCTTCAGTAAGTATCTCATCATCGCTTATTCCATTGCTGTCATTTCCATCATCCCTCTCTTTTCCCTCAACTCCCTCGTCTCCCTCTACCATAATCAGATCGCTTCCTTGTGTTGAGATGCCGCTGTTGGTTGTGATAATTACCGGATGTATGACCTCTCCTGTTGTTGTGTTGTCGTGGTGCAAGGGGGGAAAGTCGTCATGGTCCAGGGTAGAGGTATCGGCGGCCAATGGGAGCACTTGAGGTCCTTACCGATTGTCCCCTTTCCTCTTGTGGTCTTTAATGGCCTGATGCCCATGGACCTCCCTTTCTGGTTTCCTGAGTGTCCTCCCATTCTTCCCATACTACGACCTGTGGCCATTACTCCTGGACGAGTGTATGGTGTTGGGCCAATCTGCTTCAGCATTGCATGTCTCATTGCTCCTTGGTAGAAGAGCAATGAGCCCGGCCCTTTTGCACGTCTGAAACTGAGATTCCTTGTGGCCTCTTTTTTTGGATTAGACAAATCAAAGAATTCAAAGTCAGAGGCAAGTAATAACTACTAATCAATTGAGACAAGCCTTTTTTTTTTAATAAATAATTTGCAAGTAAAAGTTACTACTAATTAATATTGACAATTGATGATAATTAATAATTGTTAGAGGCCAAAGGGTTGTAAGATAGAGGCCCAGGTTGGCGAAAGAGTCAAACTAATTAGTTATCCACTCTTCCTTATAGAGCCTTGTAGCACAATGGCGAGACGTCACACTATCTCACTGTATAATTATGTACATTCATGTGAAATCTAATGATCATCCTTCATTGATGGAATTTTGTGAATTATGTTGTGTTATTGGCTTGGAACCCAGAGGGTATGTCGGGGCACAAGGGAGGATGGAGTCTCGGGGCAATGCGATGAAGGAGGAAATGCACATACCAATTCAGCTATCTTCGGGGGTCTTCAACCTCTTCATTCCTTGCAACCAGAGATTTGTTCGCTTTCACCTTGTCAACCAACGTCTGCAACTTCTATCCTCCCTCTGCTTACCACTCATCGTAAGATGCAATGGCCTCTCTGATTTTCATCCTTTTCACCAATTCCGGTCTATACAATGCCGTTTTACTCTTCGCAATCTCTTGTTCGGAGCGACCTCTAGACCGGATATGGCCTACCACACCAACTGGGTGACAATTACAGATTCTGGTCTTGTGAGAGCCTTGCTGAGTGATGCAAGGAAGACTAGAGGATCTAGATCTAACGTGACAGGAAAATACTGTTCGTATTTAAGGTGATCAATCCTCAGCTACGATACAAGCTGTGACACTGCCTTCCGACTATGTGGCTCTTTGAGTTCACCTTTCCGCTATTCCGGATGACTTTCAACAAAAAATGTGAAAGCAGATGGCGTAGCAGAATTTAGCAAAACCGGATGACTTCAACTAAAAATGTGAAAGCAGATGGCGTAGCAGAACCTAGCAGGCAGACGATTTCTGAGTGAAGGTCCTCGCAGCTGAGTGTCGCTCATTCGCTATCACTTCGGAATAGATTGCCTCATACACACACTTTCCTCTCTCAGGGGCACACTCCGCCTACTCCATCAATGCTGAGCAATCAACATTGTTGGGCCGTCTACCGTGTCCGAGAACACGATTGGCTATGGAGAATGTTGCGGAATCCAAAGAGCGCCAGGAATAGGACAGGAATGTACCTATCCTCTCCCCTTCCCCTCAGTGGATTTGGCGTGATTCCACATCAGCCTGTGACCTGGACACGCACCAGGGCCTCTGGGTTCAGGCGCGCGTGCGTTAGGCGCCGTTCTTCTCTAGCTTTACGGAAGGGAAGCCCCCAGAACAAAGACAGCTGTCACATCATCCATTAATCTAACTCCGCTGACTAACTTTCTGTCTTTGCCCAAATTCATCAGAAACCGCCACTCGGCATGTGCACACATGATGCATGTGAGTGGCAGACTGGTGCTCTTTCCCATCGGTATGCCAAAACCTGTTGCAACAAAATATCTGAGGCTCGAGTATAAGTGTGCAAAAGCTCAAAATGAACAAAACAGCGAATGCCAGTGATTCCCCTCACTATGGGGCAAGATACAGTTTGCAATTGCACTTCTGGCACCCTAGTACCTGGCCAGAAAGCTGGGTTGTATACATTGCCCGAATTGCAATTCGAAACTGTATCTTGGCCCATAGTGCAATTAGAAGTTTAAAAGCTCATTTTCGCAACTCCTGCGTAGTTTCCCCCCAAAAAAAACATGGCACTGGGCAGTGCCCAGCACTTTTCTTTT
>BFEA01000427.1:542912-555518 GCA_003427395.1 Chara braunii
TAGACGTAGAAGATATAAGACAGGGAGGCAAGGCTATTAGTCTCTCTTCTGGCAAAAGTACTCGTGAGGAGTGCACCTTCCTTATGAGTCCGAGTAGACGGACGAAACTAGTTGAAGGACACTACGTTGCCTTGACATTGGGAGAAGTGGCTATGGTTTTCATGGGTTTGAGCTACATAAGGAGTGAAGGGTGCATGGTCGGAACTCTTTGAGTCTTGTTTATTCCGAATTTTTGTCGCGACTCTTGAGTATCTATTTGTTGTCTGACACTCTTGTGAATGTCTGAATCCTGATTACCTATGCCCTCCCTCACAGACTGTGTAGCCGCACCCTGCCTCTCCCTTGTCCTAAGCTATTCACCCGGCGAAGATCATTCACACGAAATTGTTTTTGTCAAATTTGTGCCAGAGCTTAGCAACATCTGCGACATATATCATTCTTTTTATTTCTATAATTATTATCACACATCTGCCATGCATACTCTTCCCTCTGCCATTTCGCCAACCAGAGTTATGCCCATTGCCCATCCCTTATTGATTATCCTATCTCCTCCTTCTATCCACTACCCAAATGACGGACCTTTTCTCGCTCCTATCCATCGTGCCCCCCACCAGTGCCAGCCACAGAATATGATAGTCGGAACATAATCAGTACAGGCAACAGGGAGGGAGCAAGGGGAAACCCTAGGTCAAAGAGGGACTCCGACAGGTAATACAAAGCATATGCGCTATGTTCAGGGGAAGACGGCAATAGACCGAGGCTGCCAGTGGGCTTTTTTCTGAAAAAAAGACAAAAATAAAGGTCTGACGGACTTTGACCACACGAAAGCGCATAAAAAAAAAAAAAAAAAAAAAAAGCGCAGAAACATTTGGGTCCAGCAACGACATGCTGGCAGGAGCCAGAGCTGGCAATGTGGCACAACCTGCAAAAAAGGCACCCGATAAGCATCAGCAGGTGTTGGCCACAATGTATGGACAAAAAAAAAAAGAAAAAAACAATGTATGGGAGCATCCAAAAACTCTAATAAGGGCTTCAGGGGCGGGACTCTCTCCCTCCATCTGAAGATGAGAATCAACGCCACCATAGACTTGTGATTAGAGCTGACTGGCAAAAACCCTCACGAGGATCAGCAAGTCCCCGCAGTGGTTCCTAACGACCTGGGCTAAAGGCAAGCAATTGACAGCGGTCATGACAGAAAGACGCCCAGTTCTATCGCCATCATGATGGTTGTTTGACAAATAATAGTAACGATTGGAGCCATTGTCTAGACTCAAATGAATTAGGGGCTCGTTAGTGGGGACGGAGGCCGGACGGGACCGGGGGRGGGGGGGGTGTTGGGGTCGGGGGGTGCAAGTCAACCGTGAGGGGAGGAGGAGGCGAAGGGAGCGAAGAAGATGAGCCTGGCGGGAAAGGGGGGGGGGATGGCAAGGGGGAACTGGATGGGCCGACAGGGGGCGACGCATCGTGTGGGATGTGATCCTGTCGCCCGGGGCTCAGGTTTCCTTCTATTATTGCGCCTGTTATCCGACCTGGCAATGGCGTAGGAAAGCATTCTGGTGGTCTATAAATCCAGCGGTGGTCCTGTGCCATCCAGTTTTTCCACAATAACTTTCCGTTTTCCTGTACGCCAGCCAGTTTTTTGTGTGGGTCGATCTAGTTTTCCGCAAATGTCTTTAGTAGTTTTTTCCTGGCCATCTGGTCTGGGTCGTTCCCATATTCTCTGCCAGTTTTTTGCTCTTTCAACATGTTTGCCCAGATGACCTCTGTTAGTTCGGCTTTGGCTTGGTGGAAACCGAATGTGGCGTCTTGCCTTTCAGCTGAGCATCTCATTCTCCAAATCACCATGAGGAGAGCAAGCCTCATGTGCTTGAAGAGGTTTGTTTGAAAAGGTGACCACCCTGTCGGATAAGCAACAAGTTTGCCTAGGAGGATAAGCGCAATATTTCATTCAAAAGTTGATCCGGTTATGTCTTGCCACAATGCATCCTACCATTGCCACAACTGTACTGCCATCGGGCATGCCAGCAGGCAGTGCTCCAAATCGGCGCACCTGCATTGTGCATTGGGGCCACAATGGGAGCAACTAGGGGACAGGATACCTGCTTGCTCCAGGTTGGACCTTGAAGTTACCCAGGCCGGTGTCGGAAGGCATCGGTGTGTGATCTGCCATTGCAACGCTTGGTGGGATATGGGCATAATGTGTGCATAAGTGGCCCAATGAATATGCTGCAGTTTCTTTTCATTTACTGGTGAGTCCCTTTCCACCGGTTTTGGACAACCGGTGTGAAGATGTGCAGTGTGTGCGCCTGTTTGTAGCCTTGTCTTATCGAATACTGCCATATCGGTGTAGGAACTCTCCCTTTCCACTCCCATTCATCCGGGTCGAATGGAAGTGCACAGACTGGTGTAGCCATTTCATAGGCAAAGTAACCTATATCATCTGAGCCCACCACCCTCAGAGAAGAGGTTAACCAGCCCCCCATTTTTCACCTCAATTTATAAAAAAAACATAAGGCCATTGTATAGAGTGCACTTCTTACTAACATATTATAAAAACAAAACAAAAAAACAAAAATTAAAAACATACAAGCCAAAAGTGCATTTTCATGAAATTTTGGCAAAAAAACTGTCATCAAATTTTCACAATTTTCACCACTCTTCACAACACAAATTCTAATACTCCAAATGACATCAAATTTGACACACATAAAGCTTGTCCAAATAAAAAAACAGGCAAAAAAAAAAATCCAAAAAAACACAAAAAACACTAAATTCAGGATCATTCAGGATCATTCATCGTTACCTAGGGCCGAAAAGTGGGGGTCCCTGTTAACCGCTTATGCACCCTCACCCTAGTCAATCCTTCGACCGGGAGTGTGCAATTGTTGTCCCTTTCCAGCAGCGCCCACCGTGCCCTTGGCATGTCTGGTACATAAGCTTGGACTTGCGCCTCTTGAGCAGTGCATTGACCTACCCTAAAGATAGTTATTCGTATGGAATTCTGGGCGCTGCGTATGACCCATTCCAGACTGCGAATTGATGGGCCATTTTTCAGGGCGATTTCCCATGTGGGTGGGATCGCCCTGTGGATTCGATCCAACTTCTCCTGACGTTTCTTAATGTTTGACAAGGATGGTCGCAGGTGTTTGGCTGTTTTCCAGTCACCGCTATTGTTATCCCACAGATCACCCACCATATAGATACCCCTCCTCACCCATGTAAGCCACTGAGAATTGGCTGCTAGTGAGAAGGGCTTCTCGTTTCCATCACACACGTCGGGGTTCCCGAATATCGGTTATCTCCATGCCTCCTGCCATCTAAGGGGAGGGGACTTTTTGGTAGGCCCCATCTTGTTCCGACCCCGGACCTTCCCCACTGGGTGGCCAACCAGCTCACTTCACAAATACATCATCATTCTTCAACGACAACAGACAACACCAACAACGCTACAATGGCTTCTCAGTATCTCATCAATGACTCTTCGGCAGCCCTGCGCCGGACCCGTGCAGCAACTGTGGTGAGCACGGCCCCCCCCAGTACAGGGGCTGGGGGACCCTTACTGACCATACCTCACAACGCTCAAATCTGCTTAGTAGCTGAGCACACATTTGGTCAGGCAGTTGTTCGGGCTAGGTCCCTCCCTATACATTCTGCAGCAATGCACCCAACATCTTAAAACGGTCTAATCTGCTTTGCATTCGAGCATACTCTCAGTCAGGTAGCTGCCAGGCCATAATGATCTCTCCCTACAGAATCAGTTGCGCTGCTCGACATTGCTCTGTAACATGCTGTAACACGCTCCACCCAGGGTAGATCTTCATGTGCTCAAGGCCACATAAGGGTTTAACGAGGGTTTAGGGCTCAAAGGGAGACAGGGAGTCACTCAACAAGGAGGCTGACGAACAGGGTTGGGGTCAGTCATCAAAAGGGCTCTTAGATGGGTTGGGTTTAATTGCCAGCTTCATGGGACATTTAGAGCCTCGGGTAGTCAACAGATACGGCCGCAGCCACAGAAACAACAGATAACAATCCCAGTGAGTCATGTCATTTGAAATGGGATGCTGGACCCGGTTTCCAGCAGGTGTCGCTCCCCACCAATAGATGGAGCAGTGTTGAGCAAAAAAAAAAAAAAAAAAAAAAAAAAAAGCTAGGTTACCAATGGTCCGGGGGCCGGTCGTCTCCCCCGGACGTCTCCCCATATGTCCGGTACCCCCGTCGTCCGGAAAAACAAATTATTTTTTACTGTAAAAAATATATATCTATTTTTTCGGTTTTTTATTTTTAACTCATGATTGACTGCGAATTTGAACATGACTCCAAGGCAAAAGTTGCTTGTATTGTTATGTTACATAACATATATGTTTTTCAGATTTTTCTGAGATTTTTTTTTTTTTTTTTTTTTTTTTGCGCTAGGTCGGACATACTCTGTCCGGTCGGACGTCCGGGCGGACATCCCGGACGGTCAGGGAGGTCCCGGACGTCCGATCCAACAACCTAGAAAAAAAGACACTCCTCGGGCGCGTAAATTCCCCGAGGAAATCTTCATTCCACCTGTCCTCGGGGAAAAATATCGAAAAAAAAAGTGAAAAACATTTCCTCGGGCCATCCTTGGGGAATCCTCGGGCCACAACCAATTTGCGGCCTTCCCCAAGGTACCTCCCGAGGTCCCTTGGAGGTGAAGGATCCACAATAATCGGAGTGGCGAGGGATCCCGTCGTCGGCAGGACATTAGCGTCGGCTGGTCCATTGGAGTTCCTACTGGGTGGCACACAAACATCATTGGTCTTCAACGTTCGACCTCCAGGAACCGCACCCCAACGACAACCATTGGTGGCCTGCCGACCCCCATGCACGTCGTCCACCGCCGTTCTCCCTCGAAGTGTGTGCCGCCAAACGGAAAGCGGCCCAACGGACGAAAATTCGATTTTTTTAGGTCGTCGAAATTTTTATTCCTAGCTACACAACGCGAGGCATGACGACGACGTTTGTCGGATTCTCCAGTCTGTCATTTGCTGCCCTCTTCTTGTCGCAGTTTCTTGCCCTCATGTCGTCGTCGCTTGCTGGAGCCGTACCGGCGTCGTGCAGTTACCACCCTTCCACACATGTCGTTCATGGCCGACGTCTTCCGAAGACTACCACTGTTGTTCCTGGTGTTAGTCACACAGACTCACACTTCTCCTTGTCATCGTCTTCCACGTGTGCATCCTCGGTAGGCTACCTGGACGCACGTGCAAGAGGCGTTCAGCGATGAAGGGCGGCATCATGGAAGGGCGGCAAGCAAAGAACAGGACTCCAGTGGACCGATTCGCAAGCTATGGGCCGTGTAGCGTCCCGACATGCAGTGCAAGGCCGTACGACCCGTCTGCATACGCGCACCTGCCACCGCACGAACCACCTCTGTCGGACATGTCAGGTGAGGAGGCGGAGGAAGCACTGTCACGTACCGTGGCACTGGGAAGTGGGTCCCACCGGGTCCACCCAGGAGTGGGCGGGGAGCTTGTATGGGAATCGTGAGACGATGTCTCAACAATCGTTCACTAAATTACTGGAAGATGGCATGTGCGAAAGCGACAATGCAGCCGGCGTGAATCTTCCATTCAGGCTGTGTAGCGGGATCTCATCGGCCGCCACGCGTACTGTCCTTATCAACCCCCACCCCGACAACGATGCGGGGCAAGTGACAGCAGTCGGCCGATCAGCAAAGGCTCCGACCGGAGAGTGGGTGGCAGCAGAGAAGACAAGGGAGTATCCAAGAGTGCAGTTGCCGGCTTCATCAGCGCCACATGCTGCTGCCGGTCGTCCGAACTGGATGCAGCCACCATTGTCGTTGTCGGGGGGTGGAAGCAAGGGGAGCCGCACATGTTGGTCCCCACGAATAAATCGGAGGATGGGAAAAAAAAAAAAAAAAGTGCGTAGATTTTCCATTTCAGGGTTGAAGGGCCTCACTGCACTCCGCTTGACTCACAAAAAAGTTCAAGCCTACATCAAGCGCGGTCAGACAAGAGAAATGCTCACAATACCCGTCTTCGTTGCACTTACTCTCGACGGCCCTACTCTTGAAGGATTCTTGATTTTCTTTTTAGCTTTCCTGCCTTTCCTTTTTTTTTCTTTTCTTTAAAAAGGGCCCAATGCCCAAGGCTCCAATTATGAAATTGATCACAACACTTATATGCACACCTCTTTCCATTAGGGCTAGAAGAGCCTCGGCTGCTCCCCTGGAGGCAGCTTCCCTGAATACCACGAATAAAGCGTAGTCCCGGGGCATTGATTGCTTCCCCAATGAGGAAGGATTAACCCTGTTGTGTGCAGGATCAATCTCTGCCCTACGCGACACCTCAATTATCCCTACTTCAATCTTCTGCACGGTGAGGAGTAGGGGAGATACAAATAAGGCAAAAAGATTGATAACAGGGCCAGAAAGTTTGGTAATTCATCAGTAATTTCTACGAGTTCCCCTAAACAACAATAGTTAACACAAACCAAAAGGGAGCATTACTAATTGGAAAAAGATTCTAATCTATATGTAGAGCTCATCCAAACCAATCAGACCCTAACCGACGGGGGGGAAGAGAAAACAACCCAGAAGTCACCCCCGCCTCCCAAACCCCCTCTTCACGACCTCTCTTCATCCTCCTGAATCCCACGGGAACAACTCATCATCCTTCCACCCATCACCGCATCCCCAGATCAGCATCATCTCATACTTAGCAGAATTTTCATGCGAGAGGGCGAGATGAAATCGAATACCCTAAACAACGGTAGTTTAACACAAACCAAAGGGGAGCATACTAATTGGAAAAAGTTCTTTTTTTGTCTTTCTTTTTTTAATTTTTAGAAAGGCCCTTGCGATATCCCTCTATCCTAGCGGTGGTAAGAGAACCGTCGGAATTGAGGGCTTACCTGTCGGGCTGCTCCATCTATTGGTGGGGAGCGGCACCTGCTGGAAACCGGGTCCACCGTCCCATTGACACATCGTGTAGCACTGAGATTGGTGTTTGTTGTTTCCTGGGGCTATGATTATTATTGACTCATCCTGGGGCTCCATCATCCCATGGAGCTGCTAGTATCACCCTTCCCTTTTTAGGAGCACCCCTTATCTTTTAACCTAGCCCTTATTTCAGCAGCCCCCCTGTTTGATTATTGCCATGTCTGTCCCTGTAAACCCTTTATATCCTATTCCCCTTGACAGTTTGGCTGAACATTCGTATCTCTGGGACCACGCCGTAGCCCCCTGAATCAACCTAGTACCGTGTTACCCCCAACCAGTGCAGTTCAGGAGGGCATGTGTTGCTGTTAACGGCCTGCCATTTGCTGTTGAAAGAGCATCTGCTTCCACGTAATTTGAGTCAGCCCTTGTCCTCCAGAATAACAATTAAGATTGGAAGGATACAAAGAAGATAAGCGTGGCCCATCGGAGCTTGCTGCTATCTTTTTTTTTTTTTTTTTTTTTTTTTTTTTTTTTTTTTTTTTGGGACAATTTGCTCCAATCTATTCGTGGGGAGCAGCACGTGCTGGAAACCGGGTCCAGCGTCCCACATGAATTATTACACAACATATGAGGTGTCGGGGCCATTACCCGGCTTCGGCTAAGAATCTTTTTTTGATGAAGAACTAAAAAATTGAATACTATGCTATATCAGCAATTCCAGCTTCCTAAACGTAGAGCAACTCCTAGCCCTCCCTATACCGGGACATTACTACTCAAAGACAGTACTGACCAGACCAACATCATCCATAGCTGACCTCTTCTCGTCACCAAGACTATCCCCGACCCCATAGGGTGTCAAGGCAGTCCCCCGCGGTTCACCACTGGCTTACCTTCCTCCCTCGACAAACCCCAGATCTCTCTACAAGGCCTCACACTCCTGTCGTTGCAGGTCACACGGTAACACCCCAACTCCGGCCAGCGTCGTTCTAGCATCGTCAAACTGAGGGCATAGAACAGAGCAACTTTGCCGATGTCAGTCCAGGTGCAACCATCTCTGTAATCGAATATCCTAATGAAGAGGAAGACCAGATGCTGCTCTAGATTTCAGAACCCCAGAAGGCTTAATATAACATAATTTGTCCAAGAAGCTTCCAAGTGTCACCGCGCAGAGAAACTTCCCCCTGCCCACAAACCCTGTTCCATGCTGCCACCGCCGAGGAAAACCACCTCGGCATGGGAGTACCACTTGAGTCCTGATTCCTTGTTGTCCTCGAATCTCACAAAGACATCCCTTTTGGCCATCTTGGCCTGTTCCCCGCTCATTGTGAAAGTTGCTTGGGGTCCAGGGCCATAATGTTTTGACAGGAAATCATGCATATCCCTTTTGAAGGTTCTATCTCCTGTACTTTGATACTCAACATGGGTCGTCCATCCTCTTAGTGTCACCCCCCCCTATTGATCCTGACCCATCGAGGAGAGACCTATTTCCCATTTGGCCCCTTTTTTTCTAACTGGAATCAAGAGGTTACCCTAGGGGGGCTGTAAAGCCGTTAAGTGACCTTTTTCCAATACATGCCTCAATTTCTTTCTTTTACTCATGTCCTCTTTCCGTGTTGATAATGACAGATGACTCTTGTCTTCCTTTATTTCTTCCTTTTGAATAGTGGAAGACAGCCTTGGAGTCATTGCCTTATCTTCTTCATTCGTTTCCTTTTCTTCTTCCGATTCCTTCTTCTCTTGCAACCTTTGTGAGGGGGCACACTGCTCATCTTCCTTTATTTCCTCTATTGTTAAACCTTTCTGTTCTTCTTCTGTATTTTCCGTTCCGTGATCTTCTAGTTGTATCGATTCCTCCATTATTTCTTCTTCCTGTGCTGACCCTTTATCCATTCTAGGATCCTCATTTTCCTCTGGTGGTTGAAACATTTCTGCCACCTTACCTAATATTCTTTGACTAACTATTGACCAACACAGTCCCTCAGGTAAGCCTTGCTTCATCACTAAAGTGAGACTGGGAGTAGAGCTTAGTAAATTGAAAAGCTGGACATATGATCTGTCCCAGAAATCGCAAGTTCCTTCCCCATATCTGGATTTCAAGGATTTAATTAGCCACTCCGCTAGTTGTTTCAATTTGTCCTCCTCTGAAAGCTTAAGACCTGGCTGGGTTGTTGCTTCTTCCATCTCAAAATCTTCCATTATTGATGAGGAGTCTATTTCCATAGGCACTGGACCGAAAGCTCCTTGGAACAGATCTTCTCCTGATTCGGCTTTTGTCTCTATTGCCTCTATATCCTGTGTATCCATCTCTTCTATCACCTTCTCCTCCTCGTTAATCTGCAACTGTGTGTTGTCCAAGGGGTCAATATCTTTATTCGGGCTTGTAGTTTGCTTTCTCTTCCTTTTTTTCCTTAACTCTCCTTCCTGGTTTTTGTTTGTTGATTCCCCTTGGGTTTGTATGGTGAGGGTTTCTTGTTCCTTTTCCTTCGCCGCCTCCCTCCTTCTGAAAACCCCAATCCATCTCCTTCTGAAAACCCCAATCCATATTCTTTTTCTTCCTCCAGCGCAGACGAGGAACTTGCTTCCTTTCCTTCGTCTGATTTTACCTCCCCCTCACCTTCGCCATGAGTTTTGTTATTGAGCCAGCTCTTCCATCCCAGCTTCTTCAACCTCGAACTTTGTTGCAATTTCGCCAAGTCGCGCACCCCCGTCTCAGTCACGACCTTCTCCGATTTTTGCAACTCTTCAACCATGGGGCTTGGTACGCCGCCATTGAGATAACTATATCGACCGATCGAGGCTCAACGGTCATCTTGGCAGAGAAGTTGGAATTTCATCGCTTCTCGCGGCCTTCTCAGAGCGACGTGACGGTAATTGTGGCTTTCAGTGGCGATTTGTGTACCATCGGCTTGCAGCGGTGCGATGCAGCACTGACCAGTCTTTATGAGTTGGGGCAGGAGTTGGCGGCAAATTGGCGGCAGCGACTTGCCCAGCCAAGGCGACAAGTAGTGGGGACTGACTGTATTGACACCTTCTCCCTCCAGACCAGCGCCACTGATCGCCCCGCTCGCCCGCTTCCCCATCTTCATCCCTACCCCGAGTGCCGATGAATCGTTTCTCCACCTTCTTTTTTCCCTCCGACCTTCCGATCATTTGGCCATCCTGGGTCGATCCCCTTCTCACTCTGGAAATTCGTCCTGCCTCAACCCCTCAGCTCCATTCACTCCAGCTCACATCCGCAAGTGGGTTGAATTCGCGACGGTGAGTGTGTGCATGCTCACAGTGAAGTGCCATTGGTCGTGGTATTACAGCAATCGGAGTTGGGGCGCAGTCACGGGATTTCGCTGGTGCTGGCGCAGTTGTGGCCGAAAGAGACGACCATCGACGGCACGTTGGTAGGACTCCTGTGCGGGGAAATCGCTAAGGGCGGGCGAGCAACAGTCGCCTACGAACTTCTCACGTTCTTGTCTCAGCTCGTCGACGACTTGCCGGCGGACATCATCTCCTACAATCCGAGCGATCCGAGCCAGGCTGGACCTGTGACCCTGGAAAAGAAGTTGACGCCAACCGTAATCTGGGCGAATTGCACGGAGGATTACGGGCAGTATCTAAGCGATCACGATCCTACGGTTTGGTGCTACTTGGACCTGGACGAACTTGTGTCGGACAACTCCGACTTCGACGAGTTTTGAAAGGCCCATCGGAAGAACGGGGAACTGCCTTCTGACGACGACCCGGGTCGCATAGCCATCGTCGGGCTATCACAGGAAGAGGAGTCGGAAGTACGGTCGACATCAAAGGAAGAAGAAGAGGCGTCAGAACCCGAGCCCCGAGAGGCTCCTCCAGCACGAGCATCGCCTATCGTCCGGGGGGGGATCCGCGTTGAATCCCGCCATTCCCTCAGACGCCGCCAGTCGACACGATGGCACAACAACCTCCCGCCGGTGCCGCCGCTCTCGCTCCCCATCTCCCTCTGCATCCACCCCCTCCGCGCTTCGTCCCCGTCCTCCTCCCGGCCCGGACGTACCGTCCTCGTCCCGTCTTCCGCCACCCCCTTGATTACCTCTCCTTTCGTCCCCTCCCCCACCTTGAATTCCCTCTGGACTATCGCATCTTTGCCAGCCGCGCCTTTTGTCATCATTTGGCCGCGCGACTCTTGTGTACGGTCTTTCCCCATCGCTCCCCTTCTTTTCACCTCAACGTTCTCCTCTTTAGCGTCGCCTGGGTACAATTCAACCATATGGAGTTGTACAACTTGTACTGTATCATCTCCGACACCTTTCCCGTTGTGGAGGACTATGAGTCCCTAAGGGATAATGTCCTCCGCACCATCCCCTCCTTATATCCCGACTACCTACTATCCTTGTCCCGACCCAATCATCGCTTCCCCCACGCACACCGGATCGTACACTTCGTCGATCTCGGCGACGAAGCGGCGGATTACTTCCCTCCGCTCCCATATGAGTGGCCCCGACCTCTCCACCACCCTCTCCTTGTCGACTACCGGCGGGCGGACTTCCAATGACGGGGTAGGGGTGCAGAGCACACGGAGAATCAGTGGACAATGATGGCATCACCTGGACAATCTCCGGCGACAGAGAAGGCAAGGGGATTCCAGCAGCTCGAGCCAGTAGACTCGCAAAGATATTGCAATTGACGTTGGCGTCAACATGAACTCTAGCTCAACTCTTTGTGTTGATGTGGACATTTTCTCTCCTGATACTCTAGGTCCTCATTCATCCTCTCTTCCCCCTCCCTCCTCCTCAGCCATGGCATGCAATCAGGAGATCGCATAATTTTGAAACCCCCTGCGCGTCACATATGTCTTGATCGGCCCCCGAGAACCCCCCTCTGTTTTTGTTCAGTTAAAGGTACCTCGTCGAAACCTTTATGTTTGTCAACACTAGTAGTTCTTGAAATTCTGTCATTTTTTAAATTTGGAAATGCATGGGAATTACCCGCGCCTTAGTGAGCGCGCTCGGAATTTGGTTCGCCAGTTAGGAACTCTGAAATTAACGGAACGCGGTGTGTCCTTTCACAGGCGAATGTTCTCGGCCTTGACATGGAAAACTCTGGGAATTTTGTAGGAATAGGAATGGGCGTAGGACTTTCTTTTTTTTCCCTCGTCTACTTTTCGCCTATGAAACACCAGCGGATGCGTCCGCGGGTCCGATCTCGGATGGCGGACGCATATGAGGCCGCGACCGCGGCCGACCTGATCCGCACCGCAGACCCGATTTTACCAGAATTTTCCTGAATTAAATAATAGGTTAAAAATAAAAAAATATATATGCGGTAGTAGGGAATTTTAAGCCCTACAACCCCATATTTTGTTTTTTGGAATCCGACTTTGTTTAGGATTTAAAAAAAATCAAAAACTAAATTTGATTTAAAGAAAATTAAAAAAATATATATAAAGAAAACCTGGATTTTTTTTTTGTCATTTTTTATCATGAGATATATGGTGCCTGAGTTCACCTGTATTTTTTAAGTAATGAATTTCTGGTTTTTGTATGGGTATGAGGTATTTAAAAAAAATGCAGATGCAAAATTTGAAAATAAATAAAGAAAAAACTTCAAAAAAGGGGTTTAATTGATTGATTGATTGATTGATTGTGAGTGAGTGAGTGTGTGTGTATGTGTGTGTGTGTGTGTGTTTGTGTGTTTGTGTGTGTGTGTGT
>BFEA01000427.1:565829-592733 GCA_003427395.1 Chara braunii
AAGGGGAGACGAGAACCGAACAGGAGGGATCGGAATGGATATCGTGACAACGTGCGTAGGGGATGTACGTAGGAAGGCAATAGTGGTGCATGAGCTGCGTCATCGTCGGGGAGAGGAGAAGGGGTTGGAGTACTGCTACAGTCTGCGGGTTAAGGAATCCACCGTGCGTCATTATCGTGTGATGGCGGATGGRGAATTGGCTTTAGAGTTGAGTGTTGGGTTGGGGTATGATGGGGAGGAGTTTTGTGTGAAGTCACCGTATTTGTCAAGAAAATACATAAGGATGTGCCAGATTCTGTTCCAGGTGGTGGTGTTGATGTGGTGGCAGAAATGGTGGACTTGGTGACAAGCGATCTGCTGCAGGAGCATGATGGGCGACAAGTGGATTTCGTGGAGTGGGAGGCTATCATGGAGCCTCCATTGCAAGAGCGCAAGGGTATGCATGGTGTACTTCGCATTGGGGATATCTATCAGTGGTGATAAGCTTCAAGGTGGCGGAGGTTGGCCGTGTAGTCGTATTAAGTGGTCCGCGGGGGGGAAGGGAGGGTATGGCGCTGCGTATTATGCAGGGTGCGCGGAGATTCCGATTGTTCGAGCCAGGTTATAGGTTGTGGAGGCTAAATGATGGCGTAAGCAGGGCGTTCATATATAAGATCGTCCGCCCTAGTTATCTTGTCAATGATGAACTCAGTAGAGGGCCATCTATTTTTTAGTGGGATAGGGTAACGTTGCGTTTATATGCCTTGGTATTGTGACCAAATTCGTGATGCGAATTTCCTGGAACTCTGTGCAGGTATTGGCATTCAGGTGGTGCTTTAACGGGAGGTCCTATGGCCGCACGAGATGGATGTTTTTTTACGGTTTTGTTCAAGTATGAGGGTTGTTCTTTGGAAAGAGAAATGGGTTTTCGATTATCTGTGCAATAAGAAGTTTTTTTGATGTACCGGGTTTGCCAGTGAATGCTTGGTCATGGTTCATTCATTCCTGGGCTGGGTAATAGCCGTGTCACCATATTTTATTCGTGCTATATACGAGCTAAACTATTGCTAAGAACATATGAATATATAAATATGCATGTTGGGGGAGTAGATGTGCTGGTGATGCATCATAAAAAATTGTAGAAAAATTGTAAGAATTTGGTGTCGTACATTTGTCGCATCAAAGCCATACAACGGGAACTCACAAAATTACGTATTTTGGGAGAATCGGGCAAAAGGGCTGAAATTATTTTGGTAGAGCTGCCAGTGTTTTCGAATTGAACTAGCACATCAACAGTGGTGTGAGAATGTCAGCTAAGCGTGCACGTGGGTGCCTGCCATAGTAGTTTTGTCGGTAGTAAATTCAGAAACACCGATCACCATTTTTAGACTTTCCATGATTGCGGTGATATATTTATATCAATTAAATGATGGCGCCAGGGACCGATACCAAGAAGGGCAAATCCGTGGAAGGGGGAAAAAAAATTCGGGGGAGTGATTACCATGGGGGAGACGCTGCACAGCGGTCGCAAGCAAACCAAGCCCAGTTTTTAGTAGTTAGTTGCATGGTCGCAAGTGTGCTAATCATTGCCAGTCTGAGCAGGTTCAAAATGGCGGGGGAAAAAAAGATTTGTGGGTCGGGAGTCGGTGTTTTAATCATTTGTATGCACCACATATGGAGACATAAGCATATTGCCAGACATGGCCTTTTATAGAGGTGCCCATTTTTAGGAGGTGTGACTACCGATCATGCGTACTTATTGGCTTAGAAAGGCAGATAATACACTTGACATCCTTAAGTAGCAACTTGTTTTTGCTGACAGAAATATCCTAATAAAGTGTCAACAACTATATCCTAGATTAGTTGCATAAAAAAGATTTTTTAATTTTTGCAAGGGTAGGTCAGCAGAAATGACTTGTCAATGCAGGCAGCGTATGCCGGATGTACGTCAGGGAGCTTTCTCATTTGTTTTGGGTTGAAAAGAAAGGAAAAGAAGTACCCATCAAGTAGACCGTCGAAGTTGTTCATAGTGCAGCCCAGGTGTACCCGGTCTGGTTCACCAAGGGTTAAGATATATATATAAAAATATATATATGTTTTTGTACATCTATATATCGTCACAAACAGAACTGCCTGGTAAACCGTAGGCAGAGAGAGAAAAGAGGACAACAAACGAGGTGCAGTGACAAACTGTTTCGTCGGAGTTATATATATATATATATTGTTATTAATCAGTACCTTAATAAGACTATCATCCATGTATTTAGAAGAGAACGAGATTAGGGGAACGCGAAAAAATCTTGCTAAGTACGAGAATGGATGTACCCGGTCAATTTGTGATTAACGTTTTCATTCTCCTCCAAGTATAATTTAAGTAGCAAGATTTGTATATTTGTCGGAAATAGTGGTGATGTTTTGTGTAAACTATGGTCAAGGAGCAACAAAGCAACTCATAGCATCTTCAAGATAGGAATAAGGTCATTACGTTTACTGGGTTGTTTAGCGCGTCGCCATTCATATTGTCTGAACAGGCGGGGCGGACTAGTCCATAATAATCATGAGCGACGTCTCGAACAGCTTATTATAACATAAACAGAGAACTGGCTATTACTCGGTTTTGTCCTGGCAATCATAAAAGAGGTTTCTGAATCTACTCAACCTTTTGTCTTGCTATGAAGACAGAAAACTGCGTTCCCCAATCAATTAGCAAACAAAGACCATGGCATTAACGTACAAGGGGTGTTTGACACGCAGTGGAGGCGGAGTAGCTACATGGGGTTGAGGAGGGGGAGCCGAATGTTTTTTGAGGTAAGCGGTATTCAGAGAAAGCGAGAGGGCAAGGGCAAGGTCAGTAGCATATTAGGTAGATGCACATCGAACGGTGGGCGGGAGATATGGAGTGGTACGTAATCGTCTATTTATGACTGGGGAAGTGAGAACTAGTTAGATATCAGTCAGGGAGCAATCTCACAAAAATTATTCAACAAAAATAAGGGCATGGCAATGTATAACTAATCCAACGGTAGTGGCTTTAGGTTTTATAGCAAGTGAAGTGGGAGGCGAGGGGGAGGGGGCGGATGGGGGAGGGGTAAGCTTTTATAAGAGTATGGGTCTGATGTAGCTGCATATAATAAAGGAACGTGTTATAGGACGCCCATGCGTATATTATGTATCCAATAGGTGTTTTTTTTTGGAAAAATTCAATAGGATTTTATATGTATTGTCGCAGAAATAAGAGGCAGTGTAGTGTAGATAAATGTGAAGAAGAAAGAATCTCATAACAGCGAATGGCGTGATTCGTAAAAGACATGCGCAAGGCCAAAAAAGTACTAAGCGTGCAAAATTTTTTGGGAAGCGATAAGACATTTTTAGTACGTGAGAAACAGCTACCAACATCAAATGGTACAGGGTAGTGTGTTTAGTGTCGGCGAACAGAATTTGATCAGTTATTATTAAAGGGTAACTTTTAGGGCAGCCGTAGCTACGCGACTCGTTAACCAGTGCAAGTGTTATTACCCGTCTGTCTTAAGAAGTGGGTATCGGAGTATAAATACTTGTTGTTCAGTCATCGAATAAATCCTTTTGCGCAATCGCGTGAAGTAAAACATGCGAAGCCTTTTGGGTGAAGCATCGTATTACACACGATAGAAGCGAATATAAGTATGCGTGAATTCTTCGATCGCAAGGATACGAGGCACGGAAAAAGGGTTTATGTCTTCTGCGAGATAGATATATCAACCAAGTAGATTTATGCACAGTGAAACAAACACGTGCTTGGTTAGTTATTTTAAGGGAAGAAAAACCATTTTTCTGGCGACCTCGAACAAACTACAGACAGTAGTAGCAATAGTTAGTATTGGTTCAGTTATAGTCAGGAGTAGTATATTGTCGGAAACGGAATGTGCTTAAGGGTGAGTTGCGTGCAGATGGTTAATGAAGAATTACCTATGCACACCGATAACGAATGTTGTGGATTTAGCATTAGCTAAGTTATGGTGCGTAATAATGATGCGATACGCGTGGTATGTGGTGTATTAGGAAGGAAGGGAAGGAGGGGTCTGGCAAGGAGTGGGTAAGGAGGCAACAATTTTTAGGGGGTTGGGAGCGATAAGTAGATTTTAGAGTTTCTATGTATGGTATAGGCGTAAATATTCGTGCGTAGTTTACGCAAGGAGTATGCAATAACTTTTTGAGTTGTCATGCGGTATATATATTTTGCATATGGGNTGTGTGTGTGTGTGTGTGTGTGTGTGTGTGTGTGTGTGTGTGTGTGTGTAAACATACTCACAGTCTACTTCTTACCCCGTGAAAGTCCGAACAGGCAGTGCGGACCAGTCCACAATAATCATGAGCGACGTCTCGAACAACTTATTATAACATAAACAGAGAACTAACTATTACTTGGCTTTGTCCTGGCAATCATAAAAGAGGCTTCCGAATATACTCAGCCTTTTGTCTTGCTATGAAGACAGGAACACTGCGATCCCCAATCAATTAGCAAACAAAGACCATGGCATTAACGTACAAGGAGTGTTTGACACGCAATGGAGGCGGAGTAGCTATATGGGGTTGGGGAGGGGGAGCTGAATGTTTCTTTAGAGAAGCGGTATTCAGAGAAAGCGAGAGGGCAAGGGTAAGGTCGGTAGCATATTAGGTAGATGCACATCGAAGACTGGGCGGGAGATGTGGAGTGGTACGTAATCGTCTATTTATGAGTGGGGAAGTGGGAACTAGTTAGATTTCAGTCAAGGAGCAGTTGTCACATAAATTATTCAACAAAAATAAGGGCAGGGCGATGTATATCTAATCCAACGGTAGTAGCTTTAGGTTTTATAGCAAGTGAAGTGGAGGCGAGAGGGAGGGGGCGGATGGGGGAAGGGGTAAGCTTTTATAAGAGCACGGGTCTGATGTAGCTGCATATGATAAAGGAACGTGTTATAGGACGCCCATGCGTATATTATGTATCCAATAGGTGCTTTTGAAATGCAATAGGATTTTATATGTAGCGTCGTAGAAATAAGAGGCAATGTTGTGTAGATAAGTGTGAAGAAGGAAGGAGATGGGCGAAAAAAAGCCTTATTATATAACAGTGAATGGCGTGATTCATAAAAGGCATGCATAAGGCCGAAAAACTACTAAGCGTGCAAAATCTTTTGGGAAGCGATAAGACATTTTCAGTACGTGAGAAACAACTATCAACATCAAATGGTACAGGGTAGTGTGTTTAGCACCGGCGGACAAAACTTGATCAATTATTATTAAAGGGTAGCTTTTAGGGCAGCCGTAGATACGCCACCTGTTTAAAAGTGCAAGCGTTATTGCCCGTCTGTCTTAAGAAGTGGGTATCGGAGTAGAAATAGTTGTTGTTCAGTCATCGAATAAACCCTTTTGCGTAGCCGCGTGAAGTAAAACATGCGAAGTCTTTTGGGCGAAGCACAATATTACACACGATAGAAGCGAATATAAGTATGCGTGAATTCTTTGATCATCCAAACGCAAGGATACGAGGCACGGGTAAGGGTTTATGTCTTCTGCGAGGTACATGTATCAATCAAGTAAATTTATACACGGTGAAACAGAGACGTGCTTGGTTACTTATTTTAAGGGGGCAAAAAACAGCTTTCTGGCGACCTTGAACAAACTACAGACAGTACTAGCAATAGTTAGTATTGGTTCAGTTATAGTCACGAGTAGTATATTGTCGAAAAATGAATGTCGAGAGAATTAGCACAAACCCAGCGCATAGTGATGGTTAGATGGGCGGCTAGCTTGGGCGTGAGTGGTCTTGTCAGCAGGGGAGTCTACCCCTGCTTAGCGACCGGATCAGAGATCCAGGTATGTGGGGGGGGGGGTTGTGTGCGTAACACGGCTATCCCATTTGCATGGGAAACAAGACACAACACATCACAATCAAGAGCGTCCCGTCAGAAGATAATTAGATAGTCATTTTGACTATGTTGTGGAGCAGCCGGGAGCGTTAGGGGGTTTATGGGGAGTTGGTTAGAGAGGAGCAAACATTAGCAGATTAGTGTTAGCAAGTTAGAGGTTAGGAAAGGGCAAAAAAGCCCAGTCATAGGGGGGGGTGCACGCCCTAAAGCCCGCTTTTCGCCGCATAGCACCCATAGCGGCTCATCAGAGGGATTAGCAATTAGTAAGCTCCTGTTAGCAGAGGGGTTGAGTAGGGGAGGGGGGGGAGTATGGTAAGGGGCAAGGGGGGTAAGGCAATGCGAGTATCAAAGGTCCATACCTGAGCCGTCATGGTCGGTGCCGCTGGACAGTTCATCGCCACCATAGCTCCAATCGAGGCTTGTGCAGCGCGGAGTCAGGTGGCAAGCACTTCAAGCACAGCGGTTAGTGTATCATACGCGTGCTATACCAGACGCAGGTATGGGATCAATTTAGAGGTTGAATCCCAGTGGGCAAGAAGGGCAAGAGGGATTGCCAAATAGGCAAGTTCGGCTGCAGGAGTCCGAAGAGCATGCGTGGGCACAGTGCTACGAAGGCATAGCAGCAGCAAGCTCGCCTGACTGCGTGTGGTAGATGTTGGAACGGGCGCGCTGGCGCAGTATATATCCTGCGATCCATGGTGGGAGGGTTGTAAGCTCTTGCTATAGTGGGGAAAGAGTAAGGTTGGGAATGTAAACGTGGCTCCATTTCGGAGGGGTTGGGGTTGGCTTCTTTGCCGATAGTGGCAGTGGCTAGAGAGGAGGCAGTTCCGGGGTCGTCTAGTATAGGCAGGCGGGGTTGGGGATGGGTGCTTACTTTGGTATGGGATCATTACAACCATAGGTGCATATGTGTGGGTACGCATTGTGGAAGGGGTGACGGGGTAATGTGAGCGGTAGGGCATATGGTCCATTTGTCGTGTTTGCAGCCGCATTGTGTCGTCACTCTACTTGTTGTTTTTGCTTGCGCATCAGTGCGTGCAGGTTGTGGATTCCTTGTCGTTTTGGGAGAAGGTCAGGCTATGGTGGAGGGTGGGAGTGGCATGGTTTGTCTGTCCTGTTTGCTTGTCCGTCTGTCCCGTAGCGGATCAGGCGCGTCGTTTCGAGGTAGTGCCTTTTGAAACGTGCGATTGTCGTAAGCCTTCGTATGGTACTCGAGAGCGGGTGTCTTTTCGCGGTCCCTAAGGCTCGTCGGTAGTTTTTTAAAAAAAAACCTTTATTTCTTTGCATTGGGTCGGGGTTCTTACTGGGATACAGAAAAGATGTATAGAAATATTCAGAATATGCGGGCGCACTGGTCTGCAGCTGCGGCAACAAAAATTTGTTCCCTGGCATACTGCATCAGGGGTGATATTCAGTAATCGATTCGTGTATGTAGTGCAGGTATATGTTGGAAAAAAAACCAGGATTTTGTGGTCTGCATGTATATATATATATTACTAACCCTTTTGAGCAAGGAGTGGTGGTTACCAGGTTTTATTATGAAAAGAACAAATTATTGATTTTTTATTTTTCTTAAACTTTTTTTGTAAAAAAATATTTTCGATTCTATCTATTTATTTATTGTATATATATATTTATGTTAAAAAAAAATTATTGTATTATTCTAATTTTAAAATTTTAAAAGGCTTTTTGTTGTTAAAAAATTATTATTATTATGTATGATGATTATTTAAAAGTTATTATGTGTGTGTGTGTGTGTGTGTTTGCGGGGGCATGGTGGGTGGCGGCGGGGTGATGTGACCCCTCCCCCACCAATCAATCAATCAATCAATCAATCAATTAATCAATCAATCAATTGCAGGGTGGGGCGACCCCTCCCCCACCAGTCAATCAATCAATCAATCAATCAATCAATCAATCAATCAATCAAACAATTAATAAAAAAAAATAAAAAAATCGAAGAAATCAATCAATCAATCAATCAAGCAATCAAGCAATCAAAGGCAGGGCGGGGCGACCCCGCCCCCACCAATCAATCAATCAATCAATCAATCAATCACCGGAAGAAAAAAAAAAAAGGCGTTTTTTTTTTTTTCATTTCTTTTCAACCCCCCCAACCAAAATATGTTATTTTTCCATTTTTTTTGTGTGGGGGGGTGAGGCCGGCGATGCGCCGTCGAATGGCGCTTCCCGATTCCCCAACCCCCCTCCCCTCTGGCCGCCACGTGGCGCCAAAGCCGCGCAGACGCGCGGACGCGTCCGCGGGCTGCTCGGCCTGGCCGCGGCCGCGGACTTGGCTGCGATTGTCCGCCGCCTAGGGGGATTCATAGCTTTTCGCGCAGATATAGTGATTTCAATTTTTGAATTAGCGTAGGACTGGGAAAAACTGCAACTGTTTCGATGCCCATTCTTCTTTTGCTGTTCGGCACCATGCAAACGAGCTCCCTCCTCCTTCCTTCTCGCACTCCTCCCAGTGCCTTCCCTCGCACGCACATGCTTTCTCGCTCCCTCCCCTGTAACTGTTTTTCTCTCTCCTTCCCCGCGCGCGCCCTTTTTCTCTTTCTTGATCATCTGAATCTTGGACCCGTTTCGCGCTATCCTTCGCACTCTTCTTCTTCCCGCTCTAAAACTCGCCCTTGAAAACCCGGTCGATCCTCTCTTCCCATCTAGCCAAGAAGAAGCGTCGTGTAAGAGGAGGTTCCTACTGCGCGACGATTCTGATTGGCTGAGATCGGATTGTGAGGGACCAACATGGCTTTCAACGGGCGATTACCCTCACACCCTCCCTTACCCTCCTCTACCCTACTCTTCATCTTTCCCCGCATCTCTCTCTCCCTTCTCGCAACTATAAATTCCGCTGGCGCATCCGCAAAACTCTCTCTGAACTCGTCAGCCAGCTTTCGGGAAGCAGTGGCTAGATGATGTGTGTGTGGTGCGAGTCGAAAAGTCCCGACGGGCTGACTGTAGACTGGCTGGTTGTGCGCCTCATCGCCACGACGGACTGTGGGATCGGGGCAAGCCCGGGCAGAAACTAAGTTGGTGGGGTGACAATCGCAATGGTGACATGTGGCGCGCGACGACCGGGATCGTCGGCGCATGCATGAAGGTAGTGACCAGAGTTGAGTGGATGGATGACTCAGGGCCATGACGGATCTTTACGGCGGATGCGCCTCCTTATTTCGAGTCTATTCTTTGGTGTGAGTGTACCTTCATGACAGTTAAGTCGAGAATTCTCCTATCTCTGGGTTTTTGTATGCTTGACATTTATTGTATCCATTTCACATTTCCTCTCCTTACTTATGACTATGTATGTTTGTCATGGAATGGTTGCTTAATGGGCCGGCGTTTTGATTAGCCAAGGGATGACGGGGCAGGGGTGCAGAGCATGCGGGAAACCGAGTAATGTATGACTGCCATTTTCGCACCTTCCGCGATGAGTCATCCCGAATGAAGATTGTCGTTGATGAACTGGTCTTTGATTAGGCTGAAGAGTTGTTGCAATCGGATGCGTGAGAATGATTGAATTGTTGGCAAGGACAATGTTGTTGGGATTTTGTTCGAGAATGCAAGAGTGTTTAAACCTGTCGATAATGTGATTCGAAATGCCTTGCGCACAACCTGATAGGCGATCCGCCTTTCCAGAGAGAAGAAGGGCGACACGTATGCGCGGAACACCGACCGTGTCCCACCTGATGTGTGTCCTTTCCCTACGATTTCTGTATGAAAATTGCTTGGCGAAACCATAGACCATTGCAAACTCTCTCCCTCTCTCTCTCTCTCTCTCTCTCTCTCTCTCTCTCTCTCTCTCTCTCTCTCTCTCCCTCTCTCGTCCTGAGACCCGAAGGAATGCTCCCACTTTGCTTCGCATGTTTTGGATAAATAAAGGCGGTAATCGAAAAAGCCCGATCGATAAACGGGGGATTGACTGATACCGACTCTTGCGATTGAGTGGATTGCCATGTGGACTAAAGGCCTCACTCCGACTGGGCGCTGACCTCCCGTACTCCCGCCACGTCCCTTTCCGTATAACGAGAAAAGGACACGTGTATGCGAGTGGGACGTACGAGAAGCCGTCGCCAAGATCGGCGACCGATATCATTTCCCTCCCGAAACTCGATGCTTAGGATTTGTAGGAGCGGGCTTTGTCATGCTAAGGATTTGTCGGAGCGGGCTTTGTCATCATTGATACGCATTTTCCGTCTTATTCGCCGCTGTTACCATTCAACGAATTGATTGTCATTCCGTGGACGGTAGTGGCGCCCCATTAGCCTAACACTCTGTGCGGCGACTGTTGTCGCCTCGAGCGTTATCAATCAAAAGGCTTCTACTACCGTGTACGGAGTGAGAGCGAACACAAGGAACGAGCTACGCGATTGAGACCGTCCACGTCAGACTTTGAGTTGTGCAATGAGCAACGTCGGGACTTGATCCGAAAACGGGACACCAAATGTGTACCCGCCCACTTTTTCGCGAAGCGAAGGGCAACGGCCCGCAAGGAAGTTCAACAATACTTTTTGGATTGAATTTCCCTGCACCGAATGCCCCGCGCGCCCCTTTCTCTCCCTTGACATCCGCACGGTGACGGACCCTCCCCTCTTACCAAGTCGGACCAGCACGGGGGACTTCGGTTCTGTCCGTGTCCCCACACTCAATTTTTCCATCTCGCTATCTTTCCGGGGCCCCCTTCTGCAAATTAAACACTCCGAATGGAAGATAGCGCATGGTGTGAGGTTGCGCGTCACACGGCAACCCCCGCACCCCCACGCCTAACCCCTTTTTTTTTTTTTTTTCCGGGTCGACCCCCGCCCCCSCGCCGACCCCCAGGCCCACCCCCGCCCCCGTGCCGAAACCCGGACCCATCCCGTTTTGTGGTGGAGGATACGTATCCACCTATGGAAGACTGTCCCAAAATTCATCCTTTCCATACATTTATCCAGAAAAAGCCAGTCCACGTGGTCATAGGCCTTCTCGAAATCGATGAAAATAAGAGCAGCATTTGGGGCAGCGTTTGATTTGATTGACAGGACAGTTGCAGCACCTCGTTGACTAGCAAGATGTTTTCCTGGATTTGCCTGTGATGCATGAAACCTGTCTGCGATAGGTGGATCACTTCCTCTAAGACTGGGATCATCCTATTAGCCAGGGCTTTAGACAACATTTTATAGGTGACAGACAAAAGGGTAATGGGTCTGTAGTTTCACATATTGAACTTGTCCCATTTTTTGTATAGTAGGGACAACACTCCTTGACCGACTAACTCCCCCATATCCCCTGTGCGCCAGACTTCCTCGTAATATCCCATGAGGTCAGGGCTCATGCACTCACATGACTCCCAAAATCCCTTCGGTAAGCCATCCAGCCCAGGAGTTTTGTCCTCGTCCATCTGTAGTGGGGCTGTCCATATTTCCTCCTTGGTCACGGGAGCCTCGAGCTGCTCCTTTTGTTCGGGGGAGAGGGATCTGTCAATAGGTTGCAGAAACTCCTCTATCTGTTTTCGGCGGGTCGCTTCGTCGATGGGAGGGATATGGGTTGCAAAAAGGTCCTTAAAAAAGTCCCGAGCAATTTTAACGCAGTCTGCCGTTGTAGTGATAGGGTGGGTACCGGACCCCTCAGGACCATATAGTGCTTCCACAACGGTGCGTTTCGCTCTGGCCCTAGCAAGGCCAAAAAATTTTGTGTCCATAAATCCTTCAGTTTTGTATTGTGAAAGTTTGCCGCGAATTCTAACACCTTGCCGTTGATCTTGAGCTTGTTGAAGCAAACAGGCTTTCACTTCTTGGATGGACTGCACGTGGTGATCTGGGTTGTGTGGTATTGGCTGTTGTTCTAGCTCTAGGAGTTCGGTTTAGCAGATTTATTTCGTGTCAATTTCGTTGTTGGGCTAGATGCTTAGAGAACTCGTTGCATTTCTTGGCTAGGAAAAACAAACCATTGTTGAACTGTGTCAGGGGGGAGCTTATTTCTGGGTAACGTTCCTTCCAGTATGCCCAAACACTGTTACCCAACTTACCGGGGTAATAGTGGGTATTTACTATTTTCAGACTCTCCAAGCACTGGACAGGGAACCCCTTTTGTGAGGAGGACAGGAAAAAGCGATTCGGAAAAGAGAGGGGAACCAAAGCAGCATTCAAGCAGGCTCCCCACTTGGCAAGCCCTAGGAGGATCCTCTAGAAACCACACAGCACTTCCTGGGCCCAGGTCCCCCTAGCAAAACGGATTGGATTAAGCACCGGAATGTGGATGCGTTGTACACAGATAGAAAAGCACATCAATCACGATTTTCGGCACTTGTGGATTCGTTGCATGCAGAGATGCAGAAGCACATCAATCACAATTTTCTGCGTTTGTCCACAAACACATCCACGTTCAGGCGTTAAATCAAAAATACTCTTTGTTACTTGGACCTCACTCCTGATGACACATATCCTGCTCCAACTGAAACGCAATCTCACTACAACTTTCTTCAAACATATTGGGAACTACTGACATGATGAGCCATGGAGAGAACTCAGAGACGGAGAAGAATCTTAGATTCACAGACCGACAAGGAGACGAGCATGATCCCACGGCCTCGACAGGGAGAAAGACGGGGAGGCAATACAAGTTAATACAACGCAACAGACGATTGGATCTTGACGGTCGGACAGACAGTTGGAGGCGAACAGGGAGGGAGGGAGGGAGGCCCTGTCAGGGAAAGATGGAGGTACGATCAAGGTGAGAGGGAGAGAGACATGGAGAGGGAGAGAGGGGGAGAGATGGAGAGAGGGATAGAGGGAGAAAAATCAGGGTGAGAGGGACAGACATGGAGAGGGAGAGAGGGAGAGAGACAGGAAGAGAGGGGGAGAGAGCAGTTGAGGGAGGAAGTGAGAGGGAGACAGGGAGAAAAATCAGGGTGAGAGGGAGAGAGACAGGGACAGAGGGAGAGAGGGAGAAAGGGAGAAAAATCAGGGTGAGAGGTAGAGAGAAATGGAGAGGGAGAGATTGAGCGAGACTGGGAGTCTGCGGGAGAGAGGGGGAGATACTCCGAGTGAGGGAAAGACTCCAAGAGAGAGAGAGGGAGAGACTTCAAAAGAGAGAGAGGGAGAGAGACAGGGAGCAGAGGGAGAGGGGTAGACGACTGCCCAGAGATGATGAAGAACACATAGTGAACAAGTAAGCTGCAAAATTGCTTTCCTGATTGATTGCCAGAATTCAAATGATTTTTCCTTGCTCAGGATAATGGTACAACACTCACATCCTGATAAAAGGGCCAAGGCTGAGCTTCGTGGGAGGTTGAGGCAAAGCCACCTCCCTTCACCGAACATGTACATTGCTTCTTCTTCTTATTGCAAACTATACACATCATTACGGCTACGAGACCGTCACAAGTTTGGCTACGAGAACGTCACAAATTCGGCTACAAGAACGTCACAAGTTCAGCTACAAAAATCACAAAGACTCAATTCTTTTAGAAACTCCGTTGCATCCCCATTTGCCACACATCGAGTCGGACTTGTTCTGCAACGAATCTGCATCGACAAGACGGCTCGAGGAAAGACGGCGGGAAAGGGCTGCAGGATCAGAGATCAGGACTCTGACGGAGACGGACCTGAAACGAACGGAGGAGAACGAGCTGAGGACCCAACACATCTCCCAGCCTCCCAGGTCCAACTGTCCCAGGAACGAGGCTGCCAGACGGTTTGCCTCTCGAGTCTTGAGGCTGGAAATCGAACTCCAGCCAAAAGCCAAAAGCAGAAAGAAAGAAAGAAGCAAATTTTTGGAGCAAAAGAAGACTTAGTGCAGATTCTGCTGCAGAAGAACTGCATGACGAGGCCACACTGTGGGGCACAAGTGGTGAAGAGAGTGCACCAGGCCATGGCACACTGCACCTCAAGATTTCCTTCAAGTTCCCCTTTCTAAGTACCAGCTTTTGCTGCTGCTTGATCTTTCGGCGGTGACGTCGTTTCCAGCTGTGGCTGCCCAAGCGTCTATCAATGAAGTCGCAAGTTCGGACTGAAACAGTAACTGAAAGCGGAGGAGACGAGAAGGCCAGAGGCAGAGACCGACTGTTGCAGCTGACAAGACCTGCGCAGCTGTGCTCTGAAGAAACTGGTGGCCTGTGTATAGTCTCCCAGCCATATAGTCAAAAGCATAAAGCTGCCAAACAATTTAACCCCCCCCCCCCCCCCCTCTCTCCCCCCTCCGGCACACACATTTCCACCGACTCACCGCAAATGCATACGCACCCTACGCTACTTACGCGAGTCTCGAGATCCTCTTTTCAGCAATAAAAGGATCCTTTGACACGACACACCGCCCCGACAAGCAAACAATAGAAGTAACAAACACGGTTACACGGAACAGCGAGTCATGATGTGTGACGCGTCTTGGCCTTGCGGTTTCCAGACGGGCACCGTACCAGCGGCCAAAACGGAGCAGACAGCTGCCCTTTCCTGGCGGTTCTTTGGAGATAAGCCCGCCCCCCCCCTCACCCCGACCACCCCGCGGGCAGGAGCTGATATATGAACCCAAGTCCTCAACTCTAGAAAACTCCTTTCACACGAACAGAAACTATCAACTAGACCAAGAGCAGAATTCGGACAAAAAACTCCTTTCGAGGATTTTCAAAGTCTTCAAAGACACGGAGGAAGGAAGCAAGCTGACTGGCAAGACCACCTCACCAACAAGGAGGAAGAATACCATCATCAACTTGAAGGACGAGAACAAAGAAGTGAAACATACACCAACGACAGTCTATCATCCTCTCTTTCCACCCCAAACCCCCAACAACAAAACTGTGGGGGTGATATGCGATTTGCAACACTGAGTGGGTGCTCCTCTTGACACATCACCTACGTTTTCGGCACATCTACAAAACTCTGTTTCTCCTAACGTCTCTCCTCTCTCCTCTCTCATAGCTGTCTGGGACTCTAAAACCACATGTGGTTTGCTGGCTGCATTGCAGTCCAATTCCTTCAGTTCACCACTGTGACATTTCCATTTCGTCCTGCAGAAGCTATCACACCATTCTCCGCAGGACAATGACTGTGGTCACTGTGCCTCTATTTCTCTAAACACCTCCCTCCCCATTTGCACCACCGCCTCTCTCTCTCTCTCTCTCTCTCTCTCTCTCTCTCTCTCTCTCTCTCTCTATCTATCTATCTATCTATCTATCTATCTATCTATCTACCTATCCATCTATCTCTCTCTCACACACACACACACACACACACACACACACACACACACACACACCTCCAAAAGAGTCCAAATAACTCTCAACTACAAAATTGAGTAACAAAATGCCGAAAACTTCCAAGGAATGACAATTGCCATTCATGGGTCTAATGGAGTTGAATTGAAAAATGGCGGCCCTGGCGGGGCCCCTCCCATGACTGCCCCCAGTTGAGCTTGCAAACCTTTCCCACTCGTCTACCAAAAACTGCCCCACCTCGGGACTCGCGACCTTTCCCCGCTTATAGTCCCCCCTGCCCACCCGTTTCTCCCACCCCCCTCTGTCTCACTCTCACACAAACACACACACATACACAAACACATACCCAACACAACTGCGGCAAAAAATTGCACACACACTCATGCACATCCTGCCTTGGCAGTTTTGAGAACCATCATCCACATCAGACAGCAGACAGTCCCTACTCCGTCAGCCCCCAATGTGGATCATGGGCCGATTTTGCGTGCGGGCAATCTCAAACATGCCGGCGTGGGAAGCCTTCTTCCTTTTAACCGCGCACCCAATGATGTGCCTAATGCCCTCATCAGGAATGGACGAGCGAACGGCGTCCCGCAAACTAACCTCTGCGGGCCCAAACAAGCAGACCTTGAGGTTGCCATCTGCCATGAGGCGCACCCGATTGCAGCCACTGCAGAAGTTGTCAGTCATTGAGGTGATGAACGAGACGCTGCCTTTGAAGCCCTCGACCTGAAAGTTCTTGGCCGTGTCGGACGAATTGTCTCGGAGTCTGTAGAGGTTCGGGTAGTGACACCGGACGATGGAAATCATTTCCGCATAGGAAACCATTTTCTTGGAATTCCAGACGTTCCCATCGAAGGGCATGAACTCTATGAAGCGCACATTTATCGGCCTCTCTCGGGTTAGTTCTACGAAGTCCAAAATTTCGTCGTCATTGAATCCGCGCATTACCACACAGTTTATTTTCACGGGATCATAGCCCAGCTCCAATGCCGTCTCAATAGATCGGAGAACTTTACAGAGTCCTTTCCGCCTAGTCAGCACCTCAAACTTTTCATCAACCATAGTGTCCAGACTTATGTTGAGCTGGCTGAGCCCAGCAACCTGCAGACCTTCCAGACGCCGCGACAAGGCCACCCCATTCGTGGTCATGGCAAGGGTCTTCAACCCATCCAGCCCTGTAAGCTGTGCACAAATTTCCTCCAGGTCCTTCCGAATGGTGGGTTCGCCGCCAGTTAAGCGGATCTTATTCACACCAGCATCGACGAAGATGCTCGCCAACCGGACTATCTCTTCCGTGGTTAATAACTCGGGGCTCGGCGTAAGTTCCACTCCCTCCTCAGGCATGCAGTACTTACACCGAAGGTTGCATTTCTCAGTCAAGGAAATGCGAAGGTATGTGTGTTTGCGACCGTACGAGTCGACGAGAATGGAGGAAACATCGCCTTCAACAATATCGTGGACTTCCTCGAGAGCCAGTGCAGCAGCGGATGCTGTAGAGGCAGGCATGAGACCGGTGCTGCTCACCCTTGCTTGCTGCAAGAATTCTGCAGGGCTGGAGTTAGAGGCGGGGGAGGAGCAAGGAGGGGGAGGGGAGGGGGTGGCAATGAAAGGACTGCCATTCACTGCTGACGTCGGGGGGCTGCAGGGACCAGCACTACAAGGAGGAGGAGGTTGCACGATCATGTGGGGAGGAGAGGGGAAGGAAGGAAACACTCTCCGCACAAACGGACCCAACGAGGGCATGGCATGAGCTCGGGCCATTTCCTGTAGCCGACGCTCTCTCTCCGCATCAAAAATATGATGGTGATGATAGAGCATATTCACGCCATCCTGCGAAGCTGCAACAGAAGTTGACGCAGACAGATGACTGCTGACTCTGTGCTGAAGAAATTCAGAAGGAGAAGAAGAAGGCGATGACGATGGCGAAGGAGGAGAAGGACTCGCAGAGGAACACGGTGCGCTGGCCATATGCTGCCCTGGCGCCGGCGGAAAGATGCGCAGAAGGAACGAACCTTGTCCACATGTTCCTTGTGCCCTCGCCATCTCTTGAAGCCGTCTTTCGCGCTCTGCATCGAACCGCTGTGTGGCACCCTCTGTGCTTCCCGAAGGATCCCTGAGAGGAGGAGAAGACGCCAACGAGCAGCTTCGCACCATTCCATAACAAGGCCGGCTACCCATGTTCCCCGTCCTGCCACCCGAGCCAACACCTGCTCCCCATCCATACCCCAGTAATAGCGGTCCACCAGCAGGAGCAGGAGGACGGCTGCGCGCCATCCACGCAGCTGCTGCAGCACATTTAAACAGAGCACCAAACCTCCCCTCCATCTCTTCCCAACAAACGCCCCAAATTATCAAAGGCAACAACAACGAGATAGACTCAGATAGTGTCGCAAAGCAGCGACAATAGTCAAACGCTGCAACGTTGTCCCCTTACGTGTCCGGGAGTGCGTGGGTGGAAGGGTGTGTGGGTGGAAGTCAGTGTGCTTGCTTTGTATCCACTAAATACTAGTCCAGAAAAGAAGTGTGTAACTCTGTGTGCGTGTGTGTGTGGGGGGGGGGGGGGGGGGGGGGAGGGGGAGTCTGAGAGTGAGACAGTGAGAGCAGACAGAAAGGGAGGGGGTGTAAACAACGTTCTGTACTGATAAGAGGAGCCGTTAGATCAGCAAGTCTGTGGTTGTGATGACCAAAATGAGAGTAAAAGCGAGACTCAGAGTAAGGGTCAGTGTCGACCCCTATTGAACAGATTATTGGATGCGAGAAGGGGATCCGGAGGCAGCTGCTGCAAAGCAGAGGGGACTCAGGGAAGCAAGGACCGAATCACAACATGATCCCTTGCTGACAGACTCGACCTACCTTTTGCAGGAAAATCTCTATATGCGTGTTCCAACCAAACCAAACCTACCTGATTTTCACTTTCCAAGAAGAGATTCGATTTACTGCAAACGATGCAGGTTCTCTTCCGCCTCCTCCCCCTTCATCACACACCCTCCTGTGCACCATCTTCACGAGCTTCTAGCTGCCTTGGCAATGGATGATCAGCAACTAACTTCCTGCTCAGACGGCGGCTTTGCCTCCCCCTGTCGCCTCTGGGCTTTCCAGGCGAGCCTACCTGTTTACCTTCCAGCTGGAAGCTGTTTCGCAGGAGATTTGACACAGAGAGAGAGAGAGAGAGAGAGAGAGAGAGAGAGAGAGATGGACAGAATTGAAGATCCTGAACTCCCCCCCTTGCGCAAACTGATGCCCGACTTCGAACGGCGAGGCAGTAGCACACCCTCGTTCATCCGAGTGGTAGTGGCCTTCGTCCGCCAAACATACTACTGCAAGCAAAGGCCTGTGTGATGTGACATTGTGGCTGATGAGCGTGCAATATCTTCCGATGCAAGAGTGAACAGAAAGGAGCAGATTTCTGCAGCAGCAGACATGGAGGCCTCAACACTCGTGCCAGGACAGTGTCGACCTGGCGCAGGACGACTTCCCCTCCATTGCGCCATGACCACTTTTGCCGCCCAGCAGTCTTCTTGCTCCTCCTTGATTTTCTGAAGCCAGACCAAGTGCCTTCTCATGCGACGTGCTCTCTTACATAACACACCGGTGTGCCACTACCAATCATTCAACCTGTCTGATGACCCATTACCAGATTGCCTTTTTTGTGATTCCCCAACCAGAGGAAGAACATGCACTTCATAGGAAAACTTAACTGTCAGATGCCCCCTCCTTTCCCCCCTCCCCTCTCTCCCCAATTTCCACCTCCCCAGTGGAAGAACGTGAAAACGTAACTGCAAAAAATCCAAGTGTCAGCTGGTCCCTGGCCACATGAATGTCACAGCAAAAAAACTACATGCGCTCCCCGGTCTTTCCCCGAGTACCGAGCTCCACAGTGGAAGAGGATGAAGTTCAAGCGGGGGAAAAAGAAAAAGCACCCCAACAACAACTGTCCAGGGCGCCCCCACCTCTCCCCCCCGCTCCCTCCCTGATTCCCAGCTCAGAAACTGCTTTCCTGGCGGTTGCTGCCGCCTCAGCCTGCCTGTCCTCTTTCACAAGAGAGGCACGGTGCTCCTCTCATCAACCGCAGGGATCGAACAGCCTGGATCCACAAAAAGTCAAGTCAAGCAGCAAGGGGCGAATTTCACAACAAGTCAAGAAGAGCAAACCATGACAGGTGTTACAGTGTTTTCTACTTTGGGGGGGGTGGGGGGGGGAGGGGAGGGGGCATCATGCGGTGTGATTTATTAGACCTCTGAGTTAAATGCAGAATGACAAAAGAGAAATAGGGCACTCGAAATGCAATTTATGAGGCCTCTGAGTCAAATGCAGAATGACAAAAAAAAAAAAAAAAAAAAAAAAGACATTCGAAATGTGTTGTCGGTAAGATGACAGCCAGGTGCCGTCCCTGCACCTAGGGCCTTATGCTCAGGGCAGGGGCACTTCGAGTGAGAGCTGAATAAAATTTGGGGGGGGGGGGGAAGGCAAAATCCCTTTTGCAGCAAGGCCTGCTTTTTGTCATTTGTCTGTCATTTCCCCAAATACAAATACGTAATCATCATTTTTTGGCCGGGGACAACCGCTGCTAGTGGGCGTGGCTCCACTACAGTCTTCCCCCGCACACAATGAACCGTGATATTGAATGTATACAAGCCATCTTTCCAGTCCGTTGCAGCCAAAATGAGGGTGCGTTGTGTTCAGGGGAGGACGGTAGATACCTGGGAATTATCGTGTTGGATCAGGAGGAATGTATGTGGCTGACGATGCTGTACAGATTCATGTCGGATGTTGAGTAGTGGAGCGAGGGCCCAGTGGCTCCAGACAGTTAATGGATGACCACAGAGGACACAGGACGGGCACTGGACTGGTGGGCTTCATTCTCCGAAAAAAAAAAAAAAAAAGCCAGGTAAGGGCCATCATGCCATTTTCTATTTATTTATTTATTTTAGTCATGCAAAAAAAAAAAAAAAAAGCCAGGTAAGGGCCATCATGCCATTTTCTATTTATTTATTTATTTATTTTAGTCATGCAAATTTACAACGGCAGTTGCAAAACAGTAAAAAAACAACGAAGGTAATTTAATCTTAAGCGGAAAAAGAACAGGTGGTGCTCATTCTCCCAAAAAAAGGCAGGTAGCCTGAGAGATGGCTACCACATCCAAGGCAGCCAGCCGGGGTATAAATGAAATTACCCAACCCTGACATAGGGAGGTAGAAAAAACAATATATAACAATACTGGGCTTTTTCGAGTCTGGAAAAGGTTTAAAAAAAAAAAACGCCGGGTCATCATGCCAATTTCCAATGGGGGTTGCAAAAGCATAAACAAACAACAAAGAGAATTATTATTAATCAACGGAAAAGATTCAAAGAAACAAAAAAAAAACAAAAAAAACAAAAAAAAGCGACAAAAGTTCAAAACCTCCAACACACACACAAACACACACACACACAAACACACACACACACACACACACACAGAGGTTGACTGGGCTAGCTCTGTTGGGAGGCTCATGAGTTGGTGAGGCTCCCAGTCATGTAGTTTTTTTTTTTGTTTTTTTGTTTTGTTTTTTTGAGTAGGAGTGTTTTTCTTAATTTTTTGGTTGCATCCCTTCGTTGTTAGTCCAGTTCCTCTGTTTTTTTTTTTTTTTTTTTTTTTTTTTTTTTTTCCGAGTTTGTTTTGACATTGCGACGCTGCAGCCGGTTTCCAGATTTGTGCCTAATCAGGGGGCATGGGCCCAGCATTCAGGAAGGGGGGGGGATTCCCCACCTCCTTGATTTCTTTTTTCCTTTGTCTTTGGCCTCCTTGATTTGAGATTAATACAAAGCAAAACTGAAAAAAAAAAAAAAAAAAACATACAAAGGAGGGGCGTGCAGGGGAGGGAGGGAGGGAGGGGGGGGGGGGGGGGGGGGGGGTTTGTAAGGAGAACAGAAAACGAACAGAAAAGAGGATTCTCGAAAAGCAGCCAGCTAAGCCGGGCCTGTTTTCCAGCTATATGTATATGAAAATGAGATTTTGTTAAAAAAAAAGACAAAGAAAAAAAGGCAGCCAGCTAATGACCATCATGCTAGCTCACAAGGAGCGATTTTTCAGTTGAGTTTTTTCCTCTTTTCTTGTTTTTTTCTACGATTGAGGTTTTCTTTGTTCCAGGTCCGGGGCGCGACGAGGACTGAATCTGAATGAGTTTTATGCAGAGATGCAGAAATACACATCAATCGCGATTTCCTGCACCTCTTCACAAACACGTCCAGATTCCTTGCCAGTGGGACCGTGCCCCCGCCGTTTGCGTGAGGAGTCCTCTTACGCTACTCTCTCTGGATTTTCTCCCATAATTTGCTTGCCACACAACAATTCTCTCCATAGGAGATAATAAATTTGAATAAACTTGAATAAAAAGATGAAAAGAGAGAAAAAAAAAAAGACCACTATAAACGGCCATGTATCGAGTCACAGAACGCGACATGTCTGTTTATTGAAATAAAATCTGTAAGTGCATGGTTTAGAAAGCTTTTTTTCTTTTTTTYTTCTTYTTTTTTTTTTCTTTTTTTTTTTCCGGGTCATTGATTGTCGCCCTATCTTCATTGCAAAGGGGGCCACAACAGTACAATTCCCCAGCTACTGTTGAAAAAAAAATTGTGCGGAATTGTGCACATAACTAGGTTATCAGCCGGGCCGCCCGGGTCCCGGGTGGTCAGCGCCCGTGCAAGGACCAGGGAAGGTCCTAGCACAAAAAAGAAAAGAAAAAAAAAAAATCCGAAAAAAAAACTATGTTATGCAGAACAATAAACTCAACAACTTTTGCCTCAGGGTCACATCGAAATTCTTCACCAAACTTAGAATAAAAATTAAATTCTAAATTTTTTTCTTTTTTCTTTTTTTGTCGGGCCGGGCAAGTGACCCCAGGCCACTCTGGTAGCCGAGGCACATAATACATATTATCTATCATTAATTTATTACCCTTTTCTTTCTTTCCCCGCTGGCATAATACTTCATTGCTTCCATTTGCTTTCCCACTGGCACAAAAAAAAAACTAAAATACGCCTTAGTTGAGATCTATAAAATGTTCACATACCTTAACTTATAAATAAATGTAAACAAGTTAATCACTAATAAAAATAAATTTGCACGTCATTTGAGATCCGAGCTGGCTGCTGCATCATGGTGATCCGTGCGGACAAGGGACATTTGGAACTTCCCGCTTTCACGCAGACAGGAAGATCCACTGTGCATATTATTTCCAAATCCCCGGGGCCAAGTCCCACTTACCCGGATCCTCCATTCCCGACCGTAGATCATGGAAATCAACGGCCAGAAATGAAGAATCCGGTCAAGTGGGACTTGGCCCCGGAGCAAATGGGCCCTGGCCGCCGGGGGACTGGGGGATCGACCCCTTAAAAACGGAAAACGGAGTACAAACAGAGAAGGGAGGATTTATGGGGGGTGTCATCCTTGACAGCGCAGGGGCCATGCTTTTTTTTTTTTTGGGAGAGGGGGGTCATGCGCTATTCTTTTTTTTTTTTTTTTGGGGGGGGGGAGAGGGGGATCGTGCGCTATTCTTTTTCTTTTTTTTTTTTTTCGGGAGAGGGGGATCATGCGCTATTCTTCGCGGAATCCTTCCTTTTATTTTCTTTTCCAAATGTTCGGATATTAACGGATGCCTCAAAGGACAGGGGCCAAGTCCGAGGTTGAGGAAACTCAACGAGATTTCTGCACATCTCCACAAACACCTCCAGATTCGAGTGGGACTTGGCCCCAATTAGTAATAGCACGAGCCGCGAGGACGAAACAAATGAAATTAAATTTCATAAAACACAAAATAACGTTGGGGCCTCACTCCCGCTGCCTTCTTCCCCCGAATACAGCGTAGTACGGTCACGACAGCTGTATTTCGGGCACAAGTCCTCAAACTGTTCAAATGCAGACCCTACTGCAATTCTGAACTCCGTCCACGTCCAGAGCAGATTACTAAAATACTGCAATTCTCAACTACCAAGGGCCGGTCAGCTCGACAATGCGTCTGTGTGTGTGTGTGTGTGTGTGTGTGTGTGTGTGCTGGCTATTGCTTTCTCCCAAGCTCTGTGTGCCATGGGTTTTCCTTGGATACAACCGGCCAAATGACATGAAATTTCCCCCCTCCCCCAAAAAAAAAGGAAATGACAAAAAAGAATGAAATGACATCGAGTTGTCAAAAAAGACGAAAACGACAAAGAGAGCGAGAGCCAACACAGAGAGAGAGAGAGAGAGAGAGATTTGCGCAGATTCTTGGCGGGAAGAATGAACAGTGTCATTCATTCTCTCAGGGGCATAGTCACACTAGGACTTCATTTACTTTCTTTTTTTTTCCTCTCAGGGGCACACTCACACTAGGGACTTTTTTTACTTCTTTGCTTGTACGTAATTGCATCCAGATACATCCACGTCTGTCTGTAAATGCGGTGAGATACATTTATGACGGCACTAGTGTGAGTACGGCCTCATATCTGTGAGCAATCCGCCGATGTAGAGGCAGCTGGCAATATGAGTACATTTCACCTAAACGCGTCGCTAGCACGACACAACATGATGAGCTCTCATGATCTCGTTTCAAATTTCCAGCGCCGTCGAACTGCCATGAAAGTTTGACCTGCGGCCAGATCCCGCCCGCACGGACTCTTCGTTCCTGACGATCTACCCGCCATCTGCATAATCTACGGCCAAAACTGAAAGTAACTGGGCAAGTGAGACTTGCCCCGCCGCCCGGCGTTCAAGCCCCGCACCCCGCACCCGGCGCATACTACTCTCCCCACTGCCTCTCTTCGCCCCTGGAATGCAGCTGCCATAACCTCTCCGCCTCCCCACTTTCCTATTCAGGTGCCAACGGCAAAATTCGTAGCTAATTAAAAAAAAAAAAAAAAAAAAATCGTAGCTACGACGCCAGCAGAACCTGGCCGTGGTAATGGCCCCATACTTACGGGGATGTCAAGGAGGAGCCTGACTCCCCAAGGAAAGCGCGACGGGTGTACGGAACGGAATTGCAGTCAGTAGCATGGTTACCCAGCTTCACTTCACTTTTGACGGGACCGGAGAACCCGGGGCCAAGTCCCACTTACGCTGATCCTTGATTTCTGGCCGTTGATCTTCCGAATCTGTGGTCAGAAATCGATCATTCGGGTAAGCGGGACTTGGCCCCCGGTGGAGCAAGAAAAGGAAAAGCGAAAGCGAAGGTGGTGTCTTTCCGTAGAAAAAAGATGGAGCGACTAACTTGAGAAAACACAAATACCAGAAAACTACAAGGGATAATTTGCGAAATACCCCCATAAATGCCAAAATACCCCTGAAAGATGTGGGTAGAGCGGAATGCCCCTTTGGGCCGAAATCTTTGTGTGGTGCCCCTGTCAGGCAGGTGTGCACTTTGCAATCTGGACCTCCCCGTTTGGGCCTTGGCCTTTTGCAAAAATAGCGCCCAGGGTACGGGTATATTGCAAAGATGTGGGTCCAACCGACCCAAGGGGTATTTCGCCAAATATTGTTTTTGTCAGAGGGGCATTCCACTCTACCCGCATCTTTTAGGGGGCATTTTGGCATATATCTCAACTTATGGGGGTAATTTGTGAATTATCCCAGAGCTGGTGCCTAGTCGACGCCGGCTGGAGCCGGGGCGTGTCGCGTTGCCCTGTGGCCTAGCAGGACGGGGGTTTCTGGGGTGGGTCGTGCCACTCTGTAACCTAGCAGTTGGGGGCGTGAGGCTTGGTAGAGATTGGGCATCAGGGTATATAGGGGGGAGGCAGGTAGGTTTGGGGCGCCGAAAGACACCAAGGCAGGTGGTTTTTTGGGTCTGCAATTATCCTTTGAGCCAAGGCTCGAAAACGAAAAGGGCCCTTTGAATTTAGTACTGCATAGACGTCTGTTGTTGTTTTTTTTTCCCACTAGCCCCTTTGAGGCTGTTTCGTTAGTACCTGGTGCAAGTTGTTCTCAGAGTTTTCTCAGCCCAAGCTGGGTGATGGCCGCGGTGCTTTAATACTTGTGTACTTTTATAATGGGACGCTGGGCCCGGTTCCCAGCGTGTACTTTTATAATGGGACGCTGGGCCGGAGTTTTCTCAGCATGTCGTCGCAGGCTGGGCACTCTAGACACTTCGAGAGTGCCCTTCGAGAGTGCTTTCTGACAGCTCTCGAAGGGCGTTTTCGAGAGCACCTATCTAGAGTGAGTGGAGCGAGGCCTTACTCTCAAAATTCCGAGAGTATAGAGTAGTGGAGCGAGGCCCAAAGTCATCTAGAGCACTCTTGCTCGCCTGCCTGCAACCTTGGTTTTTGCAAGGGTGGTCGGACGGTTTCTTGAAAGGGCACGGGATTTCTAGAGCAAGCCTGGGTCTGGGCGGACAAACCACGCTGCACTGCACTCTACCACAACTGCCAGCGTCTCAAGAGTGTTTCATGAGCAGGACTATCTAGAGTAAGGGCCTAGTTGCACTGCTCGCCATACGCCAAGTTTGGCGAGTAGGCGCCTGGTTGCACTTACTCGCCAAACACGGCGAATGCAAAATGTGTCAGACGGCTCGCCACACCGTCGACAGCAGGACTATGAGCCTCGCCACACGGCACAACTAACGAAACGAAACGATCACCAGAGTCGCGAGGCCTCACGAAGCCCCGATCCACCGTTTCGCTTCGTTTTTTGCCTCACCGCCCCACAGCACACACGAAAACTCCAGCGACATCGCCCTGGCGACAATAGTGGGGGATTCGTTTCGCTACAGTCCAAATTTGTGGACGCTACGGTCCAAGTTCTTGGATGGACTTCGTTTGGAGCAATGCAGCACACTCGTGAAATTTCACAGCTCGTCCAGCCTACCAGCGGAGGACCTACGAGTTCGCAAGGGCTGCAGGCAGGGAGGAGTCGGCACACTCCTGAGGTCTCGCGAACTCAGAAGCTGAACGAAACGAAGTCATTTTTTTTTTCGTTTCTTGCACCGTGCGGTGGGGCCCTATCTAGAGTAAGGGCCTAGTTGCACTACTCACCATACGCCAAGTTTGGCGAGTAGGCGTCTGGTTGCACTTACTCGCCAAACACGACGAATGCAAAATGTGTCAGACGGCTCGCCACACCGTCGACACAAGTTGTGGAGACTGAAATCGGCTTCCCCGCCTGTGCACGGCAGTTTGTGGAGGGTGGTCCTTCGGACCCTCCACAAACCGATTTCACGGCAAGTTTTGTCCGGCCGGGGCTGAAGACCAGGCATCGTCAGTAGTCGGAATTGTGGCGAGCAGCCGCCACGGCCAGGGCTGACTGACGAAGACTTAGGGATGTATCTGGACGAAGACTTAGGGATGTATCTGGACAGGACTGCGGTAAAGTAGACTCCAACAAATAAAAATCTATTCAGACTTGGGAATATGAGACTACCGGGATGCAGGCCGATACGACAGGCCGATTCGACCCTAGACTCGTTCCCACGGGTACCAGAGGGAAAGTGTGGCGAGAGTTGTCGTGGTTGCACCTACTCGCCAGGACAATGCCCGTGGCCAGATTAGAAAAGAAAAGGGTGGTTATGAAATATTTATTGACGGGACAGAATTTCGGGCTGAACAGACCGTGGCGAGTAGGTGCAACCACGACACCGATTCGCCACAAATCGGCAAAATTCCACTCTCCACAAACCGGCCGCGATTTGTGCTGTGTCCACTCTCCACAAACCGGCCGCGATTTGTGCTGTGTGGAGAGTAGAGCAACTAGGGCCTAAGCGCCGCGACGACCGAACTGTAGGCCATTTCGAAACTCTGACAATTCATGCCGCACTCTTGATTTTTTTCTCGAGTCATGAGTAGTGCAGAGAGGCCCATACACACGCCGTTTCTTTCGGTTTTTTTTTTTTTTGTCTTGTT
>BFEA01000427.1:615562-626024 GCA_003427395.1 Chara braunii
TTTTTGTCAAGTTCGATCGTGTCGGCGACGAGCTGCCCCACCCACTGCCCGCGAACCCACGGCCTTCCGATTTCAATCGCCCTACATGGAACACGACGGTGGCTGGAGCAGCAGGGCGGATTTGTGTTACGTGAAAAAAGAGGAATTTCAAATTAAAAAAAAAAAAACATCAAACACACGATCTTCCCCGTACACAACTACGGCGGCCAGAAACGTGAGAGCAGCAGGCATAAACTCCAGATGCGGACGCACGGTGGACCTCTATACGAAAGTCCCGCAGATCGTCCAAGCTACATCCGATGCTAAGGAGATTCATCGCCCGCCCATTCCCCCCTTCGGGTTCCTTGCCTCCGACCTGCCAAAACCCCGACCAGTTGCGAGAGCACGTCATTTGATCCCACCATTGCATCAGCGACAGCACCAATCTTCCCTGCCATCTCCCCTATCCGTACACCGACTATCTCCGCACCCTTCGTGCTTGCCTTGGCCAAAGTCGATGCAGCTTGCTGCAGTCCATCACAGTATGCGCGCGTCGACTCCTCCATTGCCTTCGATACTAATGAGCTGGATTCATCGTCCCCATTTCCCCTGACCTTGCCGGATCCTGTCCTCCTTGTCTTCGTGCCACCATCAGAACCATCAGACGGATCTCGAACGTTCCTCTTCCCACCAATCGCCCCTGCACTCCCTTCACCACCCCCGCTCCTCCCGGATGCCACGTCATCCACGGAAGACTGCATGTTGTCAGAAGCCAGTGTATTGTTGCAGGTCATGGACGGTCTATTCATGTGCCAAGCCATTGCATCTCAAAGAGCTCTGTCGAAAGAAGGGTAGACACCCAGTTCCCTTCGCTTCTCCGTGGTGAGATCCCAATATGTCTGCTTGCCCGATCTGTCGCACTTGTCYGCGATCTCCTTCACCTTTTCCAACAAAGACGCCCATTTTTTTCTACAGTCTTCACCGCTTCGTCTGTACCCCTCCTCCCCCAAGCATTTTGAGATCCATTCAAGACGTTCCCCCCTCTTCAAACACTTATGAGGACCAGAAGCTCTTGCGCAGAGGGCGTCATCTTCTCCAAATAGCCGCGCTAGAGAGATCTGCTCATCCGGCGACCATGGCTGAGATGCTTTCCTAGATGGTTTCGCTGGAGGCTTYCGTCCACCGCTCTCGTCTGGCGGACTGTCCGTTGTCAAATCTGGGCCATCGCCGCACTCTTCAGCAGCCGATAGATCGACGGCCGATGCTTGCACAGGAGGACCTTGTGCATGTGCCAGAGGGGCTGCCGCTTCTTCCATGTGCTCAGTTGCCATGGCGGGCGAGTTGCAGTCCATGCTGCGTGTTCCACGTGCTGAGCTCACAGCCGGTGCATCGTTGCGGACATTCAAACCCCGTGGCCCCGCACTTGCACCATCAACAGCCGGCACTGAAGCGCGAAAATGTGCACGGGACGGCTGATAGTATGCCGTCCCGCCATGGCCAACATTCCCATCCACCCCAGGGACGCCATAGCCACTGAAGGGCATCATTGGCGGAGCGGGAATCGAAGACGCAATGTTGGAGTGCACGAACGCTTGCGCTGCGGGATTGTTCCTCCAAGTGGGGGGTGGAGGGAGGGAGGTGGTGAGCATAGACCCCCAAGGCACGGACGAATACTCCCGAGGGACCTGGCCCATTGCAGCCGAATGGCGTTCATCGGTGGAAGACCCAAGCAGATCTTCGAAGGAAGACTGCGCCCTTGACGGCGGCATTCYGTGCGATTGGGAGAGGCACCGYTGTTGATCCATCGGCCTGCAAGCTCACTTGCGCACGTGTGAGAGGAGGACGACGACAACAATGCAACAGCAGAACAGGAACAGGGYGGTGACCAGAACAGCTATGGATGCTACAGAAAACAATGTGACGAGAACGRCTATGAAAAAAAAAAGCGTCAGTCTTTGACGCTTTCTCACTAACGACAACGACCGTCGTTGAAGGTCGTTGCAGATGATATGCTGCGGGTTGGGCACACCATCGACCGTGCGACGACCCTGCACCGACCTCGTTGACCACACTCCACGGATGACAATGTCCCCACTGCCGGCTATGCGAAGGGAACGTCCGACCGCTTACCCAACAAGCTCGGACATCAGGCGACGGAGTCCGTGAGATGGGGACATGGGGGGTGAAAGGAGCGACAGCAGTGCAGATCGCAGACGRAGATGAAGGGCGAAGCCGTTGCCAGCATGAAGAGGATGGCGTTGCAGTGATCGACAGTGCTTCGCAAATCGGGGAGCGTATAGACTGGGAGAAAGGCAGTGGAGAGTGAACACTCCGCATGAAAGGGCGGAGCAAAAATGTCYGTCTCCACAACTTGCAACCCCCTTTCATAGCCCGTGAGGTCGACGACCACATCATCAAAAGCTTGTCGAAGGAGATGATCCGTGCTCAGCCGAAGGGCMATGCAAGGAACTYCACATGCACACGRTTTTTGAAACGGTGGTGTGCGATACCGTTTGTCTATTTCGAAACGGATGCCTTCGGTCRACCGTTAAACCTTGTGGCCGACGTGGGGCACCAAAGTTCCGCCAGCGCCCCGACATTTCGTACCGGTTCCGTCCCGGGCCTGTACCATGGGCCGCAAAGCTGTGTGACACRTTTGAAAACAGGGTCGTGTCCGGACGGTCTTCGACTGGACCGACGGACGGRGACGTTTGTCCGCCTGCCGTTGGCGGMGGAAGGGATGCCTCGACCACGACCTTCCCGTTTGGCCGATGCGAGCGGCACGCAGGGGGAAAACTGACAGGACCCTGGGCCGCGATGTATGTAGAAACGGCCCAACCAAAGTTTCCAACCCGCCTCCACCGGCCTTGTGGGGTCTCGCAAAACCTTTCCGGACCCTTTCCAGACCTTTGCCGCAAAGCTGTGGGGTCCACCTCTAATTCTCAATGGGCCTCGCTGCACTACTCTTCACATGCACAAAAGACAAAAAAGATGGCACTGTATCTCTCCATGTTCTAGCAGTGTATTCAGTCTCGTTTTGCACATTTTTTGCAGATTAGTGCAGTGAGGCCCAATTTCTCACTCCAGATAGCAAAGATCAACGGCCGGAAATGAAGAATCCAAGCAACTGGGCCTCGGCCCCGGGGCCTTGACCCACTAGCGGGGGTTTAGTTTACGTTTCGTGTATTTTCCAACGTGGCCACACCAGGGCCGTGAGATTTTCAGATCGGATGGCAAGGAGCCATGTACACTCGAAACCAGAACAAAACCTCGAGAAGTGGGACATGGCCCCCGGTAACAGATGTCACGAAGGGACAAAAGTGGTATTTTTACCTCTGAGTCGCCCGCCCCGCCAAAGAAAAAGTTTACCGTACGAGCGGAAACGGCCGCCATTTCCTTTCTTCCTTTATTTTGTTTGGGAGAAACCGCCGTCCTCATTGCCCCTCACTTTCCTTCCTCATTTTTTTTAATTTTTTTTTTTAAATCAGGACCATTTATTAATCAAAATCCTTCCTCATTTCTCCTTCGCTCCTACCGGTAGAATTCAATGGCGTTGTCCTCTTTCTCCATCGTCATAGCAACAAAGAATCCTTTCTTTTTTCTTTTTTTTTTCCTCCTCCTTCATTATTTTTTACTTTAGACAGGCAGCACTCGAGCTTTAGCAACCGCTTTCGGAGTCAGTTACGGTTGTCGGGCGTTCCCAGAAAAAAAAGAAAAAAAAAAAAAGAAAAAAAAAAAAAGAAAGAAAGAGAGCTGACCTGCAGGTCGTCAGATCCGTACCGTCTCCCTGGTTGCCTTCTGTTGCGCCTCGCTGCTCCGATCTCCGCCTGGTTCCTCTTTCCCCCGGGGGCGGGGGTGAACTCCGGCTGTATTGCAGAAAAGACAAACATTATGTCGGTGTATATTGCCATGTTATGGGGCCAGATTCAATCTCATTTCGCGCATTTTTCGTGAGTAGTGGAGTGTGCGGACCATTGTCGGCAATGAAATGAAAATGAGATCACGTGACATCGTGTTTCCTATTCCTATTTCTTTTTTTCCTATTCCTATTTCTCCGCCGCTGAGTGAACCGCGCACGCTCTCCGCGTGCCAACCGTCGCGCCAGATTGCGCCGGCATCCGCCCGCCCCGCCCCGCCAACTTGACGAGCAAGTGTCCACTCGACGGGTTGCCGCGGGAAGACCCTACCGTCGTTCTCGCAGTCAACGCATTGGTGGCGGAGCTCGTCCTCGCAGTCTGCCTGCCTGTCAGGTTGATGGATCTCCAGCCAGCCTGCAAGGGTGAAGTAAAAGAAATAGAAGAAATGGCGGCCCACGTCCCAAGTCCCACTACCGTCTTCCCCCGAACACAACGCAACCTCATTTTGGCTGTATCTGGCCGGAAACATCACTCGTATACATTCATTTTTAGGGTGCGTTATGTTCGGCGGAAGACGGTAGCCCGGACCGCTCGATCCTGACCAAAAAAAAAAAAAAAGACACTGCCCTCCGTGTCTTTGGTGGGGGCCTCAACCGTAGGGCACTGCAGATTGAAGGCCAAGGGCCTCACCACTGTCGAAAAAGGGTTCTTTTAGATACTTGTCAGAAAATTTTGGCAGTTCTGTTTCCAACAGTTTTACCCCACTTTGCCACATGATACTATGGGCCTCGCTGCAGTACTCTTGCCTCGTGCAACTTCCAGAGCTCAGCACGGCTCCACTAACGGCCTCGTCACACCACTCTCATGTGAAAACGACAAAAATATGGCGGGTGCACCTGGCCATGTTCTAAGGGGAAATTCATTCCCATTTGGCGATGCCCTAACTCGTGAACTGAGGACCGCCGGGGACGCAGCCAGGACAACTTATCCGTGGGAGGATGGCAGAGGGGCTCGTTCGACACTCCTCGGGCACGTAAATCCCCCAAGGAAATCATCATTCCACTTATCCTCCGTGAAGAAATTGAAAAAAAAAAGTGAAAACATTTCCTCGGGGATTCCGGGGGGGTTCCTCGGGCTACATCCATTTCGACGCGTTCCCCAAGGGACCTCCCAAGGTCCCTTGGAGGTAGAGCATCCGGAAGAATTGGGGCATCGACGGCAGCTCTGTCGACAACAATTTTCGACGCGGCTGGTCCATTGCTGTTCCTGGCGGCCCATGAACGGACATCTTTGGTCGGCAACGGTCGGCGTCATGGAATTGTCCACCAATGGTCCCCTTTGGCGGCCTGCCGGCCTCCGCGACGTCAAAAAGGGGCTGCCTTGCGTCGCTGCCCTTGGCCCCGAGCGGGAAGGCGCCCAACAGTCGGCAGATTCAAATACTTCAGCCGGCCCCCGCTCTCCCCATTGCACAATGTCTTCCGCAACGGAATACGTTACCCAACTTTTGTCGATAGCTGCTTTTTTCGGTCGTTTGCACCACAGTCCCTCGCCGTTTCCTGGACATCCACCGTTGTCTTCTAGCTGCTGCCGTCATCCACGTGCCTTTCATGGCCGCCGTCTTTCGGAGGCTGCCACTGCTGGTGCTGGTCGTCCTCTTGCTCCTCCTCTTAGTTGTCTTCCACGTGTGCATCCTCGGCAGCATTCCACGATGTGCCGCAGAAGACGGTCTTTGAAGAAGGACGTCAGGATTGGGGCGCCAGGCGATCTGCAGGTCTGCAGGGAGCAGGGTGGTGGCCAGCAGGCTGCGCAGAGCCCGTCGAGGAGTTCAAGGCCTTCGGAGCGGTCTGGGTACGCGCACCTGCCACCGCACTTGCAACCTCTGTCGGACACGTCCGATGAGGAGGCGGATGACAGACGGTCATGGACCGTGCCGCTGGGAAGCGGGTCCACCCAGGAGTGGGCAGCTACAGAGCTGTGGGGAAGCCGCGACGGCGGTTATGACCAGTCCGTACACCGAACTCCTCCAGCAGGGGCTCAGCGGCGACGAAGGCGATGGCGGCGTGAATCTGTCGTTCGGGCTGTGTAGCGGGAGGTCGTCGGCCGCCTCGCGAACGGTCATCGTCACCCCCCATCCCGACGACGATGGCGGGCAAGTGACGGCTGTCGCGTGATCATCAAAGTCTCCAGCACTGGTCTTGGAGGCATCGGGGAACAACAGGGATCCTCCGAGGCAGCAATTTTGGTCGTCGTCTGTGTCGAGGGGTGCCTCCGGTCGCCCCCAGTGGATGCAGTCTCCGTCTCCCCTGTCCGCCGGTTGGAGTGCAGCCCGCCGTCGTGGCGAATGTTGGGAGATGGATTGTGGCATCGTCGATCTTAGTGATGCACGAGACGGGAGGGAGGTGTGGGCAGAACACCGACGGGGGCTGCGGTCGGGGCGGGAGGAATCCATAACTCGGGGGGGTGCAGTGATTGTGTGTGGGGGAGCAGGAAAACGATGGCGACGCACCAGTGGTGGACGCGGACGATCAGGAGTGGAACGACAACGACGGTGAAGGTGGGGAGGAGGACGCAGGCTACGTTCGCCGTTCAAGCGAAGCAGCATGGGAGGGAGGGGCGGGAAGACGAAGGAGTGTGCCCGCAATGGTCGTCGGGGGAAAAAAGCGGCAGGGAAGGGGAGCAATGTCAAAGGTGACGTTGATGCGGAAGGAGGTCGTCATTTCTGGTTCGTCAACGACATTATAGCCCTCATCCGGGGTAAACGTGCCCAGGATGCGCATCTGCAAGGGATGGGTCACGCGTACGCTCGGATGAAGCCGCGAGAATGAAAGTGGTTGGATGTGGGGCAGAGGTTGAAGAAGGTGGGCGTGGACAGAGACGCAGATCAGTGCGGGAAGAAGTGGGACAATATGATGCAGCAGTTCAAGAAGGTGCATCACTTCGAAGGCTTGTCCGGGAAACAGGACTTCTTCCAATTCTCTGGGAAGGAGAGGGCGTCCAAGTGCACTCCTGATATCCGTCTCCAAAGGGTCGTTCCCGAACGGTGCGATGGCTGTCACATCCCCCGTGTTTTTCCATTTTATGTGCACAATGCCTTCGGCAAGTGTGATCTCCCGACTCCTCAGTCTACTCCCAATCAACACGGAAAGAACCTTGTTTCTCCAGTCGACGGTCAATTTCTTGTGGCCGACCAACTTTTTCATCGCCTCGATCGAGTGGTCTTCGTCGCAACCCATGTACGGTGGGCAGTCCTTGAATAGCGCCACGTCAGAAACGTATTTCCTGCTACCATCCCACAAATCGTCATCCAATCCTCGATTCTCGAACTTTTTGAAGATGGCAGTCTTAGATTTCAGGAAAGGGTACTTTTGGATCCAATCCGCGTCCGGCCTCTTCTCGTGCTTGAATTGGTAGTAATTCCACAATCGGACCAGCACACGATCGCACTTCACCAACTGCACCATTTCCTGCACGTTGAGCTTCCCCGGCTTCGCCAACGAGGGGGAGCCGGCCTGGACCCAAACGACCTAGCAAGCAAGCACCTTCTTCAGAACGCGACATTGCTCATTGTCAGTGAGTGTTTCCATCGCTTTCCAACAATGCATGTCCGACTCAGGCACTTGCACGAACCAATCGCCCTCCTCTTTCTCCTTTTTTCCTTTCTTAGTCGGCGACTTCACGGGGACGTTGTAAACAACCTCCTTTCTGCCGAACTTATTGTTGTCGACGAAGGCGACCCCCGACTTGACGTTTTTGACCTTCTTCTTCTTGATGATCCACTTTGCTCCGTCATGGCCCAACAACCTACATGTCTCTCATTTGTCAAAAAATTCCACGGCCACCTTCCAAACAGTCTCTCCGGCCATCGCCAGCGGGAAATAAGAACGCAAGGCAACGTTTTGCTTCTTGACGGCGTCCTCTCCCTTTTGATCTGCGAGAATCCACAAGTTGTTGTACGGTGTCTTATGGAGCGTCATCGTACATAACTCACGCCATTTTTGGACATGCTCTTGTTTTCTGCTAGGGTTCCCCATAACAGCTCTAAGGAAACTGTTATGCTTTCACGACCACCGAATGTCTTTCATGGACAGTTTCAACTATCTAGGAAGTGCCTTGAGGTCCTTCTTGTTGTCCTGTGAACTAACAAGGAAATAACCTTCGAAGTCGTCATCCGAAAAGTACACCATACGCGTCGCCCACTTCTCGAAATTGTACTTCTTGGCCACCTCGCTGTCGAGCAGAGACCTGGCGGCAGCCGCGTTATGCTGCCCACACACCTCGTAGTAGTAGTATTGGCCCTCCAGCTCGTCCTTCCAGTCTTCCAGCTTCAGTTGTATAGCCTTGGCCCCTGGAGTCGATTTTCCAGCCCCAGCAATGCAAGCTTCAGGGTTGGTAACTCGTAAGATTGTTCTTTGTTGTCGTACGCCAACCGCATCGCTCCTTTGATCCCCTCCACGAGAATGGGATCCAGGGACCGCTGGTTGTACAGATCCTTCCACTCCCCGAGGTCGACAACCTGAGACGGGCTAATCTCGAACTCCCGCTTTGTCCTGACGCTGCAGTAACGCCGTCTTTGTACTCGAGGAAGTACCCGGCGTCGGCATCGATGGGAGGCTGTATCGAGGAACGTTTCGATGCAGGCTGCTTCTATTTCGAAGCTGGACGTTTGTTACTCGGTCGGTCCTGTTCCCCCCCCATTCCCTTCCGCTTCTCCCCCACACTCTTCGGGGCCTTGGTCTTCTGTTTCTTCGAAGAGCTGACCATGTCGTCTTAACGATCTCCCCTTCTCATTTGCGGAGTGCCCTGTGTTCCCTCTTCGCCCATTGTCTCGTCCTCCGTGCCATGGCCCTCAGCAATCTCCAAGTCGACCTCAGAGCGGACTGCCTCCTTTCCGGGAGGCGCAGCCTCTCGAACCGGAGCTGCTTGCCGGATGCCAGGTATAAACAACACAGACCGGTCTCTTCAACTCAACGACGAAGACGTCATTAATGTTGTTGCCTCATCTTCGCTGTCGTCAAATTGACCGCGGCTCTCCCCCTGCTGCGGTTGAGTAGTCGCGCTGGAACCCAAACCCCCCCCCTCCAGCGCAGCCCCGCTGGATTCACAACCGCCGCACAGTTGCAAGGGCATTGACAGGTCCTGGGCGGAGCCGACGTCACAGGGGACGTCGAGGGCGACGTCCTTCTCCTCCAACAAGTTAAAAAACTCCCGAGCCAAAACAAACGCGCCCTGTCGAAGTAGGTCGTTGTAGAACGAGGTGTTCACAACACCCGCTCCGAACCCCTCAAACAAATCCATGTCCAGCAGCACCCCCTTGGAATTGGCGATGACGTCACGACGTTGCCCTTCGCATCGTAAACAATTTTCATATAGAACCGTCGATGACTCTCTTTCTCGTCCTCCCACCGCAAGACGGCCCCAAGCACCCTACGCCGCTTGTTGGTGTCAATGAAGATGACAGGACCACTCGGCTGTTTAACGGGGTTCGAAGCATCTCCATAGCACTAGTCAACGGACCATTTCGACCTTGTGTGGTCCGACCACGATTTCGAGGCCATAGACGACGGTCTTGTGGATTCTGTTCTTGATCCCCTCCCGGAGGTCCCGGCAGGCTCCCCCTCGCCTCTAAACGAAGACATCGTGTCTTCGTCGACAACACAAATGGAGCAAACCACCACGAGGTCAGGATTGGGCAAACCAGAGCAGTAACAGTCCAGTCACAGTCAAACCACAACGCAGGCTGTAATGAAGCATCACAAACGCAGGCGGGAAACCCTGTACTGCACACGTCAGCCTCATGATGTCATTTCGAAAGCAAGAAGTTCGGATCACGGCGAACTTAGCACATGAAGCCCTTCAACCCCCCCCGTCGAACAACGTGAACAATCTTCGCGAAGGGAACACATGTCGTGCGACTATTCCTTGCGCTGGCGTTGACGCGACTATCATTTTCACTAGTGTTGATGGCTGCGTGAGGACATAACCGAAGTTCGTCGGGATCCGAACTTCGAATACCGTGGGAAGGGCAATGCGGTACACCAGAGTCACAAACACGAAAATTGTGTTGGCAGAACACAAAATGGAACCCTCAGTTTCCGCAAATAGATTTGAACCTCTCTCTCGTTTTCTACAAATGACAAATTCGTTTCGACAGCGACAGCAAACCACACGACTCTTGCCGCATTGCGTGAAGTTCGGATATCGGCGAACTTTGACCGAAATTGTGCGGCGTTGGCGATCTTCGTAGTTCGGATGCCGGTGAACTTTAAGTGGTCCACAATCCCAAGAGGCCCACCAAATTTTCCCCAGTTGCGTTTAAGCATCACCAAAGACTCCGCAAACAACTGATGACCTGCGGGAACTGGACGGGAATTCTGTTTCCAGAGTGCGAAACTCTGCTCAAAACAGATCCACGTCCGACAAGAAGGCCCACCAAACTTGCCCTAGTTGCGATTGAGCATCTCGAAAGACTGCCCAAACAACTGATAACCTGCGGGAACTGGATGAGAATTCTGTTTGTCGAGTGCGAAACTTTGCTCAAAACAGATCCAGATCCAACAAGAAGGCCCACCAAACTCGCCCAAGTTGCGATTGAGCATCTCGAAAGGATGCCCGAACAACTGATAACC
>BFEA01000427.1:632628-644728 GCA_003427395.1 Chara braunii
TATATATATATATATATATATATATATATATATATCGTCACAAATATATATATGTTTACACATACATATATATACAAATACGTATATATATATATGTGTATATATATGTTTATCTGGCTTGCCTCTCTTCCTTTGAGCTATTTCCTTTCTCCCTTCTCTGCGCACAAGCTCGATTCCCCGCCCTCGCCAAACAGTTGCCTGTAATTGGAATCACAATAAAATGGAGCGATCATAGGCGCTGGCCCGCTCGCCCCGACTACGCGAGTCGCAGACAGGCATCCGGGTAGGATAACCTGACTTACTCTTGAGTCCGAGTTACTCCCTCTTACCTCTTTCTCTGCCAGGTTGGTGACGTGAAAGTGGCTTCCCTCGCCGACAGTGGTCTGACAATAATACCCTTGATGGGCTGTTCCGCAAAGTGAAGTCACTGCCCTGTCAGCAAGAATGCCTGAATTGCACATCTCTGAAAAGAATCGTACCCGCAAGCAGCGGGATCGCCTCGGAAAGGAACAGTCCCTCCTAGCAGATCAAACTAGGGAACCGTTCCTACTGGCATCGCAATAGCCTGTTTGAAAGATCATTGAGAAGCAGATCACTGAAAAGCAGATCACTGAAAAGGGTTGTACCCGCTAACAGTGGAACTACTTGATTGACGGTTCACTGAAAGAAGTTGTTCCCGCTAGCAGTGGGTTCGCTTGATTGTCAGATCACTTGAGTCTGGTGCGTCACTCTGCTCCATCAACCCAAAGATCGTTTCCGAAGAGATATTGTGCAGATCACGCCGCACGTGAGAAATCCGCTGCCCGCCTGACCGATCACGCGCTCGCTAGATTGGTCATGCACTCGCTCACTGTGCACACCGTGGAATCCTCCTCCACCCACCAAGCTCCGAACGGGTATATTTCAAATAACTTCTAGTGCGGACTGGGTATGCCTTGCACACTGATTGAATTCGCTCCCCACTGCGCTTGCTTGGCGCACTATTCTGACTGAATGGAGCTGCGTTGCAGGCGGCGTACGTCAGGCACGCGCATCTGTTCTCACTAGTCGCAATTGTCTCCCCTGCTGCCGCCTGCTTGACGCACTGTTCCCCTTGGCTGAAACGAGTTGTGTTGTGGGCGGCATACACCAGGCACGCCTCCCCCTGCGCCTACTTCCAATCTGTCTACCTCTTCTCCGGGTCCTCCGTGCTATATACCGTCTCCCGTTTCGGCTCACCCTCCGAACCCAAGGCCCTTGGCACCGTTTAGCAGAACCCTATAGCAAGTTTTGGTACCTAAGGTACCAACTCTTCTGGACAAGCGCGCTTGTCGTACGCGCTGCCTAAATTGGGGCCCCCTTCCGTGGTCCACTGGTCTGGCCGCATATGGGCCGATGTAGCGGCAGTGCCCCCGACAGGGTATCCTGACAAACGTGCAATATGGCGAGCCGCAGCCGTTCCAATCGGTACTTTCCCAGCACCACACCCGTGTCTATATCAAATTAACAGTGGCCAACCATAGTAATTATCACCAATAACCATGTCATAAAAATAAAGATGCACAAGAGTGAATCACAGGGTCCCATGCCAAATCTACTTCCACGCCAAGCAGTGCAAGTCCCGTTCCAGTACCAAGTTGAAGAATGTGAACATGCCTCAGTGTGCAGCTCCTGCACCATACCCGTGTCGATCCAACGAATGCCAATCACTATATGGAGCAGCAACATCGAGCCAAGGTAAAACAACCAGTGATCGAACAACGGTCCATGTGTCGTCCTAAACACCACAAGTACCGTGTCTGTACCAATCATGTAACCATATCAAAATAGTGGTGTAGCGTGGCAACAATCCGATACGAAGTCGAGCCTGTGACAAAGTAGCGAGCTGCAGCAGTCCCAAACTGAACTGGAATGCCGCATCAGGGAATGTCAACGTCGAGTTGCCGAGTACCGTACTTGTGCCGAACTGCAGTAGGCTTTAATACCATCAAACCGGAGTTCCCAGATCGTTCCAATCAGGCCCAAGGCTGCACTAACTCGAACAATTGCACCACTGCAATGCCTTATCAGAAAATACCAACGTCGAATTGCCCAGTATCGTGCCTGTTTCGAACCAGTGTCCATACCAAATTAATAAAGTCGCGTAGTCCATCCCAGAGTAGAACTAGAAACAACATCAAACCAGCCATGTCGCTGTAACCCCAAAACCGGTCCCACTCACTCAATGAAATGGGGGTCATAGCGAGGGTAGTAATTAGGCGAATCGGACAAAATCAAGCATCAGTTTATAATTATTAATTATCGAAGACTCGTACGAATCAATAGATCCAAGGTAAATGAATAATTTTGGCTAAAATTCATCAGGGATAAATTCTGATAAAAATTAATTTAACAAATTAACAATAAATAATATTTTGTCTTTTCTCCTCTTTTATTATTGTTAATTCTTTTCCGCACTATTAATTCTAATATTGGAATTAATAAAAATAGAGGATAATTTTTATCAAGGATAAATTTCGAAAATATTTAATTAGAAAGCAAATATTCTGATATTTTCTTCCCTTTTACTATTTTAATTATTTTTCTCAATTTTAATCCTGTCACTGGAATCGGTAAAACTTGTGGACAATTTCATTCATCGAGGACAAATTCTGACTAAAATTAATCAAATAACAATTAATCATCTGTTTTCTTTCTTTTTTAAAATTTTTTAACTTTTTACTCATTTTTATTTTGTTATTAGAATTAATAAAAATTGAGGACGATTTCATCAAGAATAAATTCTGATAAAATTTAATTCAGTAACAAAGATTCATTTGTTTTCTTTCCTTTTACTATTTTTTTTTAATTATTGCCCTCAACCTTAATTTAGTTGTTAGATTCAATAAAAATCGAGAGTCCCTTCCCTAGTCAATTGCTCGGTATGAATAGGGGCGCACCGAGGCCTACTATCGCGCCTCCGTACCGCGGTCGGCTGCTTTGGGAACAGCCTCGGAGCGGATGAAAATGATAGGTGTTAGGCGCGGCAAGCGCAGCCGTTTCTCTTGTTGATTTCAAGGGTTTGTTTTAATAATTGATGGGGGGGATTTTAGGGTTCCTCTTTCGACCCCTAATTTCTCCTGACGACTCTGATAAGAGTGCCGACTGATTCTCCCGTAGGTACTAGCCCCAAGGCCCAATCCCGTGTATTTTGGGTGGCCGACTGGTTTGCGGCCACCCGACAAACAAGCCCGGACCTCTTCTCGACGCCCCCGTCGAGCCCGCGCCGTCTCGGTCAGACGAAACGTATAAGATTTAAATTGACCACACGCGCGCGTCTCTTATGGCTACGAACTCTAGGCTTACCTGTCATGTGCTTCTGGGAATGAGAGGATGCTTCTCGTCTCTCTTACGTCGCGATCGCTTGGGTTTAGATATAGGGATGTTGTTCTGCTTCTTTTTTCGTTGGAGTGGCAGCGCTGCAGATGCACCCCCTTGTCTAACGCAGACTCTACGCTTAGGCCTCTGCAGCACAAAAAAACATTTCCTTTCTTCTCCTAGCGTCAAGCCCTTCACTTTCCTGGTCTCTACCCTCTTTCTCTTCTTCGAACTCTCTCCTACCTCAAACCGTCTCGATGGTTCTGCATCTGTCACCTTGGTTTTTCCCTTCCCCTTAGGATCTGACAGTGTCAGTGCAGGAGTAGGGGTTTCCCTTGGCCTAAATAACTTCAGTCTGGCTTTTGCCACATAATCTTTCCACTTAGACCCATCTAATTCAGCAATTATATATGCGCCCCAGCCGAGCGCACCGACTACGTGGTAAGGTCTCATCCATATGTTAGCCAACTTCCCTGACCATATCCTTTCTAATGCTGCATCGTAGAGAAGTACCATATCACCTACACTTATCTTCTTCTTTCTGATCATGACATCCTTGTCCCATCTTTCCTTGGCTTTCTCCCTTTCCACCGCCAATCGATTGGCTACGGTCATGAAATTGTCCTCAACCCGTAGGTTATCTGTCTCGTCTGGGCCGCCAGAAGCTCCTCTCGCAACATATTTTCGGCCCAGTCAACTGTAGTCCAACTATCAACATGAAACTTTATAGGCAAAGGACAGTGTCTCCCAAACAATATAGTGTAAGGCGGGTATCTCGTGCTAGCTCGGACCATAACATTGTCTGTTCATATTGATATCAGAAGTATTTCGGTCAGTCGCTATCTTTACCTCTACACCACTTTGATAGTGACGCCATCAATGATTGATGGCCTCCCTCTACAAGTGCGTTGGATTGAGGATGGTAGGCAGTGGCTATCGATACTCTAGCCCCCGCTTTTTTTAACACATTTTGGACCTCATCCGCTAGGAACTCCGCTCCTCTATCCATCACAATTCTACTAACGCACCCGTATCTAGACAGATACTTCATAACGGAGTTCTTAACTTCTTTTGTCGCCTTTGTCCTGATGGGTTTTCCGTCGACAAAACCAGTGAATTCATCTTTGATGTTCACTCCTACCCCTTTCGGCATCTTGACCAGATAAACATGCACCTTCTCTCCTGGCCTAGGAGGATAGGATGGGTGAAGTGGCTCCTTGTACCTTACAAGGGATCTTTTCTGACATTCCTCACAGGTCGCACAATACTTTTTGACGTCTTTGTACTGCCCTTCCCACCAGTATAGTCTACAGACCTTCTCATATGTCCCTTTGATTCCTCTATGCCCTCCGACTACGCCGTCGTGAAGTTCCACTACTATCGCTTGCTTCTCCTTGGAATCACAGACCACTCGCAGAGGCATCCCTGCCCCTGTGGGTCTGCGGAATAAATGTCGAGATCTAAGGTAGTACTGAGCCGCCTGTCTCCTGATCTCTAAATCCGCACTCTCCTCCCCCGATAGATGCAATCCGATCATCCGGTACTTACCTTCATAAAGGTTGACTAGGAGACGATCCGTACGTCTATCAGTATCATTGCTACTGTTGGCCTTTGCGCCTCAATTGAAATTCGTGAGATTCCATCAACTACCGCATTCTTTGTGCCAAAATCCTTTCTACAATATAGTCGTAGAGTCGAATCATAATCAACCATCGCGTAATAGTGGGTTCGGTCAGAATGAAGTTCTTCTGTAAAACTGATGCCACAACCGTAGGATCTACTCGTAGAACGAATCATCTCCCGTATATGCAGTGTCTAAAGGCGTCTAAACACCGTAGGAAAACTAACACCTCCTTCTTGAACTGACTGTAGTTGCGTTCAACGGTGTTGAGCGTACGACTCTCGAATCTCAGCGGCGTCTCTCTACCGTCGGCGTCCTTATGAGAAAGCAGCCCTCCAACTGAACATGGTCCAGCATCCGTAGGCACTATGAAGGGGTACACCTAGGATTCGTCCCCCTTCTTTAAACTCTTCCTTGAGGGTTATCACCGCGAGCTCCTGAGGAGAATTCCAGTAAAAACGCTCCGTTTTCCTAAGGAGAATCCGTAAAGGCTCTGCCTTCTCCGCGTACCCACGTATGAAGGAAATTTTCTTTGGTTTATTTCTGTATATAACATAGTTTTTTTTTGTTTTTTTTTAGAAAGTTTTTCATGCACGGCCGGTCCTACCCTATCCGGCATCCGGTCTTGCCGCTCCGAGAGCTCTACCGCCTAGGATACCCGGACATGCAAAATAATAATAATAATAATAATAATAATAATAATAATAATAATAATAATAATAATTCCTACTCGCTCCTAGAGGACCCCAAATCCGGGATCGTTTCTTTTTTTGCGAGTTAGCCTTCGAGGGGTGGGGAAGGGGGTATAAATTGGTTTTAAGGGTGCTAAACTTCGCTAAAGGAATTTAAAGAGGGGTGCTTTAGTGTGATTATGTTTATTTCTTTTTTTATCTCCGATGCCATGAGGAATTCTAATATGACCCTCAACCAAAAATTGTTTGTATTGCAATTTTACACTACATATTTTTTCGACTTTGTTTTATTTTTTTTTCCTTCTAGGACTGTCCAAAACTCTAACTAAGGGTTATGCCCGACCAGCCACCCGGGCGGGTACCGGGGCATATATTGGGTGCCTGAGTGCCCGGAAAAAAAACCTAGCAGCCTAGTTTTTCTTTTTGTCCGTTGGAATTTTCCTTGAAGGCTGATGCTTGCATGACCGGTCTGCCCAGGAAAACAGGGTTACCCAGGCGACCCGGCTGGTAGCCTAGGTCAGAACCCAAAAACAAAAAAGACTTACGTAACTTAACTGATAAAGGGCAATTAAATTGCAAAGATTCTAAAACAAATCACTCTCCGCATACTCATACAAGGTTATACTCTACGTAGCATGGTGTTCACATTCGGAGGTGAGCGTGAACAGTTCGCCTGAACGCGAACAAGCGCCCAAAACCCTCCGAACGCGAACATAAAAAATATTTAAAAAAAAGAAACTCCTCAGAAAAATATGAAAAATATATGTTATGTAAAAGAGCAATACAAGCAATTTTTGTCTTCGAGTCGTGTTCAAATTCGTAGTCAATCGTGAGTTAAAAATAAAAAAAGCGAAACAATATATATATATATATATATATATATATATACAAGGTTGTCGGTGTTCGGGACGGGCCGAACGCCCGAACCCGAACGCCCGAACGTTTGGCACCCCCTCTCGACACGCTCGGGCGTTCGGCCGAACGCGCGCCCCCTCCCCCCCCAAAAAAAAGAAAAAAAAAATCCAAAAAATCTGAACAAAATATATGTTATGCATAAGAATTAAACTAAACAACATTTGCCTCAACGTTACATCCAAGTTCTTTACCAAATTTGAAATAAAAATCAAATACTAAAAATAAATAATAATAATAAAAATTAAAAAAAATTAAAACGAGAATGAAGTTATTGAGTGGGCAAGCACGTTTTTGACACCACCATCTTTGACGATTTTTCATTTTTGTTTTGCTGTGACAAATTCAATGAAACTTTATATATATGTATATTATATAATAAAGAATCTACAAATAAAGTTTAAAAAAATAATAATTTTTTTCATGCCCCGAAATAAAGGAAAAACAAAAAATAAAAAAAGAGAAAAAACAAATTAGTGAGTGGGCAAGCAAGTTTTGACACCACCATCTTTGAGGATTTTTCATTTTCTTTTTGGCTGGACAGAATGACTTCAAAATTAAGAGGGAGATACCTTATGTCACAAAGAACTCACAAAAAAAAAATCAGAAAAACATAATAATATTTAGGTGCCAAAATATTTTTTTGTGGGGTCCGAACCCCTTCAAGTTCGGGCCCCGTACGGGGACCCGAACGCTCGAACATTCAGGATCCGCTTAGGGGCCTCCGTACGTTCGGCCTGGCAACCCTGTATACATATATCTTTCTATCTATCTATCTATCTATATATATATCGTCACAAACAGAACTGCACGATAAACCGTAGGCAGAGAGAGAGAACAGGAGAACAAACGAGGGGCTGTGACAAACTGTTTCGTCGAAGTTTCACCGACTCGTCAGGAGGCTGAACCCTCGACAGTCTGCAGAATCCCCTCACTGATTACACTGTAAGTGATAATCTACGTTAACCAAAATCAAAGTAGACTATCACTCACCCACACCAGATGGAAAACTCTACAGACTGTCGGTTATATATATAGGGTAACCGGCGTTCGGGAAAGGCCGGATGCCCACGCCCGAACGTATGGGATCCCTTGGGGATGCGTTAGGCCGTTCATGCCGAAGGCGCACAAAAAAAAAAAAAAAACAATAAAAAAAAATCTAAAAAAAAATATGTTATAAAAAAAAACAAATTAAACAAAATTTGCCTGAGCATTACATCCAAATTCCTTACCAAATTTCAAATAAAAATGAAATACGAAAAACAAATACTAATAAAAAAAATAACAAAAAATAAAAAAATAATTAAATTTAGTGAGTGCAAGAGCACGTTTTCGACACCGCCATCTTTGGCGATTTTTATTTTTTTTGGCATAGCTAAATGCCCTGGAAATTTACAGATGTGTACTTCACATAATGCAAAAACCATTAAAGAAGTTTCAAAAAATAATAAAATTGTTTAGACCCCGAACTAAAGTTAAAAAAAAAAGTAAAAAGTGAAAAAAAACGTGGGCGAGCACATTTTGACACCGCCCGCTTTGGCGATTTTGGATTCTTATTTGGCTGAGCCAAATGACTTGAAAATTTGTAGGCATGTACCTCACGTCATAGAAAACTCAAAAAAAAAAAATTCAGAAAAATATATATATATTTAAGGCCCGAAATAATTGTTGGCGGGGGCCAAACGCCGTCAGGTTCGGACCCCATACGGGACCCTGAACGGCCGTACGTACGGAGGTCTGCATGGGGACCTCCGTACGTACGGGCTGGTGACCCTGTATATATATATATATATATAGTCACAAACAGAACTGCTCGGTAAACCGTTGGCAGAGAGAGAGAAGAGGACAACAAACGAGGGGCTGTGACAAACTGTTTCGTCGGAGTTTCACCAGCTCATCAGGAGGCTGAACCCTCAACAGTCTGCAGAATCCCCTCACTGATTACACTGTAAATGATAATCTACCTTAACCAAAATCAAAGTAGACTATCACTCACTCACACCAGATGGAAATATATATTTTAACGAAAAAACAATTATGTTCGCCCGAACATGTTCGCGAGTTGTTCGCGCGAACTCGCGAACATGTTCGTGCGAACGTGAAGGGGAGCGAACACGTTTGCCGTGCTACACAGGTTATACCTATAGTGAATCCATGCTTGAGATGTTGTTTGTTGGTGACATAACTTTTCAAAGTATGAGGAATATCTACTGCAGGAAACATATGTTTTTCTAGAAAAGGTTTGTGATTTAGTTAGTTGATTACAACAAATATAGATTATCGTCTCATGCTCTGAAGAGCTAAAACTTTTTTGAAGTAGTTTTTGTTTGCCAAAAACATCAAGACGGATTGGCTTATGTGACAAATTTAACGAAGTTACCAAAGAACAAGCGGACCAAACGAATACCAATAACGAGTTTTATCTAACAATTGACGAAAGATAACAACAAATGTTTAAAGTTTTGCAAAGCACTTTTTGAGAAAATATAACTCATAAAGAAAAAACCTATTTGAAATCTTAAATCGTGATCTGAAATATCGAGCAATTTTTGTAATGTATTTTACCAACAAAAATCCTCTTTTATACAAGGGTTTATAAGAATAAATAAGTTTTTATTTTAGGAATTATGTTAACGGTCACATCCAACGTGCATCACCAAGGAACTTTCCGATAGACAAACAATAAGTCGTTTGCTTACACGAGAAAAAAAATCATTACATGGCTATTACTTATGAATACATTGTGAGCGCAAAAAAATGTTACATGCAACTGTTAAGATTTTGATATACATAATCCCAAATGCATATCCCCCCTCGAAAAAAAAAAACCGAGCATTCGGCCTAACTATGAGGGGAAGGTCATCATCAGGAAACAACGAAGAGCACTTAGGAGAAAAGAGGTTCGCTCCATCTAATTAGCACTTGCTTGTATGTGAACGGAGACCGTGTTTTTCTTCCAACCCTCTTGTACTTGAGAAACATATCTCCTTGCTATGATGCAGAGTACTACCAGTCCATTCCGGTTGAACTACAATTAGAGCAGGAAGTAAGAACCCTGCCGCATCATCGCTCAAGCCTTACTAAGCAATACCGTCAACCAATTCATCACATCAAGCTTCCCCTGGTCATGAGATTCCCTCGTAGGACGACAAGATTCTACATACTAGGGTGCAAAAGGATGACACCAGAGAATCTTGGGGTTATAAGGTGCGAGAACAAATATAGCGTACAATATGGAATACGGGTGTTTTCGCAGGATGGAACATGCCGGAATCAGATGGGCCGTTCAACACGGCCGAAAAACTTGATGAAGAAACACAAGGTAATAGCGCAATGCGACCACATTTGAAAGAAGTGCACGCAGGGTATCCGCTGCAGGAGTTGTTTTCTGTCAGGTATTATATCAGTAGAAGGTAGGACAATTGAAGATGTGAACTCGTACGGGGATGGCGACAAGGAGGGTTTGTTAAGTTTCGTAAAGCTTAAACCACTTCTACCTCGCTCACTCTTGGGAAAAATGGCAAAACTAGCAGTTTTCCCTTTTTTTCTGGACTTTTTGGGGGCTAGGCTCGGCAGTTGGGCCTTGTGGGCCTGTTAAAGAAAAACGAAAGACCATGTCGGGGAAGGCCATGCATGACGGGATTTTTTTTTTTTTGTTTAGGTGCCCCCTCCCAGGGAGGCACGGCGCAGTCCATGGGCTGCTGACACTTTGTGGAGGAGCGCATGCCCACACTACTACTTTGCAGAATGTATGAACCCACAGTCCCACACTACTACTTCGCAGAATGTATGAACCCACAGTCCCGCACTAAGTTCAGTTCCAATTTTTGTTTTTTGCCTTTCTTCTTCTGTGGACCTGACACCCCTGCCATAATTCCCTCACTGAGGGCATATATACTCACACTACTACTTTGGGGTAGGTCCTCTACCTGATATCACGTCCAAAGGGGTGTTTGCCTTTTCTCTTTTCCCTTTTTTTTTTGTGGATGTGAGCACGTCGCTGTAACCCCGTGCTTGTTCTTTTTTGAAAGTCTGGCCGTGTTTTTTTTTTTTTTTTTTTTTTTTTTTTTTTTTTTTTTTTTTTCATGAGTACCACGAAAAAAGAAAAACAACAGAACCCAGGCTCGGCAAAACTCGGTGCGCAGTGAAAATCAGGGTCGGCAGAAACAGGCTCAGAGGTAGTAGCGGTTTACAAACGATTATTTTCCATCCAGTGTCTTCCAAGGCCATAACCTCTCTTTCTCACGAGGCTTTCACGTCCTCCTCTTAGCAGTGTCCTCCACAAACCAAGCAACCTTCTATTTCACCCCAATTCTGGTTTCCTAGCATATGTGGTGGCATCATGCTCGACTTCCTCCTCCGGCTCCCAGGCGGTAGTGCAAAAGTGGTGACCCACCAGACTCCCTCTCGTAGTGAAGCACTGACATCGATGCGACGAAGCCCTATTGTATTCCACGCCTATAGGGCCGGACCATCTCAGCGTCTGGCCCTGCACTTGCATCAAAGGCCTGCCTCGAAACCACTACCAGATCTTGTCAGATTCACTTACTGTAAACACACGGTGCACAGTCCGTAGGCTGGTTTGCGGTCTTGCATGCCGAGGGTTGCTTCTCAGGCGGGAGTGTAAGTGAGTTGTCACACCAACATATGGATACATACTAAAACATTACAGCAAGGGAAGACGAAACAAGTAATAATGTCGTTATGGTGGGGAGGCCCCACACCTCCCCCCCCCCCTCCTTAACTGTTCTGTTTTAGTATGTCTTGTTCTTTTCGAATGCCAATCCCCTTGCCGAGGACAAAGGGCATGTGCGGACGCAGTGTGTTTCTGTACTCGTTATAAATCGCCATTGCCCCGATGCCATTTTAACAAACCGCCACCTTCCTCTGAGCCCGGCCCATCGAACCAAAACAATGTGGGTCTTATCTACATCTGGTGGTGGTATCTGGACTTCAGATCTATCTTGCTGAAATATGTAAATCCTTGCACTCAATCCAAGAGGTCATTGATGCAGGGTAGGGGCTCTGCATTACACACTGCGATGGTATTGAGATCCTCTAACCAATGCACATCCTCAAAGTACCTCCCTCCCTTTTAGAGTACGAATAAAGCAAGAGACCCAATGGGAGAAGTACTCGGCCTAATCCATCCCTTAACAGTTAGTTCTTTTAGTCGCCTGCAAAGCTCACCTAACTCCATAGGAGACATCCTGTAGATCCTGCCATTGGGGGTCTTACTCCTTGGGACAATTTCTATCTCATGGACTATCTCCCTCACAACTCCAGCTGGTTCCTCCTGTAGGTCTGGATGCTTCACGACGACTCTCGCTATCTCTGGAGGGATCTCTACAACATATCCGCTTCTTGGTTTTGCCTGTGGTAATTACAGAGTGCACTAGCACACAGGCTTTTGAAGGAATCTTCCATCTTATCAAGTGTGTACCTCTTTAGACATAGTTTTCAAACCAGGAGACTTATATAGCATATACTCTTACTCTCCCAATCTTTAGACATAGTTTTCAAACCAGGAGACTTATAT
>BFEA01000427.1:644853-662809 GCA_003427395.1 Chara braunii
TAGACATAGTTTTCAAACCAGGAGACTTATATAGCATATACTCTTACTCTCCCAATCTTTAGACATAGTTTTCAAACCAGGAGACTTATATAGCACACTCTTACTCTCCCAATCAAACTAAGGCCTGGCCATCTCCAAGTAATAAATTAATTCCAACGATGATATCGAAGAGAAGTTCGTTGCTCACCACAAAAGACAACTCGTGCCTAATCGTGCCTTCCCCATGGGAGAAGGTTCAAAGTACTTAAATACAGTCCTTCACAGTGATTCGCTTCTTGTTGGATCATGTAGATGCTACAGGTTCACTTAGCTTCTGCACTTGGTCCTTCAAGCGCAGCGCAGCCTCTTCGCACAAGCACGACCGATACCACTGCGAGTTGAGATGATACTTGCTAAGGTGCCTGCTCTACGGCCATTTATATTTCTTTCCACTGCTATCAGCTCTGCTTCAGGACCCTTTGCCATTATTACCCAAGGTCCCATAACATCTTTCTCAGGCAACGCTCTCTGTAGCGCTTCTAAAGAATCACTCGCATCGCGAAACAGAGCATCTCCTGGTCAGAGCCGCCGTCATCTCTTCCTGAGAGGTTGAGAAAGACTCCAGGACGACTACTTCTCCCACCTCTACAGACTCTGTAGGAGGGGCTGCTGCTCCCACTGGCTGGTCTGGATCCCCCGGTTCGCTTTCAATGCCTCCCAAATTCACCGCATTTTACACAATCGCCCGTAAAACACCTACCTATCCCAACAAAAACTGTTTGTCAAGTCCCTCCCTCACCAAACCTGTTCATACACGAAAGACATCCTGCGCCCATGGACACTTTTTATGCCGCGTACAGATAGTAGCAAGCGACCTGCACATCTTATTCCCATACATAGGTACCGAGATACCGAGAGCAGCAACATTTACGCCTTGCGTCTTCTGTGCATCGCACTCCTGAACGATTGACACTGAGGTAGTTCTTTATGGGACCCTGCTGGACTCTGCTTTTACTTCACCACTCCCAGTCTCCCACTGATAGACCCCACTTCCAAGCCTACACTACCTTAATTCTCCTGGATGCTACCCTGGCTTCATCATATGATATGCACAGGCTCAAGGAGCTTACTAAACCACCACTACTTTAGAGCCACTTTTGCCTGTGGCTTTTTCAAACGCCCTGCGCACCAAAAACAAACGAACCACTGCAGGCCTTCTTTTGGCTGACGCCGCCGGCCATTTTGCTCCGGCCGCTGACCCCCTACTATAGTTGCGTCAGCATGCTGCATGCGTCAGACAAAAATGGGTGGGAAACGTACTGGTGGTATAACCATCTCTTTCGCTGTCGAACGATCCAGAACTTCGGAGGAATGGAACAAAGAGAGTTTTGTTGCAAGGATCCTATGCACATTGTCAGATTTTCATAATAAGTAAGAAGGGAAACCCATCGCGAGTGAGACTTAACAACGGAGAGTGTGTGCAGTGTGTCCCCAAAGAGGGAGACAAATTCGCTCAAGCCTTCAAATTTGCTACAGCACGGTTCTTTAGACGTCACTCATCGACTAACGTCACAAATTCCCAACAACACTAAACACCGGGGCCTTACCACCTTGCACGACAGGATGGCAATGACCGATTTGAGATCGACATCACGCATGCCCATGTCAGGCAAACAAAAGCGATTGTATCAGGGCCAGCACCACGGGGCCCATTCACAATGCTGACAGTGAAGTGTACTGATAAGAGGGAAGCCATCACCACCCTTCCCCTCCTACTGTTATCATCTCTCTTAGAGTCTCCTACCCTTCCCCTCCTACTGTTATCATCTCTCTTAGAGTCCTCTTTTTTTTTTTTTTTTCGCTCCYCCCCCCCCCCCCCCCCCCCCCCCCTCCCCTCCTCCCCTCTTAGTTCTTGCCTTTCCGCTATGCTACACAGCTGGAAAAGCATCCATACATCCATCCACAAACCAATTCCATTGGTGGTGTCTCTCACACTCATCTGCTCTTCCTTCAAGCATTGCATCGTAATGGCATCCTCTTCACTGCTTTGCTCTCTTATGGTGTGATGGGCCCGTAGGACACCGGAGTGGGCGCTTGCAAATGCAACTATGGACTATCCGGTATGAATTGGGATAATGTAGAACTCAACTCAACAACAGGGTGGACTAGCTATGCGACTTTCCTTGCTCTTGTCATGACAGACCTGGTGGCAAAGGAGATTCTCGAATGCTGCTATCCTTATCACTCAACCAAGACAGTCACCCCCCTGATACCTTCTGCTTTGGCACATATCACAGGCTGTTCGACACAAAAAAAATACTACAGAGCATGCAAGAATACCATGCAAGGAATTGAGAAGTTGTAGAACTGCAGAACCTATGACCCCCCCCAAAAAAGAAAGATAAGGAAAGGGAGACATTGGGGGGGGGAAACAAGAGAATAATCCAGAGAAGGTTGCGGTAAAGATGCTCTGCGGTGGAGATGCTCAAGGCCAGTGGCAGTCCACAACCGGCGATCGACTCAAAGAGAGTCCATGAGCAATCGCTTCCACGTTCCAACTCTCCCTCGAAAGCATTCGCAGACTATATAATTCAGAGCAGAGCACAACGTCAACGCCATCAGATGCTCGTAACAATTTTGACTGTTTGCCTTGGTTCGCCAGATAGTCACACATACCACTTTTCAAGGCAAGAAACCAGTAAAACAGAAGCTTTGGAAAGAGCTCATCACACGTAGTATCGCGCACAATCAGCCTCCCACAGGGAGGGAAAACCAAAAGCCAGCCATGAAGAAACTCCCTCTCTCTCTCTCTCTCTCTCTCTCTCTCTCTCTCTCTCTCTCTCTCTCTCTCTCTCTTTCGCTCCCTGGGTGTGCGTGTGCGTCAATCTGCGTTGGGATGAAGGGGGGAAATTTGCGTAAAGAAGAAAGAATCAAAGCAGGAAAAGATTTCAAAAGGGATGAAAAACAGTCAAACAAGTCTGACTCTCTTATAGATGGTGAGAGTTGTAAGACATCTTTTGCCTACACTTGCCTCTTCCAAGTCTTCCCCTCATGTACATATTTTATTTACAAAATGCGGGTGACAATGCCTGGCATCAAGCTCTATGTTGTGGAAACCTAGTACTGTGAATCATGGAGTGAACATTCAGCTCCTCTTTGAATTACTCAGCGGCCAGCCCTGAGCAATGTGGAAACCTTGTTGTACTGTAAAAAGAAAAACAAATCAAAATCAGCAGCTAAGTAGGAAAGTCAAGCCCTTGACAGACTTCTTTTCCAGCTAAGTAGGAAAGTCAAACCCTTGACAGACTTCTTTTCCCAAATGACGGAATACTACCGACTATGTGGCCGCCTGTTGCTCAGTCGTTTGCGTGCATGCTCCCCATCCTCTTGGCCAGATTAGCACCCACGCACACGGGGACCAGAACTGAAGAAAGCGCCTTACTTGCCATGAGAGAGGGAACCTCACCGAAATCGTGCCTGCTTCGCTGTACGCCTCCCTCGAGCCTAAGGTGCATCAGGCCTAGAGAGTCTCAAAATTCAAAGGCCCCGACCCCACTACCCCTTGTCAAGGGGCTTTCTTCTGGACCCTCCCTCCGGAATGAAGCGCTGCGTCTCACTCTGAGGCCAGAGAATGAACACAAGAGTCCCAGTGAACATTATCATCGTTTACTCAAGTACAAAGGACAACAAACACAACAAAGAGAAAAGTAAATTACAATCACAAGCAGGTGAGTAAACTCCTGGCAGGGACAGTTGTCAGCACTGCAGCAACTAGAAGATCACCCGTTGCTATCACCGGGTCGCTGCACTGCCAGGGCTTTCCCGCGTCTTGGGAGCCCCCTCCAGCTTTACAAAAGGACCCCACCACCGTGATGTCGATACTCCAAAGGCACCCTTCAGCAAGAGAGATGAACACACTCGAGAAACAAACCACCCATCTGACCTGACATCATGACAGACTCCTAACTGATATGGTGGCCAGAGTGCATCCTGAACTGCAGCTTGGTAGGCGATGTCGTGAGGACTGTTGTGCTGCTTGCTGCCAAAACAGCAAATTCAACCAGTGATGACAACACAGCACCGAGCAATGCCTCTCTCTCCACCCCTCCTCCTTACTGGTCACTCTGTGTCTCCTTGTACGCATATGGACTACAGCCAGTCTCTACTTTCTTGCTGCACTCCTGTCTCTTCTTCCCTACACAAAAAAAGAAAAGGTGTGAAAAAACAATGACCTCTCCTCGACAGTCCGTACGGAGTCTGAACTTGTGCCACAGAGAGAGAAACAGAAGAGAGAGAGAGAGAGAGAGAGAGAGAGAGAGAGAGAGAGAGAGAGAGAGAGAGAGAGAGAGAGAGAGAGGGGAGAAGGAAAACAGACCTGAGCCGAGGGGGGATCCCGACAGAAATAACCGCCCCTTACACAGGCTTCTGCTACCAGTGCATCATGGATACACATGAGGCCCCAACAGGACCCAGGTAGGTTTTATCAGCTGGTTCAATCCCCTTGCTTCCCCCACTCAAGGGATCCCTCCGTACAAGCATCGCTTTCTTTTGTGGCTAGAGTCCAGACTCAACAACCATACACAAAGTCCAGCATGCCTTGCATTTGCCACACAGGCTGCTGCTACCGGCCCGTCATCAATACACATGAACCCCCAACAGGGCAGGTAGGTCTTATCAGCTGGCTCAACCCTCTTGCTTAGCGCTGCTTATCGGGCCTAGTACGGCCATCTGCCATTTGCTTGCCTCTGTCGAGTCTGCCATCTGGATGTCTCCCTCCATTTGGCATTTTGCTTTCCCGTATCCATTGTTCACTCCTCTGACAAAGGCGTCAAATTAATAAATGAAACCCAGTGCCCCCCCCYCTCTCCCCCCCCCCCTGCCCCTCCATTTCCTCCCCTCTAACTCTCTGCTCAATGGAGTTCTATGTACAGGCTTCTCTAAGTTCTCTACAACACATCAAAACATCCAGAAAAATACCCACATGATGGATGATCCACCTGCCGGCTCAGCTTCGACACCTGCAATGTGCCTTGCACAGCAAGTGGACGACAACACTGCATTTCAAGGGCCAGAAAAATACCCACATGATGATCCACCTCCCGGCCTGGCGCATAAACAGCACTAAAGAATCACACAAGTACTTAGTACATACATACCGGTTAATACAGCATCATAATACAGTACATCATCATAATACGCTACTGAAGTCGCATGAGCGTTGCCACTAGCCGTGCCGTGCTACAATACAACAGTGTTTGCGGTACGGCAGCCCACAAGAAAGGCTCCTAAAGGCTCCTAGGCTCAACAGGACACACACACCGCCCATAACATTTTTCAGCCGGTATATTCATGAAGATTGCAAGGCCACCATAGGCTTCTAAGCCCAGCAGGACGCTACACCGCTCAGAGCAGAGCTGGCATATTTGCGAAGTTTGCAGAGCTGTCACATTTACGAAAAGATTATGGCTGCTTACTGATCTTGCACAGCTGGGGTACTGACCAACCTCAAGGATTCTGCCTCTGCTAGCAAAGCAGGTGAAACGTAATCTGTAAAGGCCCACCGATGCTCACTTGCAAAACTCCACCAAATGAGACTCAAGAAGTAAAAGCTCTTCATCCTTGTACTTCATTCAGGTTGCACCTCTTATCTTTCGTCGTCACAGCAGCCTTCCTGAAAAAACCCTCTCTAGGCAGTGCAGCCGGTCCCTGCTGTGCGATCCGTTTTCCCGTGAGAACTGCCTGCTTCACACCCTCGAGCAACGAAACGAATATAGCAGGGGGAATTTCTTCCCCTTACGCACAGCGAGAGAACTCTCTTTCTAATAGATGGATGAGATTGATCACGTCGGGGTCGCCTGAAACAGGGTAACGGTAGCGATGTGTCCGTTCTTCATCACCTAAATTGTACGGACAAAGGAAAGAAGCAGCGAAGTTTCAGGAGGAGGGACCATAAGAAGACGTAATGGAAGTCATGATTTAACACTCGACTCGAATGCATTCATCAATGTTGAAGCAACAATATGTAATGTAAGTTATGTAACTCCTCCCTCCCCTCATGTGTTGTCAAACATCATTTACAAGGTACAACCTTTCCTAAAAGGGAAACATGCCAAAAATACTTCCGAAACAGTTTCCGGAGGTTGAACAGTTCCGGTCGGATCCCAAACTATTTATTTATTTTATAATTTTTAAATTTATAATAAATTCTAACCAGCAAATGATTCAATAGTGCAAATGCACAGTCCTTCGGGACATCTGTTAAAATTGGAACTACACACAGAGAGAATGAAGATTAGCATGGCCCCTGTGCTTTCAAGGATGACACACAATCGAGAAATCCGAAATAGTCCAAAAAAAAAAAAAAAAAAAAAAAAAAAAAGTACAAACTACTGCAAAGCCACAGACAGCAATACACACGGAAGCTCCGAAACTCCCAAATGCACAAACGCATAGGGGTATTAGGGGACTTTTTCAAAGTTGTTTTGAGTATATTTGGTACCACAGTACAAAGCGGAGCACTAAACTGCTGACAGGACATCCTCGTCTCTGACTCGAAATCTTTCAGTGTTCTACTGTTCCTTGAAAAAATATTGGCATCCGGAGAGAATGTCCACAATCGATGCAAAAGGGGAAAAAAAAACGAAGATAAGGAAAGGGAGGTAGAATGAGGCCTGCAGTTTACGCAGACCCTCGCCAAGAATAAGCACTAGCACAATGCATCAGAATCTGGCCTCACAAAAACAACAACAATACTTTTTTGAATTTAATTTCACTGGAGGAACAATAAACTTCAAAAACGTTGAATAAACATTACTTAACAAATTTACGGAGAAATGCCCTTTCGCCATCGTGGTGTCTTCTGCAGAATGAGGGGACTGACACGGTTCAGGCAGAGAATATACACATGCCATTGTCATGTTCACTGGACACAACACCACAAAAAAAAAACATGACTGTGCCAGGCTGTTTTATCGGACTTTCACTGACTCATAATTAGGTTAATTAGGTTGGACCCCGACAGTCTGCCCAGGACGCGCTTGACTGATGGATACGGATTCACCACGTCACCCAGAGTTATCAATATCCCTGAGAGAAGAGGTCGACTTTACTCGCACCGACCCCGCAATCCTAGCAGACTGTTGGTCCCAGACCCCACAAGAATCGCAGTAAGTCGGAGAAACTAGTTTGTCACACAGAGGGGAGGGAGAGAGCGAGAGAGCGAGAGAGAGAGAGCGAGAGAGCGAGAGAGAGAGAGAGAGAGAGCGAGAGAGCGAGAGAGNAGAGAGAGAGAGAGAGAGAGAGAGAGAGAGAGAGAGAGAGAGAGAGAGAGAGAGAGAGAATCCCTTCTAGAAAGAGGGAACGAGGGAGCATAAGACGGTCACAGTGGTGGATGCCAGGACAGGGGCAAGACGACACAAGTGGGGGGAGAGGGAAAGGGATCAGGGGTTTTGGAGAACGGAGTATGAGGAAACATCATGAACTTGATAGGACAGAGCTGGTGATGACACTCACCTCGAAAACAACATTCCGATAGCCATACACACGTGTCGGACCGAAGGGATTGTCAATGGATCCCCGTGTTTGAATGGCCGCTCTCCCGCCATCACCCAGAATAGACTGCAATCAACAAGATACATCCTACTTACGTCACTGCACATCTAAATGGCAATTGGCCTTGACGACATTCATGCCAACGTTGCTGCCCCACAACTAATTAAGAGCTCATGAACGTTCCACAATTTGGTTAACGCCATGGAGACCTGCAAATTTCAGCTGCTGGCCAACGGGTCCAAAACTGAAATTAGGGTTTGGGGGTCAATTTTATTCACACCGGTTAACGAAAAAAGACCTGCACTTTCAGCTGCTGGCCGACGGGTCCAAAACCTCTGGGGGTCAATTTTTTTTGTGTTTTTGAGAAATTTTGACTTCTTTGAGTTGTTTTTTTTTTTTATAACTATTTTTCACTTTTTTTAAATGTTTTTTTTTCAAGTTCTTTTTTTTGTTGCCTGTTTTTTTGTTTTAGGTCAAGGTTGCTGTGTGCCAAATACGGTGACTTTTGGACTGACCAAACTTCCTCTGCTGACATTTCTGAAATTCCTGAAAATTTCTGAAATTGAGGTCGGGTGTTGGCAAGGTTGATTAAGAACTTGTAAACAGGCCTTTGGGCTTTTCGTATACATGGCATGACAAGTTTCCGAAAGTGAATTCAGGCCTCCATTAATTGATGCTCCACAACGACGTGATTCTAATGCGGCAATAATGACCTACGTTCTATTCCGGGGAAGACGGTAGGCCACCATCCTGCCAGCAGCAATCTGCCGCTATCCGCCGCGAGAGCGGCGGCGTGCTCCACCAGGATGCACAATCGTCTTCAGGACAATCGTTGACCTGCCAGAGCAGCAGAGCAAATTCTGGAAACTCATTGTCCCCACTTTCCACAACCACCACAACCACCTCAGAAACAATTTCTTTCTATTTATTGAAGTTTATTCCCCTCTTCTTCTTTCCTTCCTTTGTGAAAAGCCTGACAGCCTTTGGAATATCATCATCGGACGGACCAGCCTCAGGTCATTCCAAATGATTTCACTGCTCACTGCTCACTGCTCACTGCTCATCTGATAGTATATTAGTATATTAGTACATTAGTATCTGGATTCGAACTCAAGTCTGTATTTCAACAGTTCATGGGTGTTCCAACGGAGCTACTTCAGCCAATTTCGTATTTCGAGTTCTTCGCAGATTAGATCGTACCTGGCCCCCCTGCACCAAATGACTGGTGGCAGAACATGCTGGCAATTTAACAGCAACAGCTAAATGCCACTCAAGTTGATGTGGGAGGTCATGCGTTCCACCGGCGGGGGGGGGGGGGGGGGGGGGGGGGGGGGGGGGGGGGGGGGGGGGGGGGGGGGGGGAGGACAAGGGGTACCAGGGATTCATGGAATCTATACCTTCCGTGGTGAGAACCTCAGAGTTCATAAAATGTTTTGGTACAAGAAGAGGGAGGAGGGGGCGGGGGGGGGAGGGAATTGAGCCTGGCCCATTTCTCAGTAGTTCGCACTCATAAGAAGAAGTGTTCATTCACAAAGATCAAGCGAGACCCATTTCCCAGTCGGCCAGTGTGACACACTGCGAACTGTTCCTCCAGGAATGATTTGAATTTTGAAGTTCTCTTAAATTTGAAATTTCCCGTAACTTGAGGGGCTACTCTACCTTTCTAAAGAAAAAGTCTGCGGCCTCCACTCAAGCTTGGAATGAAAGTTCTCATTCTCATTTGTTTCTTTACGAGTTTTTAAATTCCCTTTCCAAGTTCTCATTCTCATTTGTTTGTTTCTTTATGAGTTTTTAAATTCCCTTTCCAAGTTCTCATTCTCATTTGTTTCTTTACAAGTTTTTCAATTCCCTTTGAAATAAAGTAAAACAAGGAGCAGGAAAAGCAGGAAGATCAAATACACAGACGCTTTACAATGACTACAGATAAGAGTCTAGAGAAGCTTTGACTATATATTCAGAGGGTGAGTCTTGGAGAAGCTTCGTCTATATATTCAGAGGGCGAGTCTTGCGAAGCTTCGTCTATATATTGAGAGGGTCACCACCGTAACCATGGAAAGGTAGACGATGTTGTACCACAAATCGTCACACAAATTCACATGAACGGCTAAATATGACATCAATGCCAGATCACACTGTCATCGAGTATGACAGGATGCCTTTGTGGCAGTTATTGCATACTTACTATTTAAGTATGAAGTGATCCTCAATTATGTCGTTGGGGTAGGTCTTGCGATTCGTCTAATTCGGTGATTGCTACCAGTAGTGTTTATTGATGTGTCCTTTCCCCTCAGAATGTAATTGAAATTTGAAACTACTACCATAAGTTCCTATTGCAGCACCTAACACAGATTCTTGTTTTAAAAAGTTGTGGCGGTTGATCGACAGGTAACGAGTTCACGTGCTCACTGCTACAAAATGTTAGGGGATATTGCTGCTGCAACCCTCAAAAAAAAAAAAAAAAAAAAAAAAAAAAAAAGAAGCAAACAACAGAAGACAGAAACTTCTTTAATCTGAGACTGAGACTCCTCATTCCCAGCCTGGTTGGAGTTATGAAGCCTTGCGACTACCGTCTTCCTGAATAGAGCCTCTGGTCATTGTAGCTGTAATTTTTTGGGCCAACTTTCAGTCTAAATGCAGTGATAATGACCGACGTTCTATTCGGGTGAAGACGGCAGCTTCAAAAACGGGTACACAGACCTGGACAAGGATTTGCTAATCTGCCAATCAGTAAGCACCCGATGCACTGCCAGCAAGCATGAGCACGAGCCTCCCAAGGAGTGCTACACACCCCTTGTGTGCTGCTACCACCACCACGTACCGTGTTCACCACCAAATAGAACGCCCGGTAATTATCGCGGTCTCTGGACTGAAAGTTGCTCCAAATACAGCCATAATGACCGGGCATTCTTTTCAGTGGTGAAGACGGTAGCATCCCTCACAGCAGCTAATCGAAGATGGCATCGCCTAGCACCCCTAACAGCAGTAATCACACTTCAATGTGCCAGGTAAGCATACACAAGGGAAACCTTCACCGTTACACAAAGCACAAATCAACCCCATACAAGACGCCAGCGGCAAGTGCCTGACCAACAGCAGCCCCATACATAAGAAATGATAAGAGGGGCTTTTCCACATATTCCATTCCTTGAAATGCAGTAAAAAATACTAAAAACTAACGCTAGAAGAATAGTGGCTAATCTGCAACAAACGGCAATCGGAGGGCCCAGGGAGACCCTACAGCAGTCAGGACGCTTCACCCCTTAGGGCCCTCGTCACAAGCCAGGTCCAGAGGACATAGAGCAATAACTGAAGGGAGAGTGTGGATGGCGATAATTTTGCCAGGATGTGCTAAACCGTTGACACCAGTCAGCTGAAAGAAAGACCAGATACTATGGTAAGCTATCCTCACCTGCTTGTCATTGCTTTCCCATGCCCCCAATAGTGGGCCATTTACCGTTTGCAACTTTGGACTATTCCTATGTTTTTTTTTCTATTCTGGGAAGTGCAAGGAATATGAGTGTGAATGATATACAGAAAAACAAGTTGCGAAATCACACAGATGTCCACGTAGTCGTATCCAAGCAGAGAATACAAAATGCACCGAAAAACCATCCATATAGAGCTATACAATGAAATAATGAGCCAATGTTCAAGCCCGTAGGCCACACCAACACGGTATCCAAAGTCGCTCCTCTCTGTCTGGCGCCCAGCGCCCAACCTACTCTACCCGACTATCCTACCTACAGCTGGTTCACGCAACAGGCTCACTTCGACTCTCGAAGACCAATGTACATAACTGTCAACTCCATAGCCGACCTCTCTTCATGCACCAGGTACGTATCTCGTCACCCTCAATCAGACCTTTATTACCCCACACTTGCCTCCTTCCCTGAAGACCACCAGATCACCCACTGTACCCCCTGGCGCCCAGCAGCCCGGCTATGGCTGCCTGCGCCCCGCCGCCCTGCAGCGCCCCACTTCACCACTAAGCGCCCCGTCAGCGCCCTGGACAGTCGCGCAGCATCAAGCAGAAGTGCAGCAGCACTTCCGCATTGCCAGCACTGGCCAGAATGCCTGGCCTGGGCTGCCTCACTTCTTTTATGGAAGTGGCAGCCTCCTGGATGCTGCGTGTGGCCTGGCTGGAAGCTTCCAGTAGCTTCCAGTTGGGCCTCAGACCCTGTGCCCTGGCCCGAGACTACAGTTGAGGGCCTGGGCCCTTTTCAGTTGGGCACGGCCAGAGTCTCCGGACTTGGGTTGTTTGCTGCATCTGTGCAGGGCTCCCAGGCAGGTGCGTCGACCGTACTGCTTTTCCAAAGGCCGATGGCCTGCTTCCCAAGTATCGGCCCTGCTTTGTGTGTATGTGCCCAGGAGCAACTGTCTAGGCCTGGGCCAACTGTATGACGCAGCTTAGTGAGCCTCACGCGTCTACCCAACCAACTGGCGTGCTGCAAGAGCCTGAATACCCATATATGAAAATGTCGAATTTTGGCCTCTGACGAATATTCAGGCCCGCCTTCACTTAGGGCGGGCACTCGGCTTGCTGGTGGCCTTAGCCCAGAACATGTGATGTCTGATAGGGCCCCTTGAGGGCTTGTTCCTCACATTCCCATCCCCCTTAGCTTCGAAAGTCCGCTGAGATGCTTCATGCTGGTGCCTGCCCCTTCAGTTTCTTCTCATAATCTGTCACGATCTGAGCAGCCGTCTTGACAAGTTCCTCCCTTGAAATCCATCGATATTCCTTAGGATCAGTATGATGCCTGAAATGTACTCTGTATTCCCTTGCAGGTTTAGGAGGTCTTCCCCTGCCAGGTGGCTTGGGAACAGGCATGCCTCTGTGATCCGGGATGCCGTTGACGTCCACGTGGCCATCCATGGTTGGGGGCAGCATAGATCTCCGTGATGGGAACTGTGCTGTAAATGCTGAGGCATTAGTTTCCTAGAGATGCCAAACTCCTGTCCCAACTCACTAGCTCTGACCCAGACACGTTCCCCTACCTGAAATGTGGACTGTCGGCGTTTCTTGTTCTCATAAGCAATCATTACCTCTTGAGATTTCTTGATGTGTTCGACAGTCTGCTGCCACAATTTCTCGTACTGGAAACCAAATTCAATAGTTTCAGGAGTTGCAGCAGTTCAGTTTTCAGGCAGGAGGAAGTCTAGAGCAGATCTAGGCTTCCATCCCACATGCAGCTGATTTGGGGTGAACCCTGTGGTGCTGTGTACAGCGTTATTGTATAGACTGGCAATGAGAGGTAACTTCTCATCCCAGTCATCCCGGCTGGGCTTGATGTAATGCCTTAGCAGATGCTGCACCACACGGTTCATCTGTTCAGCCTGTCCATTTGCTTCGGGATGATTCCCAGAAGTCATCTGAAGCTGGCTGCCCATCTGTTCAGCAGCCTTCTTCCTCATCTCGCTGGCAAATCGCACATCCCTATCACGAACAATTGTCTTTGGTGGCCCGAAATCACGCACCCAGTTATCCATGAATAACTTAATGACATGTTCGGTCCTGGTGGTTTCTGGCATGGCAACTAGTCTAGCAAACTTAGTAAACCTATCCACTATGACGAAGGTGTGCCACTTGCCATTCTTGCTGGTCACGAGAGTATCCATGAAGTCCATGGAGATGCTCTGCCCTAGGCCAGCAGGAATGGGTAGAGGCTTGAGTAACCCAAGCGGAGCTTGAGCCCGCGGCTTGTCCCGCTGACAGACCTGACAGGTCTGTACATGCTTCTAAAAATAAACTACGCAAAATCTCCCTAGATGGAACAACTAACCTTTTAAACCCTGCCTTTTCAAGAAAGAGTAACCCATCCGCCATCACAAACTCGTCAGAGGTGCCCTTGTCTTTGGCCTGCAATTTGTTGATGATGTCCATCGTGATGGGATCTTCCTTGTAGGCTTGCCCCAAAGATCGAGTCACGTCCTTAGATAAGCCAAACTCATAAATCAGCGCACCTAGGTAGTCTGCCCTTCTAGACAACGCGTCCGCAACCTTGTTGTACGCCCCCTTCACATAGTCTAGTTTGAAGTCATACTGATCTATGACTTCAATCCAGCGTTTAAGTGCATCGGAGAGAACTGGTTGGGTCTTGATCCACTTGAGGGTCTGATGGTCAGTTCTCAAGTAGAAGAACCTCCCTAACAGATAGTGCCTCCAGTGGACAAGTGCCTTGTAGAGAGCGTAGAGCTTCCTTTCGTAGGTGGACTTTGCCAACTTCTTTGATGGCATCTTTTTGCTCATGTACTCGACCGGTCTCAACGTTTTCCCTTCCTGCCGAATCAGCACTGTGCCAATGCCATATTGGCTTGCGTCAGTGGTAACAATGAATGGTACTAAAGATAAGTATGTCGTTGAGGTACACGACAACGAACTTATCTAAGTAGTCATGGAAGATCTTATTCATGGCGTGCTGGAATGTACCCGACGCATTGCAAAGGCCAAAGGGCATCACCACAAACTCGTACAGACCGTACCTGGTCCGGAATGCGGTTTTGTGCTGACCCTCTGGTCTTATGGCAATCTGATGGTAGCCGGATTTTAAGTTTATCTTGGTATAGTACTTACACCCCTGCACCCTATCCAATAGGTCGTCGATGCGTGGTAGAGGCTCTGCGTTCTTAACGGTGATGGCATTGAGGCCTCTATAATCAATGCACATCCTTAGTGTTCCCCCTTTCTTTGGAACAAATAAAACTGGTGAGCCAAAGGGGGAGGTGCTAGGCCGAATCCACCCCTTCTCTGTGAGCTCTTTCAGTTGTCGCCGAAGCTCGTCCAACTCGGCCGGAGATGTCAAAGGGCAAATCGTCGCTCACCAGGAATGGTATCTTATGGCTTATCTCTCCTTTTGGGTAGGAAAAAGTGCAGACTACATCTTTAATGTAGTCCTCCACCAACATGCGCTCTTTGTTGGCCAAAGTAGATGCTACTGGTCTACAAAGACGTTGCACCCGGTCCTTCAGGCGCAGTCTATCAACGCAGTCGCGACTTATGAAGTTTCGCGTGGAGCCAATGCCTACGAAGGCGCCACACTTGCGACCACCCACACCAACTTCCACAACGAAGTGCTCCCCTCTAGGACCTCTACTTAGTGCCACCCAGGACTCATGAGGGTCCCTTGCCGACCACTCACCTTGAAGGTCCTCTAAGGCTTCAGACACATCCAACGTACAGAGTATAGTTGAGTCCGGATGCGTCTGCGGGGTGACTAAGGAGTCAATAGCTTCGGCCAACTCTTGAAACGGGGAGGGTACATCACCCGCTTCAACGACAGTAGAAGCAGCTACAACTTCTACCGGCCCTAAGTGTTTCCCGAGCTAGAGCTCGTAGAGGTCCCAGACTGAGAAGAAGGATACCCACCCTTAGGAAGGATCTTCTGCAAGACCTTCATATTCTTGCACTTAAACTGTGTATGGCCATACTCGCCACAGTTTATGAAGCACCACATGACCAACGGTCTCGCCACACTTCCTAATCCAAACCGGCCCTCACCCAAACATCTATTTTGTTTGGGTTGGTGGCTTGCCCTTGACTCCTCTGTTGACCACCCTTGCCGCGGCCACCTGCCTTAGTCTTAACTATGGCCGCGAGGTTGCTACCCTCAGCACTCTCCTCGCCATCTAACTCTGAACCCTCCACAAGTTCAGAAACATCATCGATCTCAGTTTGATTCCCTTCGGAATCAACCATCATCAGTCGACTACCCTTCTTCTTCCATTCCTGTGGAATCTTCTTCTTTCTTTCGTCCGTAGTGGGGGTTTGAGCACCACCCAGCGTAGCCTCTAAGTCTAGGGCCTTCTTGTTGAATGTCTCAAAAGTGTGATACTCTCGACGAGCCTCACTGGCTAACAAGTTCTTGATGCCTGTGGTAAGACATCTCAAGAACATGGTCAATAAAACTTGTGGATTGTACTCCACTCCTGGAACGACAATCAAACGCTCTACGGTCGTGGTGAGCTTTCGCACTAACTTGTACTTCCTAGAGTCAAGTTTCAATAACCCATCAGTGGCAATCTGCGCCTGCTGAGGGTTGTGTCATCGAGCCTCCACTAAATCCATAAAGCTTTCTAGGGTGTGGGTCAGGGCCCAATCACCCATGTTTCTTCCGAAACCCTTTGAAGCTACCAATCCATTTAGCCAGGGAGTTGTTGAACCCTCTAAGTAGGATGCAGCAGTAATCACTTCCTCCTCTACCAATGTCCTTGTTGCCCTCACCCACACTGGCACCGTTCTCAACCACGTGTCGAGAGCCTCATCCTTCTTGTCTCCTGAGAAGGTTGGAGGTGGTTTCAGGGGGGTCTTGGGGTACCAAGGTAATTACTGTCCCGTTGGCGGGACATGTGGCGACTGTGGTGTAGCTCCAGTCGCTGGACTAAAAGATGAAGAAGCAACAGTCTGAGATAGAGCTGCTGCTGATGTACCGCTTGGTTGCTATCCAAACTGAGCGACATAGGGGTCTGTCATCGCTGATAATGGAACCGATGGCAAAGCTCCTGTCCGGATCCCAAGCCTTTTTAGGGCTTGCAAAAAATCTGGTCCTGGGTGTCCTGCATGGCGTCCATTTTGCTCTCCATGTACGCCTGCATGGACATGACGCTCGCCTTCAGAATATTTCCTGTAGAGTTAAGGGCCGCGTCATCTAAACCCTCTAGTGCAGCTAAGTCTTCCTCCCTACTCTCTAGTCTGACTCTTCTCTCTCTAATTTCTTTTTCTTTCTTAGTAGTCTGTTTGAGTTCCTCTTCTAACCTCAGGTGGATCCTCTCTACCTGCTGGAGCTCCATCTTCTCCCTTATAAGATGAGGCGGCAAGCTGGACTGCACACCCGCCATCTGACTTGCGCCGGCACCTGACGTGTTGGAGACTGACTGCAAGCTGGTCGAGTTGGACGGCATGCCCTGACCAGAGGTTGCTGTAGACGTTGCTGAAGCCGTAGCCATTGCTACCCCGCTAGCTGTTGCTGCTTCCTTTGCAGCCTCAAGACTATGGGCCCTAGCTCCAGCCCTTAGTCCTCTCTCTTTTCCCGGTTGTAGGGCCTGGAACACTCTGGGGATTCCAAGCGTTGTTAGCCTTGTTAACCTCCTAGCGTCAGTTGTACATTCATCCCTGGCTGATCCACTCATCGGCTAGGCAGACGCTGTCTGCAGCAGAGTCCTCTCTGGGACCTACCACAACATATGTCTGACTAGTGCTACAAATAAATAAATAATTAATTACCCGGCGAGTCACCTTGGCTACTATTCAAGCGGTATCAACAACACCTATACAAACCGTACACATAGTCTACCTCTATCCTGATTAGTTTTGCATAGAAGCTTTAAGAAGAACTGACTACGGTAGGTTACAGTCCTACTCTAGGCTGTCTGTTAGGTGTCAGCAGTCTGTCAACCAACTAATCAAAAAAAAAATAGACTACTCTGAGCAGATGTATGCACAATGGATATGATAGGGATGCACAATAAAGTTCACAATTGGAATCCCCTTCCCCTGTATCCAACGTACCTGTGAGCATCATCAAGCGGCAATGTCTAAGGTGTGCAACCACGGCCCACCCCTGTGCCCAAGAAGTATGCTTATGACCAGTCATGCCCTTTGTTTACCCTCGCATGCAACGATCCTTACGTCTGACTGATTTGGCTGATCAAGAGGCAATTTAAGGACAGCCCCTGAGAGTCCTCAGGAATTCTTTAACGCCGCAATTAGGACGACGATCACAGCCAGTGGACAGTTCAGTCCCCAACCAGAAATGTTTACAGACGGCCTGGGAGCGTTTACGTAGGACTGGTCAGTACACACACCCCTTCTATCAGCACAGCAACGAGCCTCAATGGACAAAGCAGCATGGCCTGCGTGTACTACTACCCATGGGTTGACATGGTGACCGTGACCCGTGCTTCGACCAGGGCCCTTCAGAGGCACTGCCCTCTCCTGCCAGATGCGCCACCGGGAAGAATGTCGTCTGTCAAGGTAGAGTGCACACGACTCCTCACCAAAGAGAGGACACTCAAGTTGGACTCACTTCCTCACGGTAATAAGAGATTGAGAGGGTAAATAAGGAATGGGAACAACGTACCTGGAGATAGCTGCCCCCAACCACAGATTTCTCACCAATTGGGCCGACGTGCATTTCGATGACCGGTCAATAGCCTCGGTACCACACACAGCGCAATGCAGTGCCACCTCAGCCAAAATGCCATGTCAGCTTACTCTCATCATCATACATTCATCCGCTGTCGCCACAGCTCCCACGCTGTCGCCACAGCCTTCCAGCGGCCGGCCCCTCTACCTGGGCCCCGCTCAATCAAACCAGCGCCAAAGTATCCTTACCGCACATGAAGCATCGTCAGCGCACCAAGTAACGATGCCACCGGTGCCAGGTAAGTGGCGATCACGAACCAGCTCTGATACCAAATTGCAAGGAATATG
>BFEA01000427.1:711556-724168 GCA_003427395.1 Chara braunii
GAGAGAGAGAGAGAGAGAGAGAGAGAGAGAGAGAGAGAGAGATGAGCGATCCAAGATTGGTTGTCACTTACCTGTAAGGCGAGATTGCGGAGTCCGTTGGAGAAGGAAGATAGCGGCCATAGCCGCGGAGCTGTAACAGAGTACCGGAGGAGAGAGAAAGGGAGGACAGAGGAGGGACTGAGGAGAGAGAAGAAGAAGTGTGGAAGGAGGAGATCGAAGAGGAAGACGGACATAGCCGGGGGTGTGTATAAAAAAAAAAAAAAAAAAAAAGATAGAGAAGGAGAAAGAAAGTGAGGAAGGGGAAGTAGAGGGCGAGGGTGACGAGGGTAATGGTGCCGGCAGCCATAGCCGAGGTGAAGGGTTGACCGGGCGTTGACCGGAGCGTTGACCAGAGGGTTGACCAAGGGTTGACCAGGCATTGACCGAGGGTGTTGACCAAGTGTTGACTGGGGGTTGCCCGCGTTGACTCGGCGTTGACCAAGGCGTTGACCGGGGCTGCTGACCAAGATTTTGACCAAGCTGGAGTTGGTGATATCTCGTTGACCCCTCAGCCTATCCCCTTACCCTGTGGATGTGCACTTACCCCACGGTACTTGCTGAGTTGTCTGTCCACTCTTTCTGCATTGAGTCTCTTCTATCTTAGGTGCTAGGACTCTGTGGATGAAGGATAGGGCCTTGCTGCCAAACCTACACGGGCTTAGTAGGACCAAAGCTCTACTCTGGCACTTGGAGACCTGGGCATGAGCGGCGAGCGCTCGTTAAACAACTCGTCTAGGCCCAATGACCGGTACTGTCCGGCAGGTCTACTGAGTTCAGTGTAGAGGGTCTGAACTCCAGGCTGTAGGCTGAAACGAGGGCCGTCTTTAAGTGTTGAGGCCTGGTTGAGCCACTCCCCTACCGGACCTATTACAACTGATGATCTGTGTCGGACGACTCGGCTGTCCCGAGGGATACGAACCCCTCCAAGGACCGGTACAGACCGGCGGGCTGCTCGGTGTGGCACAGTAGGCTGGAACGGCTGAGTTGTGGGCTGAAATCGCCAGGAAAAACCAAGCTGATCACGTCGTCCTGTCTGCGACGTTAAAGAATTCTTGAGGAGTTACGCGGGATCTCCTTAAATGCCTCCAGATCAGCTTTTGGTTCAGTAGTGACAGCCCTAGAATAAGTCTTGGGTTAGTGACCATCGTTGACAGGGTCTTACCCTGTGGTCCTTAGGAAGTCGGTCAGTAGGTTTATGTCCGGGTAGGTCCAAGTGGTGAGGAGTGGGACCTTTGTCGTGCACCTGACACCACCATGGTAGACACCCGGCGCGGCACCTCCACTATGCCGTACACAAAGGAGGAGGAGGCGAAGATGGCCGCCATCCTGCAGGAGAGAAAGGAGAAGAAGGAGGCCAAGAAGAAGGMYTTGAAGGARGAGCAVGCRRCCAAATTGAAGAAGATGGAAGAAGAGATGGCCAGGGAGAAAGAGAGGTTAAAGAAGGAAGAAGAAGAGAAACTGAAGGCGGTGGATGAAGAAGAGGACGGTCCGCCACTGCAAAGGAGTAGTGGGCAGCCTAGTAGTAGTACCGGTGGAGACCTAGACAAGAGGATATCTGAATGGGTTGCCAACCTGACTGTGGGAGAAGAGGAAGAGGTTAGTATGTATATCCTGCAGGATCAGCAAGAAGCTGCCATGAAGGCTTGGGATGCAGAGAAAGACCCTCTTAAGCGTCAAGCGTTGGAAGACGAGAAGAGGATGGAATGGAAATTAGCGGTGATGAGGGAGAAGAAGAGGAGAATTGACAAGGCAGCGGGGGCGGCAGAGGCCTTAGAGGAAGTGAAGAACATAGAGGCGCAATTAGCCGCCCAGCCCGATCCCCCGAATCAGATGTGAGTCATAACTCGGAGCATCGCATGCTTGGCACGGGTTCAGGCAGACCAATATGACTTTAGCAGAAGTCAGGACATAGCTAAGGTCACCGCCTCGACAAGACTGAGCGGTTCTGCGCTGGCGCCATTGAAGGCGTCAAGGCGGTAACTCCCAAGGAGGAGGAAGCACGTCCTCCTCGCCGGGAGCCTGTCAAAGTCAAGTTCCCCGATTCCTACAGTGGGAAGAGGGAGGAAAACTTTGACAATTGGGAGGCCAACGTTAAGACCTATGTGCACTTGCAACAGGTCTCCCCAGATCAGCAAGTCCTAATTGCTATCCACGCGCTGAGAGATGAGGCCGCCAGTTTTGCAAGGTCCCTAGTTCGCGCTGCCAACTGTAGTSATGATCCCGTTGCGTACTCCTCATTTACGTCCCTCACCGAATTCCTGAAGTTGCTGCACGAGCGATTTGCTAATGTCGCTCGCAGTGTCAAGRCCTCAGACAAGCTCCAAACCATCCATTCTCGTAAATGGAAGAGTGCCAAGGCGCTCAAGGGTACAATGGATGAGTTGGTGGCCGTCCCTGACCATGGGGTCACAGAGGGCCAGTTGGTCAACCTCTTTTACCGGGCTATGCCCGAAGCCTTTCGAGGGCAGTTCTTCGTGAAGAGCGAAGACCCTGCCACCACTTACGATTCCCTTAGTCGTGAGGTGGTGGCTTTTGAAGCGAAGTCAGTGTCCCTCTCTACCTTCTGGCATAAGGATTTGGACAAGGGAAAGCAATGGAAAGGCCGCACTATCTCAGGGCAGGTAAAGACCAAGGATAGCCTTGTCCTGACTTTAGATGAGGGTAGTGTGGATGAGATTCCCTACGATCAGATTGAGTGGGGGCTAGAGGAGGCGGTCAGCGGTGTGGGCCAGGGGAGATCCTACGCTGTTGTCGCGGCCGGAGGGAGGCCGCAAGGAGGAAGAGGCCAGGGCCAAGGGGGCCGGGCCTCAGGGAGCCGGTTTCAGGGCCATCAGGGGGTTGGCGGCAGAGGAGGAAACCGCCAAGCGGGAGGGAGGGGTCAAGGTCCTTCGCAAAACCGTCCTAGGAATAGGTCTCCCTATAGAGTAGGAGGATGACACCCAGGGCTACCTCAGGGTAGGCCTTGGGAATCTTTGGGTCTGGACCAGGACTTATGGCAAAAACGATTGGACCGGGGTCAGTGCATTTTCTGCGGTGACCCGGGCCATATCATCAAATATTGTCCCAAGTATAGAGAGACCCGAACAGCTGCCCAAGGGCCAAAAGGCAGCCGCCGGTAGGGGTAGCAATTGCCCCTACCACTAGGTCATGAGGGGAAAATAGCGCTAGCCGGCAGGAGACTCCCACACCACATGTGCCTACGGCAGAGGTTGCAGGCCGGTGTCTAGACAACTGTCCCGAAACTGCTTGTGTTAGAGTTTCACTAGACACCTCCCTCACAGGCGTGGCCGAAGAGTTGAAGGAGAGGATGCCCGCCTGGGCCAAGATGAAGAAGGAGAACAAAGGGCAGYTTATATTACTAGATACAVARATYTTTAGAAGTAGAGTAGGGGCCCTAGTAGACTCAGGGGCCACTCGCAGCTATATTAGTAGGAAAGCGCTGCAGAAGTTGAGGCTAGGACTTAAAGTCCAGAAACTGACAGACCCCATAGTTAGTATCCTCGCGGACAATCGTACTATGATTGTAGAGGATTACGTAGAGGGAGTCCAGGCGTATTTCCGCCTAGAGAAAGATGGGAAAGTGGAGAAGGTCCTCCACTCCCTGACTCTCCTCGTAGAGGACAGCCTCCCATTTGACATTGTCCTAGGAATGGATTGGGGAGAGGCAGTCGGGGCCACGCTCGATTTGAAGGAGCACGAGTGTAGGCTCCCTAGTTCGTCAGGCGAGGCCAAGACTGCCCGCCTATTCCATGTGTCAGGGGTAGAGAATTCCTTGGCGCACTGCTGCCTTAGTGCCCCCGCGTTCGACAGACTGGTGAAGAAGGAGGGATTGGAGGAACAGGTCTTTGTTGCCTATGTTAGGCCGGTGACTGAGCCTACGAAGGAGAAGCCGAGGGACCCCGCGATTGCCAAGCTGCTGGAAGAGTTTAAGGATTTGACTGAGCCGCCGACAGGCACGGTGCCGCGGCCCATCCAGCACCGTATTGAGATAGAGCCTGGCAGTAGAACTCCTAAGGGTGCGGTGTATAGGATGTCCCCGCGGGAGTTAGAAGAGCTGCAGAAACAGTTGGACGAGCTCCTTTTGGAGCCCCTGTTCTCTTTGTACCTAAGAAAGAGGGAGAGCTAAGGATGTGTATAGACTATAGGGGTCTGAATGCCATTACGGTGAAGAATGCTGAGCCACTGCCTAGGATAGACGATCTCTTAGATCGAGTGCAGGGGGCGAAGTATTTCTCCAAGATAGATTTGAAGTCCGGATATCATCAGATAGAGGTACATCCTGATGATCAGTACAAGACGGCCTTTCGGACTAGATATGGGCACTACGAGTTCATAGTGATGCCCTTTGGACTAACCAATGCGCCAGCTATGTTCCAGCGCTGTATGAACGATTTGTTTAGGCCGTGGTTAGACAGGTTTGTTGTAGTTTATCTAGATGATATTCTAGTGTTTAGCAGGACCCTCGAAGAGCATCAGGGTCATCTCAGGCAGGTCTTGGAGAAGTTGAGGGAAGCTAACTTCAAGATCAATGCAAAGAAGTGTGATTGGGCAAAGACCCAWGTTCTGTACCTAGGCCACGTCTTAGACGGAGACGGCGTTAAGCCAGAAGATAGCAAGATCCCAGCGATTAGAGATTGGCCCACGCCACGTACGCTGACAGAGTTGCGCTCGTTCCTGGGCCTAGCTAACTACTATAGGAAGTTCGTGAGGAACTTCTCCACCATCGCTGTGCCCCTTCGCAGATTGCTGAGAAAAGAGACAATCTGGAAGTGGGACAAGGACTGCACGTCTGCCATGAAGAAGCTAAAGCAGGCATTGATAGAGTATCCGGTCCTTAAGGTCGCCGGTCCGTCCTTGCCTTTTGTCGTTACCACGGATGCTAGCCAGTACGGCATAGGCGCAGTGTTACAGCAAGACGATGGCAATGGCTATAGCAATGGCTATAGACCTGTAGAGTTCATGTCCGCCAGGATGCCTTCAGAGAAGGTCGCGACATCTACCTATGAAAGGGAACTCTACGCTCTCAGGCAAGCCTTAGACCACTGGAAGCACTACTTGCTTGGGAGGCACTTCAAAGTCTATTCTGACCATGAGACATTACGATGGTTAAAGACGCAGGCCAAGATGACACCTAAGCTTGCTAGGTGGGCCGCAGAGATAGATCAGTATGACTTTGAGCTCAAGCCTGTCAAAGGGAAGTACAACGTAATCGCGGATGCTCTGAGTAGGAGAGCGGATTACTTTGGGGCAATAGTACATTACCTCGATATAGGGAAGGACCTGCAGCAGAGGGTTAGAGAAGCTTACGCGCAGGACCCTGAGCTCTTTAAGAAAGTCAAGGAGGCCCCAGAGACTGAACCGAATTACCGCACTACCGAAGGGTTGCTTTTTGAGAAGACTAATGTGTCTGACCGCCTATGCATCCCCAATAGCGAAGAGATTCGTAGTCTGATTCTGGGCGAATGCCATGACACAGAGGGTCACTTTGGTTGGCAAAAGACTTTAGCCAATCTTATGCGTGCGTATACCTGGCCAGGGATGAAGAATGACTGCGTAGAGTATGTTCGCAGTTGCAAAGTCTGCCAGCGTAATAAGAGTTCTACGTGCGCCCCCCTAGGTCTTCTCAGACCCTTGCCCATTCCGGATCAGCCGGGAGACTCAGTGTCAATAGATTTCATGGACACTCAAGTCAAGACCAGGCATGGCAAGAGCCAAGTCATGGTCATAGTTGACCGCTTTAGCAAGTACGCAGTTTTTGTTCCTTTGCCTTCAGAGGCGCGTACTGATTTAGTCATACAGAGGTTCTTTGACTGTTGGGTTAGTGAGAACGGAATCCCGCTGTCAATAGTTAGTGATAGAGAGTCGTTTCACCAGCCAGAACTGGCAAGAACTCGTGGGAGTGTATGGATCTAAGTTATTGATGTCGTCCGGCCGCCATCCAGAGACTAACGGTCAGACGGAGCAAATGAACAAGATCCTACAGCAAGTTCTGCGCATGTAYATTAGGCCGGATCAGATTAACTGGGATGAGAAGTTGCCCAAAGTAGCTAGTGCGTACAATAATAGCGTGCATCTGTCTACATGTCGCACTCCCAACGAACTGCACAAGTCCTTTAGACCGCACAGACCGTTTGAGGGACTCAACCGGGATCAGATTCACAGATTGTCGCCCGGGACCCGGGAGTTTGCTGTGCAACACGAGAGAGAACTAGCTACCGTTGTAGAAAACCTCAGGAAAGCCCGGCATAAGATGATAGAGCAAGCGAACAAACATCGTCGTCCTTCACAGTTCCAAGTAGGCGACTTAGTCTGTGGGTTAGTTCCAAAGAGTTTGCGCCTGAGGAGAACATCTCGCAAAAGTTATTGCCCACATATAGAGGACCGTGGCCTGTTCTAGAGGTCAAGGGCGGCGAAGATGGACCGTCCTATACCATAGAGCTACCAGCACACCTCCACACTTACCCAGTTTTCCATGCGTCAAAGTTGTTACCTTGTCAAACAAGTGATCAGTTTCCATCCCGTAGATCGATGATCCCACCTGATATGGATGGAAGATATGACCTAGATGGTATAGTGGCTGAGGATGTCTTCAAAACTGGAGGTAGAGGTCGTCCGCAGAAACAATACAAGGTTCATTTTAGCTATCAGGAACCGGAAGACGACCGCTGGTTTACAAGATCTGAACTCCTAGAGACAACTCCCGATATAGTCCGGGCCTATGAGAGACAACAAAAGGGTAAAGGTCCTGCCTTGGACTGAATTTTTCTCGGAGGACCTCGAATATAGGGCGGCGGGAGTGAAACGGTAATCACCAGTTCGCAGTAGCGAATGCAGATCCCAGGGCTCGATCCCTAGTTCCCTATCTTACTTGTGTACAGTATTGATGTCAACCCGTAGACTTGAACCCGCGACCTGTAGGATCGCCAGTGGTAGGCAGGGTTTCATAGGTCACAGCTTAGAAGGGAATCGAACTGTAGACCTGTAGGGTAGGAGTCTAGACAGTTCCAAAGTTGTAGCTGTAGGATGCCTGAAGAGTCAAGGTCGTAGCTGCTACTTACCTGAAAGGGCAAAGTCGYAGCTGCTACARTACCRAAAGGCCAAGTTYRAGACTTCTAGAAGTGGCCTTTCGGAGTTGGCCTGTGTTCAGCAGAGGCAAGTGGTCAAGTGGTGGTAGTCCACCTAGCCCAGTCAGCAGTCCCAGTTAGTCAGTCCGGTCCTGATCAGCAAGTACCGTCTGGGACTGTGTGCACATCGTGGGCCAAGGGATACAGGGCAGACCAACGCAGCRCMGAAGTATAAATCAAGAGGCTGCGTCCAGCCATTCATTCATTCCTGCAGATGCCATGCRGAAGCGCTGCCCCAGCAGCTTGTGCGAGGAGGTCTRCAGTGCGCCCGAAGACGAAGAGGGCAGTGAAGTGTAGTGTAGCGATAGGATAGTGGCAGCCATAGCTGCCATAGCTCTAGTAGCGTGTGTGTGTGTGTGTGTGTTGCGTGTAGAGTGTTGCGTGTAGAGTGTTGCGTCTCGGACATCCAGGGTGATCCAGAGTGCGAACAGTGAGTTGTGTGGGCGCTCAGTCGCCATAGCCAGTTGAAGAGAACTCCTACCTGGTTACGATATCTTGAGTACTGTGTGGGCGCATGTCGCCAGTTTGCTGTTTCGCTGTTTGCATGCATGACAAGTGTGAAGAAGTCGAGTCTGATTGCACAATGTACAGTCCACTGAGAATCTGCAGGCTTCATTACATACTTAACCCCCCGGGGAGAGCGGACCTCCACGCCCATACTTCATTTCCTGGTAATGAACCAACAGATGAAGTGGGTGTAGAGAAGAGGAGAACCCGAGAGACTCGCGGGGTAACCTATGCCCCTGATCAAAGTTGCGAACAGCAAGGTGAGGAGGAGGTAACCTCAAAGTGTCAGCTGGTCTCGACTGCACACCATTTCTAGACTTCTGCATGTCATCCTTGCGCAGGGGTGATGCTAATCCTCTCTTGTATCATTCCAATTTTAACGGATGTCCTGAAGGACAGCTGTTTTCAGGTGAAAAGTTTGTTTTTTTCCCGAAAATAAAATAAGTGAAGGACATCTGTTTTCGGGTTCGCATTCACTTATTTGGAGTTATTTCTGGGGGGGGGATCAAACTTTTCTCCTGTAGGCTGTTGTTCATTTTTCCCGAATTTCTCCAAAGTTGTTGATTAACTTTCTGCTGCTATTTCGGTAGTTTCTATTTCCCCCCCTGCTTTACTTCTCTATTAACGGGATTTATTGAAGGGCGATAAATCATGGGAAATTTATCGTCTGAAATTGCAGTTGCTTAAACTTGCTTCCCAAAATTTCCCTTGCCTGACAGAGCTGATTTGCCTCCCTTGCTCCCGTTGCATTTCATGCTGCAGGCAGGTAATTCTTCCTTGGTCACAATATTTCCTTTTTCCCGGACTTTCAACGATGCATCCTACCGTCTTCACCCGAATATAACACCCGGTCCAGTGTTGCACACCCCGACCGTTGGCGACCCTTGACTGGTTGGCTGCCGACCCGCCGACGCTGGTCGGCACCTACTGGTCGGGGATCATCGGCACCCTGCAACCTAATAACCCCACGAACACCCCATACCAACCCCAAATACCCCCATACACCCCCCCCAACACCCACAAACCGCCCCCCAACACCCCCATACCACCCCCAGTACCCCCTATACCACCCCTATACCCCCCTATATCCCCCTATACACCGCTCCCCCAACCCCCCCCATTCCCAAAAAATTCTCAATGGATTTGGGCTGTACTCAGCAAGCGCAGTACAGCTTCCAACTCAGATCTGAAAAAAATTTAGTGGATGGTTGTTTTCTGACTGGTCGGCAGACCACGGACTGGTCAGCCCTACTGGTCGGCTGCAATATGGGCGGTGGTCGGGGTCGGTGGTCGGCAGGGATGCAACCATGGCCCGGTCATTATAGCTGTATTTGGCACAACTTTCAACCCAGATACGGCAATAATTACCAGGCGTTCTTTTTTTTTTTTTTTTTTTCAATAAAACAGAACCTTAGTGCAAGGAAGATGAGCAATAGCGAACTTCAGCAATCAAACGGCATCATACATATGAGTCCAGATAGCAGAATTGCATCACGAGATTCACCAAATAAGAACACTCCAAGAGTTCATAATTGACAATGCTGAAATACACCCATCATCATCATCAACGAAGGACCAGAGTTGATATCCTATCTGGCGCTCGGCGCCCAGACTACTTGTGGCAGATCCTATCTAGCCTATACTACAATGCCGAAGTTGACAACAACAGCTCCCCCGAAGTACGAGCATACAGCGACCAATGTCGCACGCTTCCAGCACCAGGTATGTCTCTCGCCTTACTCACAACCTCGTTCCCCAACACACACATGCCTCTTGCACCCAAGGACCACCCTCCGCCACATCCAGCTTACAGCAGCGCAGCTCGGCTATGGCTGCCTGCTCCTTCCCTGCTCGCCCGTGAGCGCGTAGGCGCCAGCCAGCAAATAGCGCAGCAGCGCTTGCGCAGCATGCAGCCAGCACCCGAATGCCGAATGAGGAGGCAGGCCCTTTGCTATATCGAAGTGGCCTGCCTGCATCCAGTCCCAGGAAGCTTCCAGTAGGCCCCGGCAGCCTGAGGCCCAGCACGTTCGAGAACAGGCCTTGGGCCTGAGTTGGTTGCATGCGCCCAAATGCCTTTGGCCTGTGTTCGGCACAGTACCCGTATCCAGCCCAGGGCCTGCTTTCCATACATTCACACAGGCGGCCCAGGGCCTGGGTTTTCTCAACCAACTGGCGCTGCGCAGCTGCCTGAGTTTCCTTGAGTTGCGCAGAGGCCAAAATAAGGCCCTGAGGGGCCTCGTCGAGCCTGCCTTCACTTAGGGCGGCCGACAGGCTCCCAAAAAGAGGCTGAATGGGGCTCATAGAGGCAGTGGCCTCACATTAGGGTTCTGGCTTCTTTTCCATTCTGGGGAGCATCAGTCCGGTTCCTATTCCACCGGCAAGTCATAAAAGAGTACAAAGAAAACTCACTCACGCTCCTCCCCCTTACGGTGTGAAGGCCCAAAGGACAGCATTGATTACCTCCTGGAGGAGGGATGTACCACCCTTGACCCCTGCCTAAGTTAGCCTGTTCTATTGTGCCTCTGTCCGTTTTTCTACTTGGACCCTGTCCAACCTGTTCCTCTCAGCTTCTACGCTGTTGGGTTTTCCTTGGTTGCTAGAACTGTTGTTCAGGTCTTTTGCTCGGGTTCTATGAAATTTTCCCCTTAGTCTTCCTGCTGCAATACCCTTGGTGGAGCGCTAGTATCTGTCCGGCCTTCCTCTCTATTCTCATAAGAGTCTACTTGCTGTTCGGCTTGTCTACTTAATTGTTGGATCTCGTCTTGTTTGTTCTGTCGTTTCTAATATCCGAGCTGTTTGAGGCTGTTTTAGTTACTACCCTAGGTCTTGGTTGCCCTGGATCCGTGCTATTCTTGAGTCTTATGTCCTAGATATGGTGTGTGTGTTCCTATCGGCTGTAGTTTCTTGTGTTGTCGTACTCTAGTGGCTGGTATGTTTGTAATTACAGTAGCTCCCCAAAAACTCATTTGTCCTCTCTAATGGTCTATTCTGAGTGCATGTTGACTTCTACGGATTCAGGGATACTATTGGTTGAGTGGTCTTGAGAATGATGATTTGGAGGTGTTTCCTCCCATAATCGGAATACTATGTTTGGGCCTCGGACGAGTGTGGTTTTACCTCTGGCTAGAAAATTCTTTTCGAAGTTGTGTTGATGCTCCTTGGCTTTGTCTTTGTCTTCCCTCATCTTCCTTCTTACCTTGCGCCATAGGTCCCAGTATTCGGTTTCTACTTCTTGTTGGATGAATCCACATGCTTCTTGGGTGTGCATTTTTTGCCTTTCTATAGTTTCCTGACATCTTTTCCTCCATACCGTCCATAGTGTGGCTTTTCTAAGTATTCTGAAGAGGTTGGATTCTAGTGGGCTCCAGTGTTCTGGGCTATTAAATCCTAGGAGTAGCAACGTGTTGTTGTTTGGGAGGGTTGTGTCTGTTAGTGTGTTCCATATACTTGCTGCTGTCTTTTGCCATAGTGGTTTCATTCTAGGACACAGGAGAAAGCAGTGGTATAAGTTCTCTATTTGACCGTTGTTGCAATTAGCACACAGTTCTTTTAGTGGGCTTCTATCTTCCTTTTTCCTTCTCACATTTAGCCATTGGTTCAGTGGGACTTTCGTAAAGAATTAGCCATTGTAGGCTTCTAAATTTGGGTGTGGGTAGATGCTATTCTGTCCCAGGGCATTGAGTGGAATGTTTCTGGTTCTACTCTTAGGTGTCTTTTCCAACGTTCCGCTATTATTGGATCTGGGTTTGTAGAGCGGCGTCTCAGCCTATAGCCTAGCCGGGTTGTACATTGTATTAAGTTAGTTTTGGTGTGAATTCCTGAAGTTCCTTGCTTTCGGTTCCATGCCCATTCTGCTGGGTCTACCTCTAGATTCTCTAAAGGCATTTGAGGGAGGTAGATGGTTAGGTCTTCATTTTCTATTACTCTTATCTTTCTTAGGTTATCCTTGCAGACAGAAACTTGTGATGTTGGGTTTTTGCTAATCTTGCTGTGGTCAGATCCAGGTTCTTCTACTTCATGCATGGTAAATATATACCAGTTTTGTTTGTTTTCCTCTCTGCCCCAATATGCTAATGCGTGTTTGTGTTGAGTTTCGTTTGGTATTACTGCCCAGTCTCCTATGGCCCACTGCTAGTCTGTTTTTAGTATTGGGGGGAATTTTTTGGGATGGCTGCTGTGATTTCCTGTAGGTTCTGGTTTAGTCCGTGACAGCCTTTGAGGTGTTGTCTGAGTCGTTTGTCGTGTTTCCATTCCTTCGTGTTGTCATCCCAGATGTGCTTGATCTGCCATATTCCTTTTTCTAGCCAAACTCCCCATTTTGTGTCCTTTGAGGTGAGCGTGAATGGGCTTCCGTCTGCCTTTGTTATCCATTGGTTGCAGAATAGGGGCTGTCTTAGCACTTACTCCTTGTTGTTTGGTTCCCTGACTTTGGCTGGGAAAATCTCTCTCCAATCGCGAAGGATCCCTTTCCAGAACCTCAATCTTGGGTTTATCGAGGTCTGGTTTCCCCTTTTCATTGACCATGATTTTCTCATTACCCAGAAGCAGCCTTCCATGTTGATTGGAGTGTTATATACCGGTAGTTGTTGTAGTCCGTCTAGGGCTAGTGTTCTCCATGGCAAGCCGGGTCTAGTGACAAGTTTCAGGATCCATTTGGTCTGAAGAGCTTTTATTTGGGTTATGGGGTCGAGGACTCCCAGTCCTCCCTGGCTTTTTTTTCTAATGATGTACTGCTGCAATCAGACTCGACTTATTCACACTTTTCATGCACGTGGACAGCAGAACGACAAACTGGCGACATGCGCCCACACAGAACTCAGAGATATGGCTTCCAGATAGCAGTTCGCTTCCACTGGCTATGGCGACTGTGCGCCTCAAACAACTCACTGTTCACACTTCTGGATCACCCTGGATGTCCCACACACATCACTCTGAACACCCA
>BFEA01000427.1:727606-745960 GCA_003427395.1 Chara braunii
GACTGTACGAGGTGGACTGCCTCCACTTGACCACTTGCCTCTGTCTAACGTAGGCTGACTCCGAAAGGCCACTTCTAGAAACCTCTGTCTTGGCCTTTCGGTACTGTAGCAGCTACGACTTTGCCCTTTCAGGTAAGTAGTAGCTACGACCTTGACCCTTCAGACAGTCTACAACTACGACCTCTGGACTATCTAGACTCCTACCCTACAGGTCTACAGTTCGAATCCCTTCTACCCTGTGGCCTACAAAATCCTACCTACCACTGGCGGTCCTACAGGTCGCAGGTTCAATTCTACGGGTTGACACAGATACTGTACACACAGGTAAGGTGGGGATCTAGGGATCGAGCCCTGGGATCTGCATCGGCTACTGCAAACCGATGAATACTGTTTCACTGCCAAGTAACTTTTGTTATGAATTCTTGTCTGGATGCATCTCCTGTCCACAGGTAGGCTTTGGGTTTCCTTTTTAGGTTCCTTACCGTTAGATGGTCCGGAGTCCAGAAGGCTGCTACATAGCACCTCATGGCAACAATGGACAAGTTTAATATTATTATAATGAGGTGTGTATTTTGCCCCAGATACTTAGTTTACTTGTCATCTTGGCTAAGAGGCCAGGGGACATTTCTGTCTCTGCTCCATGTTTTGTCATTTGGATCCCTAGGACTCTCAGCGGGTCCCTAGGGTGCCAAGTCATTCCATTGGGGGTGTTCTGAGGGGGATCAATACTTTCGTCCGTTAGCCACCATCCCACTGGTTTTTACCAGTTAATTCGCATTTCAGAGGCTAGATGATATGCATACATTGCTTTGGTGAGCGCTTCAAAAGATGAGTTGGAAGCTCTTATGAGTACAGTCAAGTCGTCTGCAAACATGATCGTAGGGGGTATGTGGTGTGTTCTATTGAGGTCCTCGAACGGGTTTACGAGTCTTTGTATGAACGGGTCTTTCCTAAGGAAGGATGCTATTGACTCCATGATGAATAGGAATATAGGGGCTGCTAATGGGTCTCCTTGCCTTACATTCTAGACATCTTGTATAGATCTGATATGTGTCCATTTACTTGAACGGCCCCGTATGCATCATTGTATAGAATCCTGACCCATTTCCTTAAGTTTAGTCCCACTCCCATCTTTCCCCGGCATTGTTGGAGGAAATCCCAGTTTACCTGGTCGTAGGCTTTCTCAAAGTCAAAGAAGAGGATTGCTGCATTTAGTTTCTTATCTTTATTGTATCTTACTGATTCCACTAGTGTCATTACGTTGTCTAATATGAATATGCCTGGGATGAAGCCTGTTTGATCTATGTGGAAGCATTTTTTGGTGATTTTGCTTATTCTGTTTGCTAGAAGTTTGGCTAGGATCTTGTAAGCTACTGTTAATAGTGTGATAGGACGGTAATTTTTTATATGAGTAGGGTCTCCTTTCTTGTATAGTAGAGTGACTATTCCAGTACTTGGATATTTCCCTAAGTCGTTTGTAGCCCATGTTGATCTTATAAACCTGCAATACTCATCTCCTAAGACCTCCCAGTACTTTTGCCAGAATTCTTTTGACATTCCATCCTGCCCAGGGGTCTTTCCCGATTTCATCGAGTCCAATGCTCTTCTAATTTCTTCATTCGTAATGGGTGCATCTAGTTCTTCTACTAGAGTTGTGCGGATTGTTTTGGCCAAGTGTTTCAAAAAAATTCTCTTCTTTGTGTCACCGGCTCTGGAGCCGGTTATACTGTTTTAGAGGTGTAGAGGTTTTTGTAAAAGGATTCTGCTATTGTGAGCATTTTCCTTGGCTCTGTGGTAGAGCCCTCTTCTCCTCTAAGTTGGTGAATGGCGGAGTTTCTTCCTCTTGCTCTGATTTTTTGGAAAAAATACTTCGTCATTTTTTCCCCTTCCTCCCGTTCTTTGATTCTTGCTCTTAGTCGCATACCCCTTGCTTTCCATGAATTCCAAGCGCCCAATTCAGCTCTTGCTTTTGCTAGTGAATCTTCATATGAGGTCTGGCCTGGGTTACTGATAAGGTAAGTTTCTGCTACTTGTACTGAATTACCACGCATTCTATTCGTGTGAAGACGGTAGACCAAGCCAATGCAATAGTGGACTCACCTCACTTTGGCGTTGGACATGCAGACCAACTACTGACACAACAGGGGTTTAAAGTTTAAACCTATATTTAGCAGCGCTGTACAGGTGCTTGTCAAGCTTTGCCTAAAAGGGCCTTTACCCGATCCAGACCCTGTATGACGAATGTAGCATAGTGGGGTCACTCGCCCAGAGCCCAACTCGTGAAAGTAGATCAAAGGACATGTTCTCTGGGTCAAAAGTCACATCCTAGCTAAGTAAAAGTCAATGTCAAAGGTCACAGTTGTGCCCCTAGACGAACAGTTGCAACATTCAGATATGGGAGTCACATTTGTTCATCCAGGGGGTGTGCAAGTCATGTTTGTTTATGCAGGAGATGTGTCTGTACGTGCAGTATGTGTGTCTGTCCGTGCAGTATGTGTGTTTGTTTGTGACGCGCAACCTCACGCCCTGTGCTGTCTTCCGTTCGGAGTGCTAAAGGTGCGGAACGAAGGCCCAGAAAAACAGCAAGATGGGGTGTGCCAAGGATTTTTGGAAAATTGAGTGTGGGGACATAGACAGAACTGAAATCCCCCGTGTTGGCCCGATGAACTAAGTCGGTTGTCTTCGCGCATCGCGGAATGCGCGCGCGGGCACGGCGCGAAAAGAGAAAGATCCAATTTCAATCCAAAAAGTATTGTCGAGTTTCCCACCGCGCTACGGATCTTCGCTTAGAGCGGACGGGCTTCGGTACACTCCGCATGTCCCCATTCCTTATCAAGTCCCGACATCGCTCGTTGGTCAGTTCCGAGTCTGACGTGGATGGTCTCAGCCAGACACAGACAGAACTGAAATCCCCCGTGTTGGCCCGATGAAGTACGTCAGTCGCTTTCGTGCGTCGTGGAATGCGCGTGCGGGCACGGCGCGAAAAGAGAAAGATCCAATTTCAATCCAAAAAGTATTGTCGAGCTTCCCACCGCGCTACGGATCTTCGCTTAGAGCGGAAGGGCTTCGGTACACTCCGCGTATCTCGTTTCCTTCAAGTCCCAACGTCGCTCGTTGGTTAGTTCCGAGTCTGACGTGGATGGTCTCAGCCGCGTGGCTCTTTCACTCCGTACCCGGTAATGGAAGCCCTTCGATTCGTAGCGATCGAAACGCTGGCACTCAGTGCACAGGGTTCGAGGCCAATGGGGTGCCACTGCCGTCCACGGAATGACGATCAGCTCGTTAAATGGCAACAGTACTGAGTAGGGTGGGAAGTGCGTATCGATAATGACAAAGCCCGCCTCCACGAACCCGAAACAATGATTTCAGGAAGGAAGTAATATTGTCCGCCGATCCGTGCAACAGCTTCTCGTACGTCCCACTCACATACACGTGTCCTTTCCTCGTTGTAGGGGAAGGGACGCGTCGGCGAGGGAGATACGGAAGGCTGGCGCCCGATCGAGGAACGGCCGTTAGTCCACATATCAACCAATCAAACGGGGTTTACACAAATCCTTGAGACGTCATCAAAAAGCGCGATCGAAGAAGAACTAATTGGCATCCCCCTTCCTTGGAACCCGCACAATCATGCATGAATTGGTTTGGAGTTCTGAGAGACTAACCCGCGATTCAGTTTCAGCAGACCAGATCAACAAATACGAGGCGCTTAGCTTTTTCAAAGCTGCCCCACAGACGGTCTGTTGATGTCGTGCAACATAAGGCAGATGGCATGCGCAGTGCATCCAGAAGTACAGATCTAAAGACTCTTGCATTCTCGAACAAAATCCCATCGAGTGCTAGGTCTAATCAATCGCCGAAATACAAACATTTCTATACATACATCCACTGTGGAAGGTGCGAAAATGACGAGGGAGCATAGGTCAGAGATCAATCGAGGGATTGTACACACACATCCACCGTTCACAAGACAAGAAGATTAATTTCTTGGCATCTGGGGATTACCCAGGAAACTAATGGAAGAGTCCCGGAAGAAGTTCTCTTTCGCAGGAAATCACGAGAGTTCACTTCGGGTTACAAGAGAGACAAGCCCACAACACATCGCTATACAAGTTAGAGAGAGAGAGAGAGAGAGAGAGAGAGAGAGAGAGAGAGAGAGAGAGAGAGAGAGAGAGAGAGAGAGAGAGAGAGAGATGGGAGGGATAGACCAGAAAAGCCGAGACAGAAGACACCAGAATTCAACAAGGGAACTTTCGGCTTCACAACCCTGAACTCACACCAAAAGAAATGATCCGCAATCATGAAGGCGCATTCGCCGTGAAATTCCAATATGGCCCCGGGCCACTCATCCACTCAACTCCAATCACAAATCCTCACACCCGCACCGATGATCCCGACCGTCGCGTGCTAGCTTCCGCCACTGCGATCGTCACCCCGCTGACGCAGACTCCACTCGGCTCGCCCGGATCCCACAGTCCGCCGTGGCGATCAAACGCGCAGCCGATCAGACTACAGTCAACCCGGCAGGACTTTTCGACTCGCACCAAACGCATCACCTAGCCACTGCTTCCCGGAAGTTGGCTTGGGAGTGGAAAACGTAAGAGAGTTTTGCGGGCGCGCCTGCGGAATTTATAGTTGCGAGAAAGGAGATAGATGGGGGAAGAGTCAGAGGGGAGATCGAGGTGTAAGGGGAGATGGTTCAGCGAAAGGTGCTCAAGGGAAGCCATGTTGATCCTTCGGAATCCGATAGTCGGCCAATCAGATTCGTTGTGTAATAGGAAGATCCTCTTACTCAACGCGCCTGATTGGTGAGCCGGGGTAATCGGAGGATCAACCGGGCTTCGCGAGCCAAGGTTGAAGAGCAAGAAGAGACGAGGCATGAAAAGCAGCGCGAGACGGGTCCAAGATTCAGATGATCAAGAAGGGGAAACAGGCGCGCAAAAAGCAGAGAGGGAGAGAGGGAAAAACAATTGTGGTGGGAGAAGAAGGGGAGGGGGAAGGGAGAGAGGAGAGAGTGCGGGGGGAGGATGACGCGGGAAATAGGGAGGAGGAAGCTCGCATGCGCGGTGTCGACAACAAGAGAAAAAGGCACCAAAACAATTACAGCTTGCCTATGCCCAAAACCAATTCAAAAATTGAAATCGCCATATCCGCGCGCAAAAGTCGACACGGGAAAAAAAATTCCTATGCTTATCCGTATTCTCACAAAATTCCTAAAGTTTTCTCCGACGTGACCAAGAACATTCATGCAAGGAAAAAGATACGTCAGGCTCCGCTTATTCCGTGATTCCTAACTGTCGAGCCCGATTCCCAGTGCGCTTGCTGAGGCGCGCGTAATTTCCTGTGCTCTTCCCGAATTACAAAAAGCAGAATTCCAAGAATCAATAGAACTTCCGAAAAATTGGGGGCCCAAACAAGGCGCCTGGAATCAAGAGAAGCGATGGGGGTTTTGTGGGGGCGGCATGATACCAAAAAAAAGGGGGTATTGAATCAAGGGGTACGAAAAATAGCACGGGGCCGGGAAGTGGTTCGTCACATGTTCGTGCAGAATGTGTGTCTGTTCAAGCAGTAGGTGTGTCTGTTCAAAGGAAGTCAAAAAGGTGAAGTCCCAATCAAGATTCAAGTCAAAGGGAGAGTCTAGTTACATATTGAAGTCCGAAATTGAGGCGTGAAGGTCGCAGCAGCAGTGGACCCTGAGGATAAGGAACTGGGACACACTCCATAGAGGCCTGGGACTGGGAAATGACCCAAGACAGACTGAATTCAGACCTCGCAAGGGGAGGCCAGCACTATAAAGGACAAGGCAGCCTCCCCACAAGGGAGATTTCCCATTGGCGATGATGCGTGGAAGTGCTGAGGCACTTGTGCGCTATAGTGCAGGGAGAAGCGTTGGCAGAAAAAGCTGCGTCAGAAGGAAGATGAGCTGGGCGCCGGCTGCAAGGAAACCATAGCTGCGCCAGCCTAAGTTAGTAATAGTAGAAGTAGTGGGGTTAGTAGTAGGATATTAGTGAGAGGCATTCAGAGTAGATTCTCATAGACAAGGAGTGTGCATGTATAGTGAGAGAAGGGAACCACGACAGGGATCTTGAGAGAGAAGATAAAGAGACAGAGATGACAGATTACAAAGTGGGATATGGTGAATACTTACTTGTTGCGCCATACTTGAGATCTGAAGGGTGACGCTGGCTGAGCCAGGTCCTATGCTGACGAATGAGGGAGGAAGACTTGCATTTTGTTGGCGCTGAACTTTTGAACTCGAGATACTCTTGTATGATGTGAATTTGATTCTATGAGCTGCGCTATCTGGTTCCTATCTCATCTCGACTTCGGCTTTGTGTGAAGCTATCCTATCTGTGTGATGACGAATGTGCATGCAAATTGAACACTCCAGCAAGTTGTGAACAATCAGGTTCCTTGCAATTTGGTATCAGAGCATGACTCGTTGCGCTCGCTGATGCGTTGGCATGAGCAAGGCCGGCGAGGAAGACAAAGACATGCTGGCTTGAAGATGCTGGCTATGGTGGAGGTGTAGGAAGACAGTGGTTGGGATAAATGAGGGGAAGTAAGCCGAAGAGGAAGGGGCTAAGGACGAGAATTGTTACCTACGCGTGGAGCGATTGGAGCATTCGTGGAGTCTTCAGCGGCGACTACAAAGAAGAGAAGCTTCTCCTACCCCTTACCTGGCTGCCTGTGGAGTTGTGTGTGGTGTATCTCCTTTTCCCTTCCTCTCTGGTGGTCGCTGCTGCTGCTGTCAGGTCGAGTCACCTAGGGTATAGTCTGGTCTATAAGGATCAAGGGATCTGGTCACGTCAGAGCTAAGAGTGGTCAGAGTCCTTGTTTGGTTCTATCTTCTTCTCTCTGGTCTCTATCTTCTTCTCTCTGGTCTGACATCTGCGTTGTAGTAAAGATAGGAGTATGCTGGGGGGTTGTGGCAGACAGCCACGTCAGTTTGCAAGCAGGGGGTATAGGGCATAATCAAACTGGGCAGAGATAAGTTGTGATCGAAGTATTGTCCAGGCATCTGACATAGTAAACACTCCAGTTCCTCCCTGCGCATGAGGACAGACAAACAGGGTTAGTAAAAAAGATAAAAGAAAGAGAGAACATTCACAGCCAGACAACAGTTAGAACAAACCAGGTGGACTTTTGACTAGGATCAAGTGTAGTATTTGTTCTGATCAGTTTGATATTTGAAATTGAAGACAGACAGGAACTAAAAAAAAAAGTCTTATTAAATATTAAAAGTTTTTGAAAGTTATGAAATTCGTTATTGTTAAAGCAGTGACATCCAGAGTCTGGAATATATATATATCGTCAAATATATCGTCAAATAGAACTGCCCGGTAAACCGTAGGCAGAGAGGGAGAAGAGGACAACAAACGAGGGGCTGTGACAAACTGTTTCGTCGGAGTTTTACCGACTCATATCGTCAAATATATATATATATATATATATACAAAGCAGAATCATTTTATCCCATCCAGGTTAGATTAGCCTAAGGATAACTACAGGGAGTCTTACCTGGTGGGACCAGCGGAGGGGTCCCTGTGCTGAGTCTCATCATGGATGACTACCCTATGCAAGGCTTGCTGGCCCTTTTTGTTATGACGGGCCCCTTGTCCAGAGTTTTCTTTCCCCTGGGCTTCGGGAGAGTATGTACCTCTCGTATGATGTTGCGATCAGGAAGTACAAAGTCAGCGCCCACGCCTATAGAACAGGCTGAGATTGATCGCCGACAGGCAGAAAAGAAAAGAGAAAAAGAAGAAAGAAAATGACAGAAAGAAGAAGAGATAAAGAAGAAAGTGCAAATGGAAGAAAAAAGAATGAAGAAAGAAATGAAAGAAAAGTTAGAGAAGGAATTGAAAGAAGAACCGCAGACTAGGGGGAGACCAGCCAAACAGGTGGGGGACTTAAGGTAAAACCACTGGACTGGTATGATCAGTATGCCTATACCAGCGATCGAATTGAAGAAACAGAGGAGGAGAGAGATCTGTTCGTTGCGAAATTAACATCTATTAAAGGTCAAAGGGAAAAAGAACTATTGTTAGAGGAAAAGCGCGCAGATCTGCATATGAGAATGTTAGCAGCAAAGCGGCAGGAGCTTGATGAGAGGAAGAGGCTGCAAGCAGAGGGTATGAGGTTGCATAAAGAACTGCAAGATCAAAAAGAAAAACAGGCTGCAACAGAAGAAAAACTAGCCCTCTTGACAGAGACAGTCCTGCATACAAAGCAAGAGCTGGAAGCAATACACAGAACTCTGCAAAAGGTTGAAACCCACCAGTACGAGTTTGAAGGAGTCTGGAATACCTTTCTGCAGAAATCCGCCAAAGATGTTGATCAACATATACAATCGTATATTCAGAAATTAGATAATCATATTACCCAAACCTTTACGCCCGCTGTAATTGAAAAGATAATCCATGGCAGCGGTGCAGGAGGAGGAGGAGATGGAGACGGAGACGGGGGAGATGATAAGAAAGGAAAGGGAGTGTTGCGGGATGATAAAGACACTGATGTAAGAAAAATAAAAGTTAAAGTGTTGTAGACATACATCGGCAAGAGAGAGGAGAGTGTCCTACATTGGATTGCAGCCGTAGAGTCATACGTATACGGTCAGCGCATACCTTACTTGGATAGAGTTCTCATGGCCACTTCGTGCATGGCCGGCGATGCGATGAGCTTCGCCATATCGTTGCAAAAGGAAGCTAACTGCGATACTATGATTGCATATTCACAGCAAACTAGAATTGAAGACTTCTTCAAAGCTGTCAGAGAACTGTTTGAAGACAAGAATCTAGCTCGCCGAATAGAAATGCTAATTCTAAATATCGCACATCGAAAATGGAAGAGTGCATCTGCACTGAAGGCAACGATGGATGAACTTTTACAATGCGCTGAACATGGTTTTACTCCTGCTCAAATCCTCAATAACTTCGCTAGAGCGCTACCCGACCCTCTCTGTACTCAGTTATATTCCCGCACAAAGGAAGAGGGGATGACATACGAGAAGTTCAACAAGATCGCTATAGATCATGCTGGCTTCTTAGCCGAGGCTAATTATTGCCATTATTGGAAAGATCTGCAAGCGGGGAAGAAATGGCAAAACCGCACCATCTCAGGGAATATACCTGGGAAAGACGATCTCCTTCTTACTTTTGGAGAAGGAGGTGTCGAAACTCTCTCTTATGATCAGATAGATTATGGTCTGGAGGGAGGACCCAACGACACGATAGTTCAGGAGGGGGACTACGCGGCCATTGCAGCCCACGGGGGAGGGCGACAAGGAAGAGGACGTGGTCGAGGAAGAGGAGGCCGCGGACGTGGTGGAAGAGGACCCGGTACCCAGAGGGGTGGTGGCAAAGGTAGCCACTACGTGGGTGGAAGGGGTAATGGTCCCTCGCCAGGTGGCCGTGGTTCGTATTCTACCTGGGGAAGAGGAAGAGGCGCATGGTATGGTACATGGGACAAACCATATCCACCCCATCCAGGTTTGCCCGAAGGGGAGCCTTGGAAGAAATTGGGGATTACAGAGAAAGTTTGGCAGGACAGAAACGCTGCTGATCAATGCCTCAAATGTGGTGACCCCAACCACATCGTTCCCTTCTGTCCCGACTATAAACAACCAAAAGGGAACAGCCAGTAGAGGTTTCAGTTGCCTCTACCGGAAGTTCGGATGTAAAAAGAAAGACATCCTCCCATCCGAAGGTTCCACTGGCAGAGACTGAAGAGGAAGTCAGTCCCCACCTAGTTAACTGTCCAGAGGTAGTGAGTGTGTGTACCTCTCTAGGTGGATCCCTCGCTGGCATGTGTGAGGAGTTGGCCGCTCGTCGCCAAGCCTGGACTGAGATGAAAAAACGTAAAGGACAATTGATAATTGCAGATCTAGAAGTGAATTAAGGTAAGAGTTGGAGGAATGATAGATAGTGGGTCAACTCACAACTATATAAGTAAGAAAGGGTTAAAGAAGCTGCGTCTCGAACTTCAAGTTAAACAATTGGACGAGCCCATAGTAAGTAAGTTAGCCAACAGTAGTGAGATCGTAATGGATAGGTATGTTGAGGGGGTACAGACATACTTTCGGCTCGAGGCATAAGGGAAGGTGGAACGCGTTCTCCACTCTCTGGCTCTTTTGGTGGAAGATAGTCTCCCTTTTGACATTCTTCTACGCACAGATTGGGGGGAAGCTGCAGATGCGAACATTAAGTTAAGGGACCACGAGTGTTGGCTTCCTAGTCCGCAAGGTGGGAAAAAGAAAATCTGCTTGTACCATGAATCTGGGAAAGAAAGCAGCTTGGCTCATTGTTGTATGAGTGCCCCCGCGTTCGCTAGCCATGTTAAGAAGTATAATCTGTATGATAAAGTGTTTGTTGCATTTGTGCGCCCAATTAAAGAGGGTGAAGTTAAGGAAGAGGCTAACCCCCCAGAAGTTGAAAAGATTCTGAAAGAATTCGCAAATGTGGCAGAGGCTCCAAGCGGTGTAGTTGAAAGACCTATCAAACATCGCATTGATATTATTCCAGGAAGTCAAATTCCTAAGGGGCCTATCTATAGGATGTCACCAAAGATTTAGATGAACTGCGAACCCAGCTTAATGAATTGTTGGAGAAGGGGTGGATAAGACCTAGCTCCTCGCCCTATGGTGCGCCTGTGCTATTTGTGCCAAAGAAAGATGGCAGGGTACGCATGTGTATTGATTACAGAAGACTTAATGATATAACAGTCAAAAATGTTGAGCCATTACCAAGGATAGATGACTTGGTGGACAGGGTTCAGGGTAGCAAGTACTTCACTAAAATTGATTTGAAGTCTGGCTACCATCAGATTGAGGTAGAGCCAGAAGACCAACACAAGACTGCCTTTCAAACAAGGTGCGGGCACTATGAGTTCATTGCGTTGCCCTTTGGTCTTACGAATGCACCTGCAACATTCCAAAGAACAATGAATGAGTTTTTCCGCGAATGGCTTGATAAATTTGTCGTTATATATCTCGATGATATTTTAATTTTTAGTAGGAGTTTGAATGAGCATTGTGAGCACCTTCGACTTGTGCTAAATAAGTTGAGTGAGGCAAAGTTGAAGTTAAACCCTAAGAAGTGTGAATGGGCAAAGCGTGAAGTGTTATACCTAGGGCATGTACTTGATAGTGATGGGATCAAACCGGAGGATACAAAAATTGCAGCAATTCGAGATTGGCCTAACCCCCGCGCTTTGACTGAGTTGCGGTCGTTCCTTGGGCTAGCCAGCTATTATCGGAAGTTTGTTAGACACTTCACGATAATTGTTGCGGCCCTTCGCAGATTGCTTAAGAAAGAAACGATTTGGAAGTGGGAGTCAGACTGTGCAGCTTCGTTTAAACGCATAAAGAAATGTCTGATTAACTATCCGGTTTTGAAGGTTGTTGATCCTTCGTTGCCCTTTGTTGTCACAACCGACGCCAGTCAGTATGGGATAGGCGCTGTACTCCAACAAGATGATGGGAATGGATACAGGCCTGTAGAGTTTATGTCCTGACGACTGCCTAACGAGAAGGTCGCCGCTTCTACGTATGAGAGAGAGTTGTATGCTCTCCGAGAAGCTCTAGATCACTGCGACACTATCTCTTAGGACGCCACTTCAAGGTGTACTCATATCATGAGACACTTCGCTGGCTTAAAACGCCCGGATGACACCTAAGTTGACTACGTGGGCCGCTGAGATTGATCATTATGATTTCGAGCTAAAGCCAGTCAAGGGTAAGTATAACGTTGTTGCTGACGCGCTAAATCGAAGATCTGATTTCTTCGATGCCATTGTAACATACCTAGACGTGACCACCGATCTGCAAGAGAAAATTAGAAGTGCGTATTCCACAGATCCTGTCTATAGCGCTATGATTAAACGTGCACAAAAAGCGCCACAAGAGTTTCCTAACTATCGTATAACACATGGACTGTTGTTTGAAAGAATGGATGTGCACGACAGACTTTGTATTCCAGATGTGGAAGAGATCAAAAGTCTGATCTTGGGGGAGTGTCAGGACACTGAAGGCCATTTTGGGTGGAAAAGGACTTATGCGAATCTTTTGCGTTCTTATACTTGGCCTCGTATGAAACCCGATTGCATTCCGTATGTGCAAGGGTGTCAAGTGTGCCAAAGAAATAAGAGCACCACTCAACCTTCCCTTGGTCTACTGAAGCCTTTGCCAATCCCAACAGGTCCAGGAGACTCTGTGTCCATTGACTTTATGGACACCGAGGTGAAAAGCAGGAATGGAAAGACGCAAGTCATGGTCATTGTTGACAGATTTAGTAAGTATGTTGTATTTGTAGCCTTGCCAGCGGAAGCAAAAACGAAATTAGTAATCCGGGAATTTTTTAACCATTGGGTGAAAGATTATGGACATCCCTCAACAATTGTGAGTGACAGAGATTCACGATTCACGAGTGAACAATGGCAACAACTAATGAACGTCTATGGCTCTAAGTTGACTATGTCGTCAGGTAGGCACCCTGAGACAAACGGCCAGACTGAACAAATGAACAAGATTCTGCAACAAACGTTGCATATGTACATACATCCCGACCAGATTGACTGGGACGAACATTTGCCCAAAGTTCCTAGTGCTTATAACCTGTGTATCTTTTTAACGCAGAACGGGGGAATTAAACTCCCGTTGAATCCCGTTAAATTCAAAAAAATCCCGTTGAATTCGCGTTAAACACGAAAATGGGCCGCTCCCGCGCTTTTCGAAAAAACAGAATTGATGCGCGGGGTCCGGAACATGTGGCCCTAGGCAGCAAAAAAAAAAAACAACAACCCCTGAAGCACCTCCCATCCGCCCCCACATCCCCCAACCCCCACCGCCCCAGTTATGTGTGTGTAGGTGTGCTGTGTGTGCGTGTATCTGTGTATGTGTGTGCCTACGCGTGAGAGTGTGTTTAGGCATGAATATGAATGTATGCGCGTGTGTTTGTGTTTTTGTGTGTTTGTAAGTGTGTGTGTGTGTGCATGATTGTTGGCGTGTGTCCATTGTTTCCCTTTTGAGGGATATAGTTTTTTCCCGTTGAAAACTGGGGGCGGGCGATATGGGTTTGGGCTGGCGATTTGGGTCTGTGTTTTTTGTTTTTTCTCTTCTACTGTGCAAGGAAGATGAGCAATAGCGAACTTCAGCAATCAAACAGCATCATATACACAAGACCAGATAGTCGGGACCTCGAACCAACAGCGGAATCGCATCACGAGTTTCACCAAATAAGAAGACACTAAGAGCTCATAATTGACAATGCTGGTAAAGTCTCATCATCATCATCAATGAAGAACCGATGTTGATATCCTATCTTGCGCTTGGCGCCCAGACTACAGATGGCAGATCCTATCTAGCCTAGACTACAATGTCGAAGATGACGTCAATAGCTTTCCCAAAGTACGAGCATACAGCGACCAATGTTGCACGCTTCCAGCACCAGGTATGTCTCTCGCCTTACTCACAACCTCGTTCCCCAACATACAGATGCCACTTGCACCCAAGGACCACCCTGCGCCACACCCAGCTTACAGCAGCGCAGCTCAGCGATGGCTGCCTGCTCCTTCCTGCTCGCCCGTGAGCACGTGAGTGCCAGCGAGCTACACCGCGGCAGCGCTTACGCAACATGCAGCCAGCACCCGAATGCCCAATGTGGAGGCAGGCCTTTTGCTATATCGAAGTGGCGTGCCTGTGTTCAGTCCGAGGAAGCTTCCAGTAGGCCCCGGTAGCCTGAGGCCCAACACGAACGAGAACAGGCCTTGGGCCTGAGGTGGTTGCATGCCCCCAACTGCCTTTGGCCTGTGTTTGGCCCAGTACCCGTATCCAGCCCAGGGCCTGCTTTCCATACATTCACACAGGCGGCCCAGGGCCTGCTTTCCATACATTCACACAGGCGGCCCAGGGCCTGGATTCCCTCAACCAACTGACGTCAGACTCATGCAACCTGCTACAGGCCCAATTTTGTGTGTGTGTGTGTCTTTTTTTCCTTTTTTTTATTTGCTTTTTATGGTTTTGATTTTTTTTAAAATACACGAAGTTCCAAAAAATAAAATAAAAAATAAATTATTGTACATCTTTGAAAGATCTACAACCCTATATTTTTTATTTGTTTTTTTTGTTTTTGTTTTAGCCCTTAAAAAATCTGTGTGAAACCCAAAACAAAAACACTCATTTTATTCTAGTTTTTGTTTTTTCATTGTGTGTTTATGTTTTTGATTTTTTTTAAAAATATATTTAAGCATAAAAAAATAAAAGTAAAAATACAGGGTTGTAGTCCTCAAAAAAACCTACAATCGCTTTTTTTTTCCTTTTTTTTTGGATAATTTTTAGCCCAGGAAAAAAATCATCCCGGACCCCATTAATTCGCGTCCAACTCGCGTTTGAACGGGAGTTTAACGCGAATTCAACGCGCGTTGAATTTTTCAATGCGGAACCCGCGTTGAATTCAAAATCGGACACACAGCTTATAACAACTTTGTTCACCTGTCTACATGCAGGACTCCGATGGAGCTGCATTTGGGATGGCGACCACGTTGGCCCATTGATCGCCCGAATCCGGACCAAGTACATAAGCTTCCACTAGGAACAAGTGAATTTGCCATACAGTATCAGAAGGATATTGAGAAAGTCAAGGAAAATATAGTAAAGGCACAGCATCAGATGATAGAACAGGCAAATAAGCACAAAAGGCGTTCTCAGTTTGCTGTAGGTGAGATCTAGTATGGGTTAAATTTAAGGAATACGTTCCTGAACTACCAGCCTACAGAGGACCTTGGCAAGTTCTAGATGTGATTGGAGATGTGGATGGACCTTCCTGTGTGATTAAAATTCCTCTGCATTTGCATACATATCCAGTTTTTCACGCTTCAAAGCTCTTACCTTGCGTGACGAACGAGTTATTTCCCAGTCGCAGATCAGCGATACCTCCTAGTATGGATGGGAAATATGACGTCAATAAGATTGTTGCTGAAAGCACTCTCCAAACTGGACGTAGAGGCAGACCCCAGCGACAATACAAAGTAAGATTTGCAAATCAGGACCCAAGTGAAGATCGCTGGTTCACAAGAGAAGAATTAATTGAGTCTGCGCCTCATATCGTATCTGCTTATGAAAGAGCAAGAAGAGGACCTCGAAACTAGGCCGGCGAGAGTAAAAGGGCCTTTACCCGATTCAGACCTCGTATGACGAATGCAGCATAGTGGGGTCACTCGCCCAGAGCCCAACTCGTGAAAGCAGATCAAAGGACATGTTCTCTGGGTCAAAAGTCACATCCTAGCTAAGTAAAAGTCAATGTCAAAGGTCACAGTTGTGCCCCTGGACGAACAGTTGCAACATTCAGATATGGGAGTCACATCTGTTCATCCAGGGGGTGTGCAAGTCATGTCTGTTCATGCAGGAGATGTGTCTGTATGTGCAGTATGTGTGTCTGTTCGTGCAGTATGTGCGTTTGTTCGTGCAGAATGTGTGTCTGTTCGAGCAGTAGGCGTGTCTGTTCAAAGGAAGTAAAAAAGGTGAAGTCCCAGTCAAGATTCAAGTCAAAGGGAGAGTCTAGATACATATTGAAGTCCGAAATTGAGGCCTGAAGGCCGCAGCAGCAGTGGACCCTGAGGATAAGGAACTGGGACACACTCCACAGAGGCCTGGGACTGGGAAATGACCCAAGACAGACTGAATTCAGACCTCGCAAGGGGAGGCCAGCACTATAAAGGACGAGGCAGCCTCCCCACAAGGGAGATTTCCCATTGGCGATGATGCGTGGAAGTGCTGAGGCACTTGTGCGCTATAGTGCAGGGAGAAGTGCTGGCAGATGAAGCTGCGCCAGAAGGAAGATGAGCTGGGCGCCGGCTGCAGGGAAACCATAGCTGCGCCAGCCTGAATTAGTAATGGTAGAAGTAGTGGGATTAGTAGTAGGATATCAGTGAGAGGCATTCAGAGTAGGTTCTCATAGACAAGGAGTGTGCATGCATAGTGAGAGAAGGAAACCACGACAGGGATCTTGAGAGAGAAGATAAAGAGACAGAGAAGACAGGTTACAAAATGGGATATGGTGAATACTTACCTGTGCGCCATACTTGAGATCTGTAGGGTGACGCTGGCTGAGCCAGGTCCTATGCTAATGAATGACGGAAGAAGAATTGCATTTTGTTGGCGCTGAACTTTTGAACTCGAGATACTCTTGTATAATGTGAATTTGATACTATGAGCTGCTCTATCTGGTTCCTATCTCATCTCGACTTTGGCTTTGTGTGAAGCTATCCTATCTGTGTGATGACGAATGTGCATGCAAATTGAACACTCCAGCAAGTTATGTACAGTCAGGTTCCTTGCATGCCTGACAGTTTGATCACGCAGCATGTAGTGGCAATCATCGAGCTAACTTGCACGTAGTTGGAAGAAGCTTGTGCTTCCAGAGCCGGAGATGATTGCCGCACGCAAGCTCTTGAATTCGCATCACAACAACTTCTGAAATGCAGACTGGATCATGGAATACCAGTGGCTGTGGTCATTTCTAAGGCTTCCATGGGGCTTTGAGGCAATCAAGAATAAAAAGCATCAGAGTGCCCAGTTTTGCAGCAACAGCTCATGCATTAGGTGCACAGCATCAACACCACCGCCAAACTGTTCAACAAGGCTACGTCGATCATTTGCCACACAAACGTTGCGGCCAGAAATCAACATCCTTCGTAGAGCCCTGCAACACAGCGTAATCGTACGGATTTCAAAACCGAATCTCAGAAGGGTTCGAAATTCAGATGGGCCTACCTGTGGAGAAGCACCAAATGCAATCTCTTGCCCACCTCCAGTGAAGAACAGGCTCTCTGCAAGCTGACAATCAAAAGGGTGTGTGTACGCCAAAACCGCGAACAACCTGTGTTATGGAGCATTTGATTGTGAATTTGTGATATGATTTCAACAAACTGAAAGCAAGCAAGGGAAGTCCAGCCAATGCAAGCCAGAATCAAATATGTCAAACAACAAAAACAATAATCTCGATGAACTGAAAAGACTACCTAGTCAAGCGGACAGCACATTCATTACATAAGATGCAGTCTGGATGTCTTCTTCAGAAAATTAGGAAACTGATGATAAACACAGATGCATTCTGCCAGTCAATTGCAGGAATATTCTGAGGGGCCACACCCGAGTACCAGAAACAAAAAGGCAAAACCTCGATTGAGGGCAAGTAGCTATAAAACTGAAAGTGAAGTGAAAAGGCTGGAAGGAGGGTTCGGTTGTGGCAGTCCCCCCCTCAACAGGCGTCTAGGACCGCAAGGGTAAGTCTGTCCCCTTTTCTGGAGATGCTTTGTGCACTTGAACTCATGCTGGCCGGTGATAAGCAACTGGACTGATGCCCCCCAGAATAGAAGGGGCTTGTTACGGACTCCGCCAGGGCTCGAGCCCTGGTCTGTTTTGTTGCTGTTTTTTCGCTACATCCCGTTTTTGGCCTGGCACCCTTTTTTCAAACCCCTCCTTCGGTACCATCGGATTTTGGACAACTGGCGCCATGCTACAATTCGGGCGCCACTTTCAAATACCGCATTTTTCAGTTCTGCCCTCGGGGGCTTTTGCAGAGATGCCCCTGGTACCGTACGTGTCACCGGCACTTATACCGGTTCCCCGTACAGTACGGCCAACCGGTCTCGTACCAGTTTCAGCTGCTGTACTCGTACTCAGTGGGACTTGCTCCTGTTTTCGGCATTCGGAATCCAAGACTTCAACTTTGTGACCTTGCCACTGTGTCTGCGTCCGACCCTGAGTCGTGTCGAGTGAGTGAGTGTGTGTGTGTGCTCTCACTCTCTCCCTCTCTCTCCCCTCTCCCTCGGCTCTCCCTGTCTCCCTCAGCCTCGCGCCCGTCACACTGGTATCGGAGCGGTTCGAACCCGCCCGACCCACCCTGCTTCGTCGCCATCACCTGGCCATCATCAGCATCATCGTCGTGATCGTCGTCGCAGTGCCACGTCATCGTCGTGATCGTCGCCGTCGTGCCACGTCATCACCGTCATCGTCGTCGTGCCACGTCCTCATCATCGCGATCGTCGTCGTCATGCCACGTCACCATCGCTGTGCCCGTCGTCCTCGCCGCCACGCAGTGACCATCCTCGTCATCGTTGTTGCTACCCTGTGCAGATAAGTAATCGATGACAATTTTCTTTTTTTTTATTTTCTTATTCTTTTCTTCCTCTTCGATTCTTCTTCTTCTTCTCCTCCTTTTCATCTTCGTCTTCTTCTTTTCATCATCTTCTTCTTCTTCCTCCTCTTCTTCTTCTTTTTTTTAATCTTCTTCTTCTTCTTCTTCTTCTTCTTCTTCTTCTTCTTCTTCTTCTTCTCCTCTCCTGCCGTGGCGATCCCCCCCC
>BFEA01000427.1:754745-771313 GCA_003427395.1 Chara braunii
AAAAAAAAAAAAAAAAAAAAAAAAAAAAAGGCTGATACACAGGGAAAAGCCTGGTTTACATTGGCACAAGCCTCTTCCTCTGGGCTAAGATGCTGAAAACTTCCCATAACCAGTTCAGGTCGTTTTACAATCACAGCCGCACAGCCACAGTTGCAGCGGAACAACCCGCAGCTCCGTTTATCGACTCCCAAGCGAGAGAAGGCAAGCATTCCAGTACTGAAAGTTCAGACTAGTTGAGGAACTGAGAGTAACTTTCCATCTGAAGCACAAAAGCCGGATTGAGGATCCCATATCGAGCTCTGCATAAACCATGACTAGAGACAGGCCCTAGATGATGTAAACAGATGGCCCACATATTACCAAACACCAAACTCCATGAATCTCACCATGCTGCTCCAGTCACCCTGTGCCTTAGGACCACACAAAGACGGCATAATTGGCTTCTGAACATGACTACTCATGAGTGAATCAATGAAAGAAACATGGGACTGTTGAAACAATTTGCAATGGTGCAAACAATTATATGAAACTTCATGAAAGAACAAACAGCCAGATGAGATGGATGAAGAGACCGGATGTGGAGACACCCAACCACGGCGGCCAATGAACGCCATGAATGGGATCAATGGCATGGATAGGCAGAAAGGATGGATGGGTTGGAGAGGTGACAAACGGGTTACGAATGGGTCGGGGATGAATGGCAGATGGATCGAGAATGGGTTGGGGTGAATTGGGGCTGAATGGACGATACGTGGGGACGGACTGTGGATGGTGGGGAAAGAATTGAGAATGGACTGGGGAAGACTTGGCGAAAGATTGGGGATGGATTGGAGATGAGTTGAGGGATAGATTGGGGACGGGTAGGGAACCGGCAGGGGATGGACAGGGGACGAATTGGGAATGGGTGGGAAATGGATGGGAGATAGATGGGGTCCAGCTCGGGATGGATCAGAGAGAGAGATAGGGAGAGAGACTGGAAGGGATGGACAGAGGGATATACAGAAGGGATGGAGGGATACCAGCGGAGAGGAGGGATCAAAAGGATGGGCAGACTGAGCCATGGACAGGAGAAGGGAGGGAGGGAGGGAGGGATAGCTAGAGGGATGGATAGATCAAGATGTGTGGGCAGATGGAGGAATAAAGGCATGGAGGGACGGACAGGTGAACAAACAGACAGACGATGGGGACATATGGAAGCATACGAACAAATGTAGGAAGGGCGTGGATGGACAGCCAGACGGACAGTCACGTGGAAGGAGGGACCGCGGGAGGGACGGACAAACGGACGCAGGGCAGGTGGGCTCGCAGAGAGTACAAATGGGTGAAAGGATGGTCAAACAGGCCCGCACACGGACAGACAGACGGACTGGTGGGACAAGCAAACAAATGAGCGACCGTGCCAGCAGATGAACAAATAAATCAACGAAGAATGAACAATATAGCGAAAACAACGGACACAAGCGAATGGACAAATGGACGGAAAAGTAAATGGACGAACGGACAACCAAATGAGGAAGCAAGCACACAAACAATCAAACAAATGATCAGACGCACGAAAGAACTAATTACAACATTGGAAAAAACTGTTATGGTGGCTCTCGTTTCTTTCGAGGACACTCCGCATGAGTCAGCACTCTGTTAAAGAACTTAAATCCATCAGATCTTGTGTGACAAAGTCAGTCAGCTGACTCAAGGGTGCAGCTTCTGACCTGCACACACTGATGTTGCAGAAACGGACCCACCTTCACACGCACTTCCTCCATGTAGAGACTGCCCACCGGTAACTGCGGCGGAACACATTTCCCCTCAGGAGCTCCCGAGCCCCCGGTACCGGTATAGATGCACAACCTTGATGTGACTGGAGTGGTTCCGTCTGGAAATTCTAAGGGCAACTCCGCTGCCAAAACCGACAGACACGCAACCCAGCAAAAATCATTTCAAAACATGTGTTTATATTTGCAAGGAAGATGAGCAATAGCGAACTCCAGCAATCAAACAGCATCATACATATGAGTCCAGATAGTCGTGACCTCGAACCAACAGCAGAATTGCATCACGAGATTCACCAAATAAGAACACACCAAGAGTTCATAATTGACAATGCTGAAATAGTCCCATCATCATCAACGAAGAACCAGAGTTGATATCCTATCTGGCGCTCGGCGCCCAGACTACATGTGGCAGATCCTATCTAGCCTATACTACGAAGCCGAAAGATGACATCAGCAGCATTCCCGAAGTTCGAGCATATGGCGACCAGTGTCGCTCGCTTCCAGCACCAGGTATGTCTCGCGCTACACTCACAACCTCGTTCCCCAACTCACAGACGCCACTAGCACCCAAGAACCACCCTGCGCCTCACCCAGCTTACAGCAGCGCAGCTCGGCTATGGCTGCGTGCTCCTTCCCTGCTCGCCCGTGAGAGCATAGGCGCCAGCCAGCAAATAGCGCAGCAGCACTTGCGCAGCATGCCGCCAGCACCCGAATGCCGAATGCGGAGGCAGGCCCTTTCCTATATCCAAGTGGCCTGCCTGCGTCCAGTCCCAGGGAGCTTCCAGTAGGCCCCGGTAGCCTGAGGCCCAGCACGTCGAGAACAGGCCTTGGGCCTGAGGTGGTTGCTTGTGCCCAACTGCCTTTGGCCTGTGTTTGGCCCGGTACCCGTATCCTGCCCAGGGCCTGCTTCACATACATTCACACAGGCGGCCCAGGGCCTGGGTTCACTCAACCAACTGGCGCTGCGCAACTGCCTGAATTTCCCCGAGTTGCGTGGTGGCCAGAAAAGGGCCCTGAGGGCCTCGTCGAGCCTGCCTTCACTTCGGGCGGCCGACGGACTGCAAAAATGGGGCCTTATGGGCAGTGGCCTCGCATTCCCTCCTCCTTAGCTTCAACAGTCCTCTGAGAAGCTCAATCTTCGATCATAGGGCGCTTTCCCTTCTGCAGAAATCTCTCGTATAGGGTTACAACTTGAGGAGCGGTCTGCATGAGCTCTTCCCTGGTGAACCAGCGGTCCTCCTTCGGATCAGTGTGATGCCGGAACCGAACGTGGTAGTGCAGCTTCGGTTTCGGAGGATGTCCCCTGCCTGCTGGTCTTGATACCGGCAGCTCTCTGTGATCCACAATATCATCGATGTCCACCTCTCCATCCATGGTTGGGGGCAGCATTGAGCGACGAGATGGAAACTGATCAGTATCTTTGAAAGGTGCCAGCTTGGAGGCGTGAAAGACATTGTAAGTACGGAGATGACCAGGGATCCGGATAACATAAGATGGCCCATCCGGATCTGTCCCAACGATGTCCAAGACTTCCCAGGGTCCAAAGTACTGGGGCATGAGTTTGCGGGAGATCCCGTGCTCCTGTCCCACTTCTGAAGACTTAGCCCAGACCCTATCCCCAACCTCAAATGCAGAAGGACGGCGGTGTCTATTTTCAGACTCTATCATTGCAGCCTGCACCTTCTGCATCTGTTCTACAGCTTGCTGCATCTTCTGTTCATAGCGGTAAGCAAATTCCAAGGTACCTGGTGCAGCAGTGGATTGATTCTCAGGAAGAAGAAAGTCTAGGGGCAGTCTAGGCTTGAATGTTAGCAGTAAGCTATTTGGGCTCACCCTTGTGACAATGTACAGCGTTGTTGTATAAGCTGGCGATGAGAGCAAGCTTCTCATCCCAGTCTACCTGGTTGGGCTTGATGTAATGCCTCAACAGGTGTTGTACAGCGCGGTTCAGTTGCTCGGCCTGACCGTTGGCCTCTGGGTGATTCCCAGAAGTCATCTGCAACTGAGTTCCCTGCTCTGCAGCAGCGGCCTTCCACAACTCGCTGGTAAACCGGACATCCCTGTCACTAATAATAGACTTTGGTAAACCAAAGTCCCTGACCCAGTTCTCTTTAAACATTCTGATCACATACTCCGTTCTGGCTGTTTCCGGCATTGCCACTAACCTAGCATACTTGCTAAATCTATCCACGATAACGAAGATGTGACGCATCCCACTCTTGCTGGTGATCAGAGTATCCATGAAATCCATGGACAGACTCTCACCAGGCCGTTCCGGAATCGGAAGGGGCTTCAGAAGCCCAAGAGGAGCCTGAGTACGTGGCTTGTCCCGTTGGCAAACTTGACAAGTCTCCACGTACAGCTGGGCATCTCTCATCATCGTGGGCCACCAGAACCGCTGCAGCAAGTTCGCTGCGGTCTTCTTATACCCAAAATGGCCGGTGGCATCATGACACTCGCCTAAAAACAAACTACGCAAAGACTCGCTATTGGGAACACACAATCGTTATTCCCTGCCTTCTCAAGGAACAGCAAGCCATTGACCAACTCAAACTCGGCAGAGGTCTTCTTGTCCTTTGCCTGAAGTCTGCGTATGATCTCAGACATGAACTGGTCCTCGCGATAGGCTTCCACCAAGGACTGAGTAACATAGTCCGTCACTAATCATCGCACCTGAGAAATCAGGTCTACGCGACAAGGCATCCGCAACCTTGTTGTACTCCCCTTCCACATACTGAGGGTCAAAGTCATACTGCTCAATGACTTCGATCCAACGCTTGAGAGCGTCAAAAAGTACAGGCTGGGTTCTCATCCATCTCAGGGTCTGATGATCAGTCCTGAGGATGAAGAATCTCCCAAGGAGATAGTGTCTCCAATAGGTCAGAGCCTTGTAAGCCGCATAGAGTTCCTTCTCATAGGTGGACTTAGCCAACTTCTGAGACGACATTTTCTTGGAAATGTACTCTACTGGCCTCAACTTTGGCCCCTCCTGCTGCGCGAGCACGGCGCCAATGCCATATTGGCTGGCATCCGTGGTGACTATAAACGGCTTGTCAGGATCAGGAAGTTTCAAGACCTCATAGTGCGTCAGCACATGCTTCAAATGTCTGAAAGCAGCCTCGCACTCGTTTGTCCACTCACATGGGGGGTCAAGGCGGGTCAGATCATTCAAAGGACTATGCTATAGTTCTTAATGAAAGTCCTATAGTACCCAGTCATTCCTAAGAAAGATCTCATCTCAGTCACAGACTGAGGACGTGGCCAATCGCGAATGCTGGCCACCTTCGCGTTATCGGGCTTCAACCCTTCCTCGGAGATCTCATGACCCAAGTACAAGATACGGGTGCGGCCAAACTCGCACTTCTCACCATTGATCTTGAACTTGTGCTGTCGCAGGAGACTGAGGACTTTGTCCAAATGTGCAACGTGCTCCTCGACAGTCTTACTAAAGATAAGTATGTCATCGAGGTACACGATGACAAACTTATCTAAGTAGTCATGGAATATCCGATTCATAGCGTGCTGAAAGGTGCCAGGAGCATTGCAAAGGCCAAAAGGCATCACCACAAACTCGTACAGACCGTACCTGGTCTGGAAAGCGTTTTTGTGTTGATCCTCGGGCCGGATTGGAATTTGATGGTACCCGGACTTCAGATCTATCTTACTGAAGTACCAACACCCTTACACTCTATCTAACAAATCGTCGATGCGCGGTAGGGGCTCTCTATTTTTTATTGTGATGGCATTGAGGCCCCTATAGTCAATGCACATACTAAGAGTACCCTCCTTCTTAGGTACGAATAGAACTGGAGACCCATAAGGAGAGACACTCGGCCGGATCCAACCCTTCTCTACGAGTTCCTTGAGTTGGTGGCGAAGCTCATCAAGCTCGCCTGGAGACATCCGATAGATCCTACCCTTCGGGATAGTAAACCTTGGGATAATCTCTATCGCATGGACGACCTCCCTCTCAACAACCCCTGTTGGCTCTTCAAATAGATCAAGGTACTTAGCAACTACTCTCTCTATCTCCGGCGGCATTTTCACCGGCTCGCCTGCAGCAGAGACAAACTAAATCCTGATTTTGCTTAGAATAATTGTAGAATGCGGCCGCACACATGCACCCATAGGACTCAATCAGACTACTAGCTTTGAACTTATGTAATCTGGCGGTCCCTCCACCTGGCAAAGTGTGTTTGACCACTTTTCGGTCCCAGTCAAACTGGGGCTGTGCTACAGAGAGGTAGTACATACCTAGTAACATATCCATTGGGAGCTCGTCACTTACTAGGAACGAGACACGATGTCTCAAGTCCCCTCCCGCGTACGGGAAACAACACTCAACATCCTGAAGGTAATCGTTAACTACCATGCGCTGTTTGTTGGCACAAGTCCACTCCACAGGTCGACTCAGGCGCTGCACTCGCCCCTGTAACCGCACCCTCTCAACGCACGCGCGACTAATAAAGTTCCTAGTCGAGCAAGTGTCATAATAGGCCCCGGCCTTGCGGCCGCCAATGACAACCTCGCTGACGAACATCTCACCCTTCGGGGCTTTGACTAGTGCCGTCCAAGAAGCTAGTGGGTCTGATCTAGACCACTCCACCTCTAGCTCCTCTAAGGACTCAAACACATTCATCGAACAGAGGCTCGAWGGGTCTGAATGTGTTTGCGGGACGACATGGGAGTCAGTAGCTTGGGCCATCTCTCGAGATGGTGAGGGTGTCTCCACCACCTCGACCCTAGCAGGAACAGGTACTATTCCTACTGGCCCGACGTGTTTCCCAAAGCACTGCCTGGAGTACTGGCAACGTTGCTACCAACGGGATGAGAGAATCCCAACACCTGCCCCATCGTAGGCAGGATCTTTTCTGTCACTTTCTTATTGCGGCACTTGAATTGGTTGTGGCCATATTGACCACAGCGAGTGCAGGCCTGCCGAGAGTAACGATCTCTCCACACGTCCTCTGTAAGACCCGCTTTCTCCCATGGAGGAGCGTTGGGGTCAACTTGACTCCTGGACCGAGAGCCTCCGCAGCGTCTACCGGTCGCCTTACCTTTTTGAGCTACGGCAGCGACCACTCCACCCTCTGAAGTTTCTACGCTGCTTGCCTCTGAACCTACTCCCTCCTGGAAGTGTTCGTCGACTTCGATAGTGGAACCATCATTATCGACAAACATTAAGCGACCCTTCGCCTTCCAGTTAGGAGGCAATGTCTTCCTCCTCCCATCCGTAGTGGGTGTCTGTCCATGCCCTATCTTAGCTTCAAGGTCTAGGGCCACCTTGCTAAGCGAAGGAAAGTCGTGCATATTGATATTGGCCTCTTTTGCCAACTGGTTCCTGAGAGGCTGAGAAAAGCATCTCAAGTACGAAGTCAGCCGGACCTGGGGGTCATAGTGCACCCCTGGGACACAGATCAGATGCTCAACAGCGTCGGTGGCTTCCCTTACTGACTTAAACTGCCTCGTGTGCAGTGTCAGGATCGCATCAGTGGCCCATTGAGCCTCCTGAAGATCGTGCCACCTCTCCTCCACTATCTTCAAGAAGTCATCCAGTTTCTGGGTGGCTGCCCAAGCGCGGAAGTCATGACCATATCCCTGGAGCTGCACTAAGCCGCTCAACCATCTTGCTGCACTACCCTCTAGGTAAGATGCAGCCACAAGCACTTCTTCGTGCGGCAAGGTAAGTTTGCATCTTACATAGACTGGCACTGACCTCAACCATGTGTCGAGGTCTTCGCCTCTCTTGTCCCCTATAAAAGGTTTGGGAGCGGCGATGGTCGTCTTTGGAACCCACTGAGTTTGTCCCGGTCCCTGCACCACTCCGGGCTGTGGACTTGGTGACACAGGTTGCTGTGCTAGCTGTTGGGGCTGCGTGCCCTGAGGCTGCACAGGCTGCGAGACAGCAGGCTGCGTGGTGACTGCAACCTGCGACGGAGTTTGGGTGTACACTGTCTGCACAGGAACCTGCAAACTACTCCCTGCTGTTACCCCTCCTGACAGCGGCATGCCCAGGGAAACGATAGCAACTGAGGACGGGGCTACATATGGGGATACCCCTGTCACCGGTGGGACAGAAAAAGGAGGATATGGCTGGGACAGAAAAAGGAGGATATGGCACGGGCCAGGCACCAGGCCCGGCTGGTGATGGTGCTGCCTGAGAACGGCCTGCCAAAACGGCTAGGCTCTGTTGGATATCCTGAAGGATGGTAGTTTGATGCTCCTGCACTTCTATTACGCCTAGCAGGGCCCTCCTAACTACCTTCACATCATCATCCATGTTCAACAGGTCCATCGTCTCTAACTCCTCTACGTCCGCCCCTCTCCGCTGCATCCTGCTCTTCTTCTGATCATCTTCTCCTTCTCCGCTTTTCTCTCTCCTAATGCCCGTTGTAGCTGTGCCTCCTGCAGGGCTGCCTACTGGATGGCGACATCCTCTGGGGTCAACACTGCTGCCTGGCTTGCCATAACGCCAGTGGACTGACTCACGGTCTGCGCGACCGTTGACCCGACGACACCTGAACTGCTGGCTTGGGAAGTCTGCTGCGCAGAAGTGACCATGGCGGAAGTAGCCATGGCTGCTGTAGCACCGGCCTCGCTAACTAAAGCCCTGCTGGCCTCGGCTGCTCTAGCTCTCCTCTGCTGCTGTTGTCTCTCCCTAAGCTGGCGGAACAGAATCCTATCACCCTCCGCTCCTAGGGACACGTGGGCTATCGGGCGTCTAGCTGATCGCAAGATCCGGTCGTCCAAGTGTGTGTCCTCCTGGTCGCTCATAGGCTACAACGCTGTGCATCGTCTACACTAGGACACTCTAGGTGCCTACCGCAACATAATGCTCAGACCAACTAATTAGTTGGTGGCTATTCTGGAACAGATATCACTTGAGGTCAACAGGTAAGTCAAAGTCCTACAAACGAAACTATTTTTAGTTTGACTAGTCCGCAAACAGAAGCACTACGAACAAAAAACAGTTCTAACTAATGCTGTCTGTCAGATGTCAATGGCTGTACACCTAACTAATCAAAACCTAGGCTACCAGAGTGGCCCGGCGTCACTTGCCCGGCCGGGCCAAATAAAATATTTTTAAATTTTATTTTTTATTCTAAATTTGGTGAAGAATTTTGATGTGACCCTGAGGGAAAAGTTGTTCAGTTTATTGGATTGTTTTTTTTTTTTTTTTTTTTTGCTGGGGCCTTCCCTGGTCCTTGCACGGGCTGGCCACCGGGGACCTGGGCGGCCGGCTGGTAGCCTAGATCAAAACATAAAAACGGAATCATTTGTGTGGATAGGACAGCATCGAATTTTCTCGAACTTATCACCTGGAATCAACCCCTCCCTTAGTTCCCCTGAGTATCACTTGACGTCAGCGTCCTTGAGCGATCTGGAGAGCGTCGCGTGTCTAAAGGTGTGTGTCCGGCCCACCCCTGTGCCCCGAGTATCCACTGAGCTGGCCAGCCTTGCACGTATATTTATCCTCGGCGTGCCGCGAGCCTTACATCACTGGCTGATCAAGAGGCATTTTACCGCCCGTCCCCAAGTGACATCAGGAATTCTTTTACGTCGCAGCACGACGACGATTCATTTATAGACGCCGGGTGCTCGTCTTTCCTATAGGGCTGGCCTGCCCAGTAGTACCCATCCAACAGCGCAGCAAGCCGAACAAAGGACAAGCAGCAAGGCATGCATGTTCTACTCCCTGTGGGTTGGCATGGTGACCGTGACCCAGTGCTTCGTCCAGGGCCCTTCAGAAAGCTCCGCCCATCTCCACTCAGATGCTCCACGTGAACATTGTCGACTCTCAAGGTTGAGCGCACTCAACACCTCACGATGAGAGGACTCTCAAGAAGGAACACACAACCTCACGGTAAGAAGTGTCGAAGAGGGAAGATAAGGTTAAGAGCAACGTACGTCAATTAGCTGCCCCCAACCACAGAGATAATTCTCACCAGATGACCAGATGGTGATTGCGATGACCAGTCACTGCATCGTCACAACCAGCATTATCTCGTCGTTCCACCTCAGCATCAATCGCACATTAGATAGTTCTCATCACACTGTCCAGACCACATTCACCTACTCATAGCCTTCCTGGCGATCCCCTCACCTCCTGGGTCGCCAACCACTTGTCTCCGCCCTCCTCACTGCACACCACTTACGGCCAAACTCGCCAAGCAGACCGCATGTATGTACCGTACCAGGCAGAAGACAAGCGCCAGATGAGCGCATTCGTACCACAGCTCCGACACCAAATTGCAACGAAGATGAGCGATAGCGAACTTCAGCAATCAAACAGCATCATACATATGAGTCCACATAGTCGTGACCTCGAACCAACAGCAGAATTGCATCACGAGATTCACCAAATAAGAACACACCAAGAGTTCCTAATTGACAATGCCGAAATAGTCCCATCATCATCAACGAAGAACCAGAGTTGATATCCTATCTGGCGCTCGGCGCCCAGACTACATGTGGCAGATCCTATCTAGCCTATNACGAAGAACCAGAGTTGATATCCTATCTGGCGCTCGGCGCCCAGACTACATGTGGCAGATCCTATCTAGCCTATACTACGAAGCCGAAAGATGACGTCAACAGCATTCCCGAAGTACGAGCATATGGCGACCAGTGTCGCACGCTTCCAGCACCAGGTATGTCTCGCACTACACTCACAACCTCGTTCCCCAACTCACAGATGCCACAAGCACCCAAGGACCACCCTATGCCTCACACAGCTTACAGCAGCGCAGCTCGGCTATGGCTGCGTGCTCCTTCCCTGCTCGCTTGTGAGAGCGTAGGCGCCAGCCAGCAAATAGCGCAGCAGCACTTGCGCAGCATGCAGCCAGCACCCGAATGCCGAATGAGGAGGCAGGCCCTTTCCTATATCCAAGTGGCCTGCCTGCGTCCAGTCCCATGAAGCTTCCAGTAGGCCCCGGTAGCCTGAGGCCCAGCACGTCGAGAACAGGCCTTGGGCCTGAGGTGGTTGCTTGTGCCGAACTGCCTTTGGCCTGTGTTTGGCCCGGTACCCCTATCCTGCCCAGGCTGCTTCACATACATTCACACAGGCGGCCCAGGGCCTGGGTTCACTCAACCAACTGGCGCTGCGCAACTGCCTGAATTTCCCCGAGTTACGTGGTGGCCAGAAAAGGGCCCTGAGGGCCTTGTCGAGCCTGCCTTCGCTTAGGGCGGCCGACGGGCTGCAAAAATGGGGCCTTATGGGCTCATAGAGGCAGTGGCCTCGCATATTCGATAGGATTATACTAATTTAAATTTATTCATTTATTAGGATATATGAATCCTACAAACATTAGCATGCACACCAGCTAGATAGGTCTGAAACCCTATAGACTAAAACTAAAAAGAAAGGACATCAACAGTGATCAACTTAGTAAACACAAGGGCCCCAGACAAAACAGCAAGACTGCAGTAAATGGCTCCCTGGGGTTTAGGGTTTAAGAATCGGGGATGGCAAGCAGCAGTACTAGCGGTTCAGATAAGAAAAAAAGAGTACTAGCGGTTCAGATAAGAAAAAAAGAGTACTAGCAGATCAGATAAGAAAAAAAGGATACTAAGTTCAAGCAAATTCAGACCTAGGATCGCTAGGGTTCAAGGTTGGAGCTAGGGTAACAGCAAATACCTAAAAAAGGTGGGAGGGTAAGTCAGAAAGGGTTTAGGGCTCTAGCAGCAACCAAGGCAGACAGGGCTTGGGGTTTTAGCAAAGACTGCGGCAAGGGGCCAAATCAGCAGTTCGAGCAAGTATAGAAAATCCGACAGGTGAGGAGCTGAGAGGAACAGGCTGGTTGGGGCCCAAGGAGGCAAGCTACAAGTACCAAAGCGATAGGGTAATCAGACTAGCAACCAAGGGCAGAAGCGGAGTAGAGCAGTCCACCTTAGGCAGGGGTGAAGGGTGGTACATCCTTCCTTTGGGAAGTAATCAATGCCGTCCTTCGGGCCTTCACACCATAAGGGGCAGGAGCGTGTGTGAGTGATTATTGTAATCCTTTCTGACTTGCCGGTGGAATAGGAACCGGACTAATGCTCCCCTGAAAATGAAAAAGGAGCAGTGTTGCACACGCCGGCCGTCGGCGACCCCTGACTGGTCGGCTGCCGACCTGCAGACCGGTCGGCTGGTCGGCACCTACCGGTCGAGGGTCGTCGGCACCCCGCAAATTTTTTTTTTTTTGTTTTTTTTTTTTTTCGGTCCAGAGCCCCTAATAACCCCACAAGCACCCCCATACCCACCCCAAATACCCCCATACACCCCCCCAAACCCACAAACCGGCCTCCAACACCCTCATAACCGCCCCCAATACCCCCTATACCACCCYTATACCCCCCTATATCCCCCTATACACCCCMCCCCCAACCCCCCCATCCCCAAAAGTTTCTCAGCGGATTTGGGCTGTACTCAGCAAGCGCAGTACAGCTTCCAACTCAGATCTGAAAAAAAAATAGTGGATGGTTGTTTTCTGACTGATCGGCACACCGCCGACCAGTCGGCCCTACTGGTCGGCTGCAATACGGTCGGCGGTCGGGGTCGGCGGTCGGCAGGGATGCAACCATGAAAAGGAGGCAGAACCCTAAGGTTTTGTTTTTCTTTTTTTTCCTTTTTTTTAAACAAGGATATGAATCCTGAGATGCATTCCGACTGATCCATTGCTTTCAGCTATTCAGTGGATACTATAGGTATGAGACTATCGAGTATATTATGCAGATCACTGTGCAACGCAGCCATTACATACATGGCACCATTTCAATGATTTCACTTTTGGCAGAGACGATAACAGTTTCACCTTCGGTAGAGATGAGCTTGCCATTTTAGGTCCAAACTCCAGAGTATTTCACCCATCTTATATTTTGTATTATCTATCTATAAATGATTCTATATATATAGTCTTATTAAAGAGTAAGCCAGATCTCCCGTGACGCTCCCGTGAGGCCCGGCTGCGAGTCTTGGGAAAACGGGCCGGACAGGGGGGCCGGGCCCAAGGATAAGCGGCAGTGAACTCTCTCGGGAGTGTGGGATGCATACTTGAGTACAAGTACATAGCGACCCTCGCTCCACCACTCTCGACATTTACAAAGTAATCGAATCTTCTCATGTTCCATCCAAAGATTCATTCACCACATGGACAAAGCGCGGCGAATCTTTTCATGTTCCAGCGGGCTTCGCTGCACAACTGGCAGAGTCGTTTTGTTTTCGGCTTTTTTTTGGAGTCGTCTGACCCCTCATGCAGTTGGTCCGTGGGGTCTTTAGTTTTGTGCTTGGAGCGTTTCTCAGCATGGGCGAAAATCAGAACGAATCTTCTCCAGAAAATTGGAAAGGTATACTGCCATATTTTTGAGGTCCTGTGTGAGGGCCTCGCTGCACAGCTGGCAAGTCCTTTCGTTTTTTTCTTTTTCGGGGCGTATTCTGGCCACGTGCAGTTGCTCTGTGGACAGTTTTCGTTTTTTTTTTTAAACATCTGTTCGAGGGCTGTTTAGTTTTGTGCTCGGGCCATATTTTCGTCTTTTGTGACGCCTTCTGGCCCCACCTGTAGTTGGTCTGTGGGCTCCTCAGTTTTGCTTGGGGCGTTTGGCAGCATGGGCGAAAATGAGAGTGAATCTTCTCTAGAACATTGAAAGATACACGGTCATTTCTTGCCTTCTGTGGCACTGCTGCCCAACGGAAACTATTCCTCACGTCTACACAAGGGACACAGGTGAGTAGTGGAGCGAAAGCCCTGTTCCGCAAAGGCCATGTGTTTCATCCTATCCACAATGATTTTTTATAAGTTTTGCTTCCGTCCTGTTCCATGTCCGCATACAACCACACAGGGAACTCGCCGAGTGGTGGACTGCTTTGGTCACGTTGTTTTCTTGACTCTCTGGAACGATTCGAGCTCAGGGCTGTCTGTCTACACACAATGGCTGTACCATTAAGCCATATGGGCTTGCCTTGCCCTTTTCTTTTATAGGAAAACGAGGGCGCAGTCAGCGTTTTCAGTTTTAACTTTTAAATGCATTTCAGTCACGGTTTCACAGATTTTGCTCCAAAGCAAGGAAAATCGTGAATGTATCCAACCCAGCTTAATGGTTGGGTGGGGATGTGTTCTATTCGAGGTATGCCTGAAGTGGATGTCGAACAGAAAACGTGACTGCGCTGTAGTTGACCCCTTTTTTAATTCTGTGGTTTTTGCTCAAGGGTACTCATTTGCCTCAGTGGAGTTCAAACTCAGGTCTGTATTTCAACACTTCAGGCTGTCTCTTATACACATCTAGATGTGTATAAGAGACAGGTATGAGGGGTGTTGGGGGAGTTTATGGGGTATTGGGGGCGGGTATGGGGATGTTGGTGGGGTCATTAGGGGTTCTGGACCTTGGGGGTGTTGGGGGAGTTTATGGGGTATTGGGGGCGGGTATGGGGATGTTGGGGGGGGCATTAGGGGTTTTGGGGCCTTGGGGGTGTTGGGGGAGTTTATGGGGTATTGGGGGCGGGTATGGGGATGTTGGTGGGGTCATTAGGGGTTCTGGACCTTGGGGGGGGTGGGGGAGTGTATGGGGTTTTGGGGGGGGGAAGGGGGATGTTGGTGGGGTCATTAGGGGTTCTGGACCTTGGGGGTGTTGGGGGAGTTTATGGGGTATTGGGGGCGGGTATGGGGATGTTGGTGGGGTCATTAGGGGTTCTGGACCTTGGGGGTGTTGGGGGAGTTTAGGGGGTGGGGGGGGCGGGGATGGGGATGTTGGTGGGGTCATTAGGGGTTCTGGACCTTGGGGGTGTTGGGGGAGTTTATGGGGTATTGGGGGCGGGTATGGGGATGTTGGTGGGGTCATTAGGGGTTCTGGACCTTGGGGGTGTTGGGGGAGTTTATGGGGTATTGGGGGCGGGTATGGGGATGTTGGTGGGGTCATTAGGGGTTCTGGACCTTGGGGGTGTTGGGGGAGTTTATGGGGTATTGGGGGCGGGTATGGGGATGTTGGTGGGGTCATTAGGGGTTCTGGACCCAAAAAAAAAAAAAAAAAAACTTTTTGCAGGGTGCCGATGACCCCCGACCGGTAGGTGCCGACCAGCCAACCGGTCGGCTGGTTGGCATCCGAGGGCCGCCGACCATCGGGGTATGCAACCCTGAACTAAGCTATATTCTTCACTCATATGGTTCACACTACCTATCCTGAGCTGGGTCCACTTGTTTATTTTAAAAAATAAAGAAATTTCAAATTGGACCATTTCGCCATTTATGCTTGTCATCAGGGGCCATGCTAATGCAAGGCACAAGGCCTCAATAAGCCCTACTGGGCCCCTATTTGCAACAGCGTCGGCCGCCCTAAGTGAAGGCAGGCTCGACAGACCCCAAGAGGCCTATTTTGGACTACTACGCAACTGGGGAAATTCAGGCAGTTGCGCAGCGCCAGTCTGTTGGAAGCACCGAGGCCCAGGCTGCCTTTCATTGCATGTAACTGAGGCAAGGCCTGGGCCGGATACACAAAGTGGACCGAACAAAGGCTGAGGGCAGTTGGGTGCTGGTAACCGCCTCAGGCCCTGGGCCTGTTTCCTTCGGTCTGAGGCTCAGCCTCCCTGGGCCTACTGGAAGCTTCTGGGCCGGGGCCCAGTACCGCAGCACAGCACGCAGCAGCAGGCCACTTCGGTATAGAGAAGGGCCTGCCCACGCATGGGACATTCGGGCACTGGCTGCTTTGTGCGCAAGCGCTGCTGCGCTATCGCCTGCCAGGCTCACGCGCTCACGGGCGAGCTGGAAGGAGCAGGCAGCCATAGCCGAGCTGCGCTGCTGTATGCTGGATGGGGCGCATGGTGGTCCTTGGGCGCAAGTGGCATCTGTGAGCTGGGGAATGAGGTTGTGAGTGATACGAGAGACATGCCTGGTGCTTGAAGCGTGCGGCATTGGCCGAGATCTGCTCGTACTTCGGGGTGTTGACGTCATCGGCGGCATTGTAGAGTAGGCTAGATAGGATCTGCCATCTGTAGTCTGGGCGCCGAGCGCCAGATAGGATATCAACATTGGTTCTTTGTTGATGATGATGATGAGACAATTTCAGCATTGTCAATTATGAGCTTTTGGTGTGCTTGTATTTGGTAAAACTCGTGATGCAATTCTGCTTTTGGTTCGAGGTCACGACTATCTGGTCTCATGTGTATGATGCTGTTTGATTGCTGAAGTTCGGTATTGCTCATCTTCCTTGCACTAATCTTCTCTGTATCATTCCAAATTTAACAGATGTTCAACCATTGTTTATACACTATCCAAAAACAACGGTTTACCTCACTCTAGAAACTGTTTACAACATTTGAGATTATACTCCATGACAACTGCAGTGAATAGTACCTTTGAGTCTCTAGAATCTCTAAGAACAAAGTAATTGATCAACATGGAAGAGATCCATGGCATGAGGCTGCATTTCTGGTGCATTGGCACCACTAGAGCGTCCACATATCGTACTCTGTACCGAGGGAAGAAAAAACTAGAAGTTTCTGAAACAATTTCGAACAGCACATGAATGCCCCTGAAGGACACAGCCCTTTACACCTCGAATACTCAAAACTCCTCAAACACTGAACCCAGGGAAGAAGAAAGCCTATTAAACAGACGAAGCAAGTGACACATCCCACAGATAATCCAATTACCATCCCACAGAACATATTTTTCTTTTTTCTTTTTTCTCAGGTTTCTTTTTTTCTCTTTTTCCTTGGTTTCTTTTTTTATTTATTATTTATTTACTGAGTACGGAAGCCGCCCGGCCGGGCGGGGCCCGGGCAGGTCGCCCGGGCAAACCGGGCGGGCCAAAAAACAGCCCATAATT
>BFEA01000427.1:779810-793023 GCA_003427395.1 Chara braunii
AAGGGCGATTGCAAGGAAGTCTGATGGTGTATAAAAAGGGCGGTGGAGAATGTGAAGACAGATATTAGTTGCTGTCAGACCACAGAGATTGGTGAGGTTCTCAGGCTAGTTTGTTGGATGCTGGCCAACAATTTGCAGATCACCCAGATGGCGTTGCAAGCCCAAACTATGTTGGGTTGTTTGCTGGTCAGTCATTTGCAGATCACCCATGTGGTCTGCGCGCGGCGGAGCACAAAATTGTGGTTCATCCGAACAATGCTGGTCAACCATTTGCAGATCTCCCATGTGGTCTACGCCTTGCGGGGTCAACTGCAATCCGGGCATATCATGTTCCAATCCCTCAACGTTTAGGGCTGCATCCTGAGTAGGGACTGTACCTGGAGTCGGGAGTGTACTCTGGGCAGCGGCTGCATCCTGAGTAGGGACTGGTGGCTGCCTGCAGGCATCTGGACTGTCTGCAGGAGGCATAGGAGCGGATATTGCCGTTTGAAACAAAGGAATCACAACAACCTGTGGAGGCGGCACAGAGAGAATCGGGGCAGACAAAGAAACAAGTTGCTGATCCCCGGACAAGTGACGATGTCGCGGATGTCGTCGGTGATACACAACAAGAGGAGTAGTGGTGTTGCAAACAGAAGCTGAACTTGTACCTAGCAACGAAGGTGGAACAATGGGAACAATGGAAACTGGAGAGTCTGTTCGCAAGCGAGAACGTGGAGGAGACGGGGGTGGTGAGGAGGAACGCGGTCGTCTATGGCCAAGCACAGACAAAGATGAGAGGGGGGTGCATTGGGCAAGATTTCGAAGCAAAGGACGTGAGCGTCGAAGAGATTGTGATGTTCTTTGCATTGGAGCTACAGGACAGGAAGCTGTAGCGGTAAAAACTAAAGTAGGGGGAAGTACAGTTAGGGAAACTGTTCTACTGAAAACTGCAGCAGTGGAAACCGCAGCACTAGAAACTGCCGCAGCAATGGGGGCGAAGAAGAAATTGGATGATACAAGGACCATCGCAGCATGCGTCGGAACCACTGAGAGAGACGCGTCACATGCGTAGGATAGCGACGTTGGCGGGAGCGCATGTAGCAGGTCCAGCCCTTAGCAAGGGTTGGTGGGGAATGCCCGCGTGAAAGCATACGACGAGTAAGTGTTGTTGCCGCAGTTCGGAAGTTCTGCCAATTGTTACAGATTTGTTCAAATCTAGTCAATTGCCCAGTGAACACACCAGTCGGTTGATGGGAAGGGATGTTGGAGGTAGCACTTGGATAGCGAATAACAGGGAAATCCCAAGCAGCCGCTTTATCAAAGACGCTCATGCGAAGCGAGCCATCGGAACGGACCCGTAGATGCATACCTAAAAAGGTACAGGAGCCATCTGTAGTTGTAGTCTCCATCCACTCAAGCCCATAGTGCTCTGGTGGAGGAGGTAATTGTCCCCATGAAAGAACATCATCAATGAGGCGTGATGGCATATTGTTGAGCAGCTTGAAGATCATGTTGACAAATGTCATCGACAAAGCGTGCTTCATCCCAATACAGCGTCAGATTAGAAATTTATGGGCCAGCATTCGTTCCCATTGGAATACCAATAATTTGTTTCCGAAGCATGCCATCTCTCGTGTATAGAAAAGTGTTTTGTACAACAAAGCGAAGATGTTGGAGAATCTGAGAAACATAAAGGGTATCCGGGCCTGAATCAGTTGTCCATTGGCCACAACGAGGTCCTCGAATAACCATGTTGAGGGCAACGCAACGTGAATTCGTGCGAGCTTGCCGAAGGGCATAAGCATGAGCTTCATCAACAGCTTTTGCCGCATTATTCAGAATGCGGTCATGAGGAAGGTTGGTGTACATTGTGGTAAAATCAACAGTGCAAGGAGAGCGGCCACAAAGAGACGATGCATTGCTTTTCAAGTCAATCGCCACTTCATCGACACTCTGAACCATCCAGCACCGTCGAACACCAACCTGTTGATAGAGCTCAATGTCTTTCTCGCGAAGAGTAGAGATCACTCCTTGCGAAGCAGCGCTGAGATACGACGAAGTGGTCGTTGTGCTAGCCAAGGGTTTGTGAGGAGGCCGTTCATGAATGGTGCAAATTGTTGGACGAGGGCGAGCACGCAAGGCAACAGCACTGTTATTTTGTGCTGTGACTCCAAGAATGCTACGAAGAGCTGGAGGAGACTTGTGAGCTTTGAGTACATAGTAAAGGTAAGGTAGGGTATCAGTGTGGGTGTAACCCCAATGGTGATTCCACGCTGCATGATGGTCAGATACCAATTCTTGCAGCAAATTGCCAAATTGTGTCCACAGGGACAATGGCAAAGTGTTGTTGAAGATGGTGCAAGGAGGCATGTGTAGAACGTAGTGGACGTGTCTGGCTCACATGATTGGAGAACGAAGATGCATTGGATTGACAATGCGCAAGGATTGCAGAACGCCAGCTGTTCAGCTTCTGAGAAAGAGTCGAGAAAGAAGAAGATCGAGAATGTCCAGCCAACAACCTTTTGTAATTGGCAATGTACTCATCTAGTCCAATTGCCAGTGCCTGGAGCACATCGGCAGTTTCCCCATTCAGCCGATACTTCGAGCCTTCTTGAAAAAGCTTGCGAAGGCTATCATCGGAGATGATATTGTAGTTAACAGACACAATATGGCCATCCACAAGATCAGAACAATGTGGAAAGGCTCTGCGGCATTCGCAATCAGAGTAATCGGGTATATGGAAACAAATCGGACTTGCCATTCGGCTTCAACCAGCCTTTGTATCACCTTATGAACATCTAGGGTTTGCAGCAGCTACCAGAGCATGAATGGAGTTTTAGGCAGTGCCACCTGCCAGTTCATGGTCACAGCTTCCAAGATTATGATAAAACCAACAACAGACAGGAAGGTGCGAAGAATGAGCCCTCGCGAGGCCCTTCTTGGGATGCAAATGTTCTGGGCTGCGGTCCCCAGCAAGCCTCGTGCCCGCCCTAAGTGAAGGCGGGCCTGTACATCCACGAGAGGCCTATTTTCAACATTTTTCGTATGTGGGGTATCAGACAGTTGCAGCATGCCAGTTGGTTACAGAGCAACCTGAGCCTTCTGTGGCGCCTTCCAGAAGCAACAGCTGCGCTGTACAGTTGGGCCCAGCGCTCAGGTGGTTGCGCCCTGGGCACACGCAGTGGGAGGCCAACACATCACGCAGCAGCTAAGGACCAATGAGAATGCAGCATTGTCGTCGCACATCTACCACGAGCCAATGAGAATGCAGCAAACACCTGGAGCCTGGAGGGCTACCTGGATGGGCCTAACTGCACGAGGACCAGGCCACTATCTGAAACTGGGCCTGGGCGCAGACACTTTGGGCCAACTCGAAGCTGCTGGGCCCCTACACGCCAGGCCCAGGACAGTGAGCGGCAGGGCACACTTTCCATATAGGAAAGTGTGAGCCCAGGGGCACGGTATTCTGGCCTTAGTAGGCAATGCACCCACGCTGCTGCTTCGCCGTGTGGTAGCTGCGCTAGCAGTCAGGCCGGACGCACGCACGGGCACAAGAGGTGTAGAGGGGCGCTGCGGTGGCAGCGGGCGCACGGCGGCCAAAGCCGGGCCGCTGGGGTGGAGGCTGGTGATGGTGATGGTCGTCTTCGGGTAGGAGGCGCATGCAGAGGGGAGACGGGGTGATGAGGAGAGGAGAGAGAACGTACCTGGTGTATGCTGGTGGTCTGCATTGGTGATGATGTCACGTACATTGGTCTTCAACTTCGATGAGATCCTGTTGCATGAATGTAGATAGGCTAGATAGGTTGAGTAGTGTAGGCTGGGCGCTGGGCACCAGTCAGTAGGAGCGACATTGGATACTGTGTTGGTGTGGCCAGAGACCGTCGACATTGACATACAAGTTCATTGTATTGCTTTTATTTGGATGGTATCTCGGTGCATTGTGCTCTCTGTTTGGTACGTGACTATCTGGGCTACTACGTGATTTTGCAATTTGGATTTCTGTATATCGCTCTCGCTCATATTCCTTGCAAATGAAACAAAATGAGAGCAAGAGGTCGGTGAGTTGGTTTTGCTAACTCGGTACAACTAATAAACAAGCTCCTCTGAAAAGCCCTTTATGGATTGCTATTCATAGGACTGGACCAAAGGGTGCTCAAAATCAAGTGCACATGAAGGACTGGGCACAGGATAAATGCCCTTATCTTGTCAGAAGGGGTATGCCACTAACGTCTTCACCCAGATAAACGCCCGGTCATTATGGCTGTATTTGGGGCAACTGTCAGACCAAATGCAGCGATAAGGACCGCTGTTCATCAACAATTCTACGTGTCTGTCATTCAGCCACCAGCCCGGGAAATTGCCATGCCATGCACAACCCATCAAATAGACAAGCAAACAATTACAAGGTTTGACACAGCGAAGCATCTCCTGATGAGGAACATCCCAAGGCAGCAGACGGTGAGATATAAATAGAGGAAGCAAGAAACAAGAGTTGATGGAACATGGTGTCCTCCTGAGAAGTTCTCAATGATTACCTTCTCTCTGCAAGCACCGCTCCGTGTACTGTGGAGGAATGGGGAAACGGAATGATAAGCCCTGCACACAGAATGCTCTCAAGTTAATAGTCTTCCTGCCTGTTGCCTAAACATAAAAAGCACATGCTCTACAGTCCAGACTCCATAATGTCTCTGCACGGTGCCTGACCACACAAAGGAACGATTATTTCAAGGTGCACCATTCAGAAGATTTGATATGTACAAAGTCATTGCCCTTTCGGCAGGACTGTCTTCTCCAAGTTCCCCACAATCAGCAGAGGGACGTAGTTGCGCGCACTACCCAAAATCTTTGCAATAGGACATCAAGAACACATCAAGAACATATGCTGAGCATGTCAAGCGGAAAATGATGCGCATAGCAAGCGGAAAATGCCACTTATATCAAGTGCAAATGCTCTGTACATCAAGTCGAAAAAACTACCTCCCTTCCGATTCCTGTGCACCATTCACCACTTGCCTCTCCTGCCCTAGTCACCTTCTGCACGCGAGACCAGACATGGGACTTTTCCAACACGTATGAATTTGATAGTATTATCTGTACAAGGTATCTCAGATTGTGGCTCCACTTGCAGAGTAGGTAAATGTGGTTTTCACTCTCTCTCTCTCTCTCTCTCTCTCTCTCTCTCTCTCTCTCTCTCTCTCTCTCTCTCTCTCTCTCTCTTTTGACTGTGCAAGCGCATGTGCACACCTGCCCTTTTCTTACGCACACGTGCACCACACTGACACATGAATGTCAGGGTGGACAAGTAGTAGGCACACCTGTTTTCCACTCCCTGTCTTTTGACATAACTTCTTTCAAGGTATTCAATCCAATAGACTCCGAATAACGGATTCTCACTTGCACAAGTGAACAGAGTGAAGGTGGGAAACTCAGTGATGTTTGTTGAATGCAACATTCACAGCAATCACCAATCAGACCGTAGTCACACAACTATTGCATTCAAGTGCCTTTGTGTTCACACTCGCTTACTCGTTCATAACACAGGTGCAGAGCCTGGACTCGCACCGACTAAGGCTGTCCAGCATTGAACCCTATCAATTGGTTCAGGCCAACTGGAGGTAACATAGAAGTCCGATATTCTGCTGGATGGTTGGCTTCACGATGATGAATGAATTGCTGCCATTCTAATTCCAGCTTGATACTGCCATACCTAACAAGCAGACTTTACGTATATCATTTTTAGATCCAGCAACCCCAAGGTTTAGCGCACCACATCACCTTCCCTCCCCACCCCCATCAAGGCCTTTTTTTTTCTTTTTTCTTTTGACAAACCAGTCTTGCCGCTGGGGAGGGTGATACGAGCACCCCCCCCTAGCAGTTATCCTGGGTGCTCCCGTCTATTGGTGGGGAGCCACACCTGCTGGAAACGGGGTCCATCGTCCCATCTTTCATCAATCATCAGAGTCACCATCAGAACTTCCTTGTGCAAAGTGTCATCCTGCGAGCATTGATTGCCCTGATTGCCAGGGGATTGACTGAGCAGGTAGTGATGAGCTTGGGAGAGGCTTGATGATTTGGGAAGGCACGGCGAACATTTGACAGGCCTCACCCTGGGGGCACCGGGGAGAGGCTCATCGCAGGTTCGTCACTTGCTGCATTCCTGTCGTGATCCTGTCCTGATCTTGGCTTGGTCTTGTCACACTTTGCCGCCTGGTCAAGTAAGAACTTCCATCAGAGCGAGGGGGTGGGGCGGGAATGGGTCCAGGAAATCAGATGGGGGCGTCATCGGGAAAGCCGGGTCATTATGGGTCCAGTCATTGAAGACGGAGTCTGTAATCTCTCAGAATTCCTTGATCTGTCGCAACGGCCTGATCCCCTGACCACTCGATTTGAGCCACCCATCCCCCCCCGTTTCCCACCCGGCCACTCCATGCAGAATTCCGTAATCACCCTTTTAATATCACGGGCTGTCTGAAAAATGTCTAACTGCCGCTTAAGGTCGCCCCATCTATGCATCAGCTCCAGTTGCACTAGCTCCCTTATCTGCTCTGTCAGTTCAGGGCCTTCGATCTTTACCCCCTCCAAAACAGGAAGGCAGCGTTGCCAACAAAGTGTCCATAAGACAGACCGTCTACCCAAGCTGTACAGATTACTCACGTAGGGAGGGGCACTTTCTATTGCCGGGCAGTGCCCTGCCAGTATGGCTTGCCAAGTCCATGGCTAGGGGGTGTCCGGTATCGCTTTTCTCCAAATGTGGTCCCACCACCACAATGTCAACAAGGCCACTGGGCACTGCATAAAAATGTGTTCAATAGTTTCATTCCTTTTTTGTGTTGGGAAGGCAGCCAGGCATCGGTGGCACCACGGGTGTGCTTTCCCTTTTTGTTCCAAATGGGTATGGTCAATTAGCCAGGCATTCGTTGGCAAACAGCGATGAGCGATCTGCCATTGCAAAGATGTGACTTTTGCCGGCCTGGCTTTACTTTCGTTAAACCACTTAATGGGTGTGAGGAGGGACCGATCCACGTTCAGGTGTTTAAGCCCATCTATCAATTGTCAGATCCCTCAGTATTCTTTTGGGTCTAAGCATCCTATACATGGATCTGACCGAAAGTGTGTTTAGGTGGACTCTTTTACCAGTCGCCGCTGCTGCCCCCCGGGCCGTCTGCCATTGCCAATCTTCAGGGTCAATAGGCAGCTCGTGTACCGATGTATGGGGAAGAAAGACTGTGGACTCCTGTCCTTCCCGAACACTCGCACTCGGAACACCTCGGCTTTCTCCCGCCAGGCCTCATTCATTCAGGTTCTTTAAGATCTCATAGATTGACTAACTTGACCTTACCGCATTGACAAAAGCCCCAGATGCCCCATTTACATGAAAGGAATTCCAGACAGGCAACAGGCCCCTGTGTCGGGATTGACCAGCCGATGGGCCAGTTTTTGGTTAATTAGCCATGCATTCAATTCAGGCCAAGACATAAGTTTGGATGCACATTTCGTTCCGTGCCTCTGAAGTTCGGTGTTCGCTCTAACGCCTCCATTTCTCTTAACCTTCCAGAAAGTATGGCAGCATTTTTGCTTAAACGACCGGCTTCCTCAGACTCTTTTTGTAAAGCTGTTTTTTGTCTGGCTCTGGCTGGAATTTCGGAACCTAGGAAAACGCAGCCACCGACCTGAACTGCTGCAATTGAGATCCACCAGTTCAGGTCGATAGCCAAACTTTGTTCTCGCGGCTTCCCCCGGCCACTACCACGCCAACCAGTAGCTGCCTTGTTTACCACCACAAGCCAGGGCTTTCTGGTGTTTAGATGTACTGCTTTACTGAGAAGGTTTCTGCGAGAACTAGAACAACCTTTTGCACAAACAGCCATGCTTTTCCTGGGCATCGTTCAAGCAAACATAAGCGTTAGAGAAAACTGTCAGTGTAGAACCATCACAGCACATTAGCACCAGAGCACGTATTCCCCACCAGTAGCTTGGATTCTTTGGAACATTCCGATATCAGCAAAGACCATTCTTTGCAATCAGACCCTTTGGTCATTGGCATAACAAAGACAAAACACCCATGACACCCCTCGTTATAGGTAAAGTAGAATATTACACATGATGCGAAAGGGCAAGAAACAGAGCAGCAGTTGCACAAGCTACGTTTTCCGAATCCACCTTTCTACCCATAGATTGTTTGTTCCATCCATGTCCAGTCACTCACAGGGTAAAAGAGGGAGTAGAAGCCTGAGCTGCCATCATAAGTTCCAGGGAACGTTGGCCCGAAGAGTGCATAGATCAAGACAAAAGTCGTTGGAATGTTCGGCCCCCTGCAACAAAAAAAAGGTAAGCACAAGCGTCAGAGCACAACACGATAAAAATGAGCCACGGGAAATGACATGGAGAGAAGGGAACCTGACTGACTGAAGCAAAGGTGACCCTAACCAAGGAAAAAGAATGACGAGGAGGCAAGGCAAGACATATGACTGTCAGTTATACCTTACAAAACAGGAGTGGGCAGCACTTTTCTTTGTTCTTTTTTCCCACGATGCTGGACACGAATAGCCACTCTCTGGTTGATACAGACCAGCATGTTAGAACCATTTTGCATGCTATTGACTAGCATCTTAGGCACACATTTGCACACTCTGTAGTTCCTAGACGATTAGCTAGTGGAGGCAGAGTTGAGGAAAGCTGCGATTGCTAAAGGTAGTTAGACAAGCTCACTTCAATGGGCAAGCTCACTGTGATGGACGGGCTGGCTGGGATGGAAGCGCTACCTTGGATGTCTCTTTCCCTTAGCTTGAGGCAGTCAGACATCTGAGCAGATCGAAGCCAGCCTATCCTGCCTGCGTTAGCAATTCTGGTAGGACTCTTCCTGACCATGCCAGCATCCTGCTCCTCTTGTAGACCTACACCACAGTATTCTTCCTCCTACACAATCCCTCTTTCTTGTCCCGCAGCCTTTCCCTGCACCAGCCATTGCAGCTCTGGACCACAAAGCTGAGGACCCTGGTACGACTAAGCTGCTGTATGCAAGACTCCAGAGTCCGACCCAAGCCTGGGAATGCTAGCTCACTTCAAATGAGAAGCTGCTGCTGCAGGCGACAAACAGCAGGTCCAGCACACATCAGCCTTTTGGCGGCATTGCATCCCTCTACCACTTGTATGGCAGCCATAGCTACCCTCTTCTACCAGCTACTAACATTTTGCTGTTGCAGCCACCTATCTAACCACCATTCGAGTGATACCGAAGCTACCATCACGAAGCTAGTGCTGAGCTCTACTGGTGATGCATGGTTCTGCGTCACTGGATGCCTCGAGAGTAAGGTCTAGAGAGGAGGAGAGGTGATCTGTGGCTCGCTAACCAGTCGGCACTTGCTGTGCAATGGGCAACACTGAACTCGAGGTTGTTGGGACCACACGAAGGTTGGGCCCAAAGTGTGTTCTTGCCAACAGTACCACACATCTTCCCATCCATCAACAGACTACCTACAATGATAGACCTATGTCGGAGAGCTTGGGAGGCCCTCTCTACCATCTTCCACTCTTAGTGTCCAGCACCAGATAAAGACCGACAAGCGGGTGGGTGGATATTCAAACAGACAGATGGGCAGACAGGTCGACATGCAGGTGGATGGACTGACAGGAAGACAAACAGAGATGGGCAGCCAGGTGGGGCGGGTGGATGGGCTGATAGACCGATGAACAGACAGAGGGGGAGGCAGGCATGGGGGCAGACAGAAGAACGGGGAGAGAGACAGACAAAGGAACGGGGAGAGAGAGAGAGAGAGAGAGAGAGAGAGAGAGAGAGAGAGAGAGAGAGAGAGAGAGAGAGAGAGAGAGAGAGAGAGAGAGAGAGAGNAGAGAGAGAGAGAGAGAGAGAGAGAGAGAGAGAGAGAGAGAGAGAGAGAGAGAGAGAGAGAGAGAGAGAGAGAGAGAGAGAGAGAGACAGAGTAAGACAGGCAGAGACAGAGAGAGATAGAGAAAGACAGAGAGACAGAGAGAGACGGAGAGCCACAGAGAGAGAAAGAGAGCCACAGAGAGACAGATGGAGACAAAGAGGGAGAGAGAGTTCACCATAGCGGTGGAGAGATACTTGCAGGATTGTCGAGTCCTCAAATAAACTTTGCTTACTGGTCATCTGAGTATCAAGGTCTCACAGTTTGCATATTGGTTGGCCAAGCCTCATGTACGAGGCCACTCTATCGTACATTTGCCATTTGGGTACAAATTCATTTAGCGAGATCTCACGGATTCGGTATTTAGGTTCTATTCATTATCTTCTGCAACGAATTTGCATTTTCAAAGAGGCAGCAAGCATCTGCTCCGTGTGCTCAACTATTCCGCCCGTTTTGTGATGTTGTTCTTTGTGGGTTGCATTCTCGGCTGAACGGTGAATCGGCACTCAGCAAGTGCATGCCACCGACAACTTTCTGAAGCTGCAACTTTTACCGCCAACATCCAAAACACATCCTGAGCTACAGGTCATTCAACGAATAACAGCTCAACAGCAGAAAAGTGAGGTCAGGTCTGTTCATTGTGCACTTACTCCACATGCTCCAACACCTTGGGCCAGCCCTGGTGCAAGTTTACCTCGAGACTCTCTTGCCTGAGCATCAGGAAGCTCAGGATGCGATATGATCAAGAGCCTCTCACCTAATCAAACCAGTCTTACCATGGTAATTATTAAAGCCAATCTTTGGGACATGACTAGAATAACTACGTAATAACCACCACCATGGCACCATCACAATTGAGCACATATGAACGCTTGCAGATTTGCATTTTCTGCCCCCAAAGTCGGACAATCCTCAATCTAATCAGGCAAATTCCCCCAAATATGTATGGCTGCAGAACTTGCAATGCACACCTGTTCTTCCTGCCAAACTCACCTTCAACCCCAGTTCTCAGTTGCCCACGCACTCACGCCACCCTCCTGACTTGTTTGCTTCCTCACCTCAGCAGCCCATCACCTCTCCCTCATTCTGATCAGTGCTGCATGAAAGTACACCACAAGTGCCTCCAAAGTTGCTTGACTGCATATATCAGACACCCAGCCAAGGCTCAATAGGTGTGGCAAGCTGCACAGAGCTCGGTCTGGAATTTCCATATTCCATGCATCTCATATTGACTGTCATGGTGGGGCAGGCCTCAGCAGTGGTATGTTTTGTATGATCCTCAGCACGCATGAACCGAGTCATGAACTTGTGGGCTTCATGCTTTCTTGGTGCATCGAAGACTCGTGCAGTCTTGCTAGCTTAACAAATGCACGGAAAAGTGGATACCCATAAGAAGAAATGCTGACCGCTAGAAAGGACAAGAAACGACTCCGAGCAACCGTTATCAATGCAGACGTTCAGAGCCTTTACTCCGACCATCCCACAATTAACCGCGAACCATCCTTCGTTCCAGTACAGCAAGTTGATTGCTGCCAGCAGAAGGTTTTCCATGATGTGAAGCTGTTAGCATACAGCTCTTGCTGCAACGACGGTTCATAGAAACCTGCCAAGGTTGGGCCTTCAATCAATCATCTTATGATAGTGGCTTAAAATGATTACCATATCTCGTAGCCCTGTCCATGTTCAGACTTCAGTCAGCGGCCTGAATGTGTGCCATAGCTGATCGTGTGCCATAGTGTTCGGTTAGGGCAATAGGGTTCACACAGCTAGCTGTGCCAAGGGATGGGCTGCTGACCCCCTTTTAACTACAGGGGAGCCAGACAGTTCATGCAGGGTCAGAAAGAGGCCTGGGCACACACCCCAGTTCCCAAAAGGGTCCATCCCTTTCTGACGGGTAGAACTGCTGGGCAGTTGCAGGAACCAGGAATGTCAGCTGTACACCAAAGCATGCAGCCGAAGCGGTTGGTTTGACTATTGGTCTGGACTTTTGGTTTCTAATGTACCAGTGGTTTACGCCACAGGTAGCTCAAATGTCTACCATAATTGTCTGATCAAGCAGAAGGATACTTGGGAGGGATTCCCATGAGAACTGTTTTGAAAAATTGAAAATCCCTTCCACTTGTGGCTTCCTATGTACAAAGAGCAATGCATGGCTCCCCATTATTTGCAGAGCGGAGTAAGGTCTACCAGACAACGGTGGGTTGCGACAGACGTTGCTGTTACTCGTGTAATGAATGCTTTGGGGTTTCAGCTTCCTGGCCGATGCACATGAATAACACGGCTCTGAAAGGCAAAGTCCAAGGCACTGGCAGTTTAGAAAACAGGTACCTCCTGGCAAATCCGCTAATCCTATGACTGCTTTGGGGTTTCAGCTTCCAGATCGATGCACATGAATAACACGGTTCTGAAAGGCAAAGTCCAAGGCACTGGCAGACAGTGGCAGTTTACAAAACAGGTACCTCCTGGCACTGGCAGTTTAAAAGACAGGTTCCTGGCAAATCCGCTAATCCTATGACTGCTTTGGGGTTTCAGCTTCCAGGCCGATGCACATGAATAACACGGTTCTGAAAGGCAAAGTCCAAGGCACTGGCAGTTAAAAAAACAGGTACCTCCTGGCAAATCCGCTAATCCTACGACTGCTCGACCGACTGAAAAAGAGTCGGCCTGCTGACATCCAGCACAGCACAAAACAGTAGTGGTGGTTTACTAGTACTTCGTAATAGAAGGCCGGATAAATCACAGAAGAGAACCTCAAGAGGATGCTCGAAAGACGACAAAGAATTTGAAAAAAAAAAGGGGGGGAAGGAGCAACATGAGCTCAAATGGAACAAACCTTAGATTGGCACTTACCCAATGACAGATGTAGCATATCGCATCTGAAGCTTTGTTATGTCAAACACTTCAATAAGCCGCAGCCTCTGCAAGCAACCAGAGAGGGAGGAGGGGGTGAGGGGTGAGGGGTGAGGGGTGAGGGGTGAGGGGGGAGGGGGGAGGGACAAGGGGGGAAAGCGCAGTCGTGGGAGGAGAGGAATCAGCAAACACATTTACAGAACATCCCACTAAGTAACTTACCAGTCCACTAAAATTACACATTTGATGTCACTGCTATCGCTACCATCCATTCACCAAAAAAATGCAACCGACCAAGATGCAGCCCAAGGACAAACCAGCGAAGGACTCTCACAATGTTACAGACCAGGGATTGTGTGCCCCATTCAAATCCAGCTCACCACAGTAGCACATGCCATCACAGTTGCACGGTGCAAGAACGGCTTAGCCATCATGTAGACAAGAAGCACATGCCGAGAGAGAGAGAGAGAGAGAGAGAGAGAGAGAGAGAGAGAGAG
>BFEA01000427.1:804932-821430 GCA_003427395.1 Chara braunii
TTGGGACTTGTAACGAGACTTGGTGTTGACGACTTTCCCATCTCCTGCTTCCTCTTCTTCGTTTGATCCCCTCCTCTTTGTCTGTGTATGTCTGGACCTGGCACCTCCTTCCTGTGTATAGCGCTGCCAGGCCCTTTCACAACTTGTGACGAGCATGAGGTATGTTCGGTCTACGTTCAAATATTGATTGGGCTAATCATTAGTATTCTAGCATTTTGCTTCGCTATCCTGAATTACGTGAAAGAGGTCAGTCCCGGTCAGGTCAAGACTTGTATCTAAATCTTCCACGGCGCTATAAAACACCATTTTGTATACACCGGAATGCACATTGCTTGTTGAGATTCCACTTGCACTGCATTGTTCATTCAGTCCTTTTTATCACATTGCATATCCTCGGTTTATATGTACATCACCCAACTGGGCATGTAACAATTGGTATCCGAACACCGCACGTGAATCAGGACAAGCTGATCTGACACGTGCGCGGGGACTAAGTAGCCGATTAGTCTTGATTGATTGATTATAGCACACTAGTTAGCCCCCAAAATCATGATTTTGACCTCACTGCCAAAAATCGAAATTTTTTTCTTTTCGTGGATTTCGTTTTCTCACTATTTCTGTTGTGGAAAATCACAATAGCGCAACATATGAAATTCCCGTTTTTGTTTTTCTTCTAAAAATCCAAAATTTCGTTGTTGGAAATCCGCAATATCTTTTTCTCAAAAAGTTCAATCTCCTTTCGCAATTTCCCATTATTCGAAAATTCGGAGTATTTTTTTTCGAAAGTCGTTTTCAGAAAAAACGGTACGGGAAATCCCTCTTGCAGTACCATTTTATTTTCAAACTGTGAATACTCTCAGCTGAGTAAGTCCGAATACTAGTTTTTTTTTTTTTAGAATTTTTTTTTTCGCAGTTCTATAATTTTCACTACCTGACAATCATTGGCAGTCTGAAGTTCGAAAAAAAAAATTCTCATTGATAATTTCGCACTTAAGGGAGGTTAGGAAACCTAGTGACTTACAAAACTCAAATTTTTTATTTTCTCGAAATTTTTTTGCAAAGTTCAAAATTTTCTTTTTTTGATTAGTGGCTCCTTATCTGGGCGATTTATCCCAGCCACCGCTCCCACCTATGTTGTTGCCCCCTCTGGTCTTACCTTCTCCATCTGTCTCCGGGTACCCCCTGCGACAGCATTGGTGAGTTGCCACGTCAGCAGACCACGTCAGCAGACCACGTCAGCAGGCCACGTCAGCGGACCACGTCAGCAGGACACGTCATCAGGCCATGTCAACCGACAACAGTGCCACGTCAGCAGCAGGGCGTACCACGTCAGCATGCCCCCAACCTGGTCTATGCTCACGTGCTCGCAAACAGCCGTCATGGACCAGAAGCCCGGGAAAACGGACGAGGCCTATCTCGCCCGGATGCTGCTTCTGATTACCGAAGCTAAGCAACGGTTGGATGCAGTAGCAGCCGCAGCAAAGCAGAAGGCAGAGGACATCGAGAAGGCACGTCTGTTGGCAATTGAACAGCAGCGCCAGCACGACGAGGCAGCAGCAAAGGCTGTCGATGAAGAACGAGTAACGTCCCGCGAAGATATTCAACGGAGAGCAAGCTTTGCTCACAATGGCATCGGATTGAAAGGCCGAGGCCGAGAATGGCAAGATGGAAGACAGTCAAAACAAGATCGCTCTACTCCTCTCCCATCTCACGGACCTCCTGGCAACAAGCACCACGGGTACTTATACTCCCGCTCGGGGGGCACGTGCCAAGCATGGTTGGACAACCTCTTGTCCAAGTACGAAGTGGTAGCTGCCGACTTGCATCCCAAGATCAGTTGGGATGCTCACAAGGCGGCGTGGCATAAGCAATTCCAAGTAGAGCCGTCGGAGATCAAGGCAATGGACAAGCTGATGGTCTTCGAACCAGGCAGGCTGTCGAGTGTTGATTGGACTATCGAGTACCAACGCTTGACATCCGTCCCAGACATTCAAATGGGCTTCAAAGCCATCAAACACTACTTCATCTCGAGGTCGTGTACGGCGATGGGCAATGCCTTAACTCACGTCAAGGACACCCTGACGACACCCGTAGAAGTTCTTGACAAAGCCGCGCAGATTGTTGTCACGAACAAGGAAGCCAAGAATCTCCCGCGTTCGTTTGCGCCAGGCCTGGGCAGTGATCAGCATCGACCGAAAGTGGTTGTGGTCGCGGCGGCAACGCCAAACAACCAAGCTAGCATGGCCGTGTTTACCAATGAAGGGGACAGACTCACAGCCGCCCAGGAAGGTGGCCGCTATGGCAAAGGCCGAGGATGTGGAAAGGCAAAGACAAACATCGCATCTAGCCCCGGGCCCAGCGCAACAGCTCCAACCCCATGGTCCCATTATGGTCTCTCCGAGCAAGCATTCAATGCACGCACGAGATTTCGCTATTGTCTGTGCTGTAACAGCGATCTCCACGACACAATGGCCTGCCAGTCGAAAGGCAAGGGCAAATCAGGAAACTAAGCACCGTCGGGAGTGACTCGACGAAACTCTCGACGCCTTCGGAACGGGTCACTTTGCGGGTGACCGGCCTTCGTTCCGAGGCACATGTGGAAGTCGATAGTCGTCCTCTTCTTTATTATTTTGAGGACTATGTTGCCCCGCTCGTTCCTACGTTGGGTACTCATGCTCAAGGACAAGACGTGTGTGCGGCATCTTCTCCGTCCGACAGCAGCGACTTATCGTCTTCAAGTAGTTCTTCACGGGATTCGGCGCGCGAGTTCAACTTACAGGTATTGGACCTGCTCATGTCCGGGGATTTGGCATGGCTTCCTCTCCCGACCACGGCCCGCTTGTCGGGACCGCAATGCGCAGCACTATGCGCTCATCTTCACAAGTACTTATCCTTCTATGTTTGTTGGATAGCGGCGCGTCTCGCAATTTTATGAGCCAAGCCTTTATGCAAAAGGCTGGCCTTGGTGCACAAGTTCGAAGGAAGGCAAACCCGACGACGATCAAGTTGGCGGACGGAAGGACAAAGCAACTTATCGACCGCTACATCGAGGCCGTACCGGCATATTTCGCACCTCATGCATGCGAACCGGTGACGTTCGACATTTTGGACACGGACTTCGACATTATTTTGCGAATGCCTTGGCTTGCAAATGCGTATCACACGGTCAACTTCCACCAGAAGACTCTTATCATTCGTGACGCCTTCTACACTGAAGTATTGTGTACTATTCCTCTTCCGCATCCTTCGATTCGGTGCCAAGTGGTGACGGCCAAGTCATTCCGAGCTACTTGTGTTTACGAGCAGCCCGACGAAATCGGCCTATGTTTCCTACGGACCGTCGCGGTAGCCGACTCTTCACCCACGAACTTGTCTTCGGACCGCTGTGTGGTGCGGTTGCTTGACAAGTTCGCCGACATCTTCCAGTCACCTACCGGTGTGGTGCCAGCTCGGAGGATCTCTCACGAGATCATTCTTGAAGCCGGTGTCGTGCCGCCGAAAGGTTGCATTTATCGCATGAGCGAGGAGGAGCTTACGGTCCTCCGCGCACAACTTGATGATTTGTTCGACAAGGGCTGGATCCGCCCTAGTAGCTCGCCATACGGAGCGCCAGTTCTCTTCGTACGAAAGAAGAACAAAGATCTACGATTGTGCATCGACTACCGCAAGCTCAACGTGCAAGCCGTCAAGAATGCAGGCCCTCTTCCTCGCATCGACGATCTTCTTGAGCGATTGGGCGGCGCGAAGTATTTTTCTAAGTTGGATTTGAAGTCGGGATATCATCAAATCTCGATCCGGCCGAACGATCGTTACAAATCTGCGTTCAAGACGCGGTATGGGCATTTTGAGTGGGTGGTCATGCCTTTTGGACACACCAACGCCCCAGCGACCTTTCAAGCAGCAATGACCAACGAGTTTCGTGCAATGTTGGACCGGTTCGTGTTGGTCTACTTGGACGATATTCTCGTCTATAGCCTGTCATTGGAGGATCACCTTGAGCACCTTCGACGAGTGTTGGAGTCTCTCCGCCGCGCCAAGTACAAGGCCAACCTCGACAAGTGCGAATTTGTCCGGCAAGAGTTGGAATACTTGGGCCATTTGGTCACACCGGAGGGCATCAGTCCGCTATTGGAAAGATTCAAGCCATCCAAGAGTGGTCGGATCCACGGAACATCACGGATGCCTGTTCGTTCCTTGGCCTTGCCGGCTACTACCAGCGTTTCATCAAAAGATACTCGAAGATCGCGGCCCACTTGACCAAGCTTCAATGCGAGGATCGGCCGTTTGACTTCGGAGAGGATGCGCGGGAAAATACGCTCTCAAAGCCGTGCTATTATCTGCGGAGGTCTTGCGCATATACAACCCACTTTTGCCTACGCGCGTCACTATGGATGCGTCTGGCTATGGCATTGGTGTCATCCTGAGAGAAGGTTAACCGACCCTTCATTTTTCAGGTCAATTTATAAGAAAACCATAAGGCCATTTCAAGCAAACTCCACACCAATGTATAGAGTGCACTTCTTACTAACATATTTTAAAAAAAAAAACAAAAAATAAAAAATAAAAACACATAAAACAGCAACCCAAAAGTGCATTTTCAAGCAATTTTGGCATGAAACACGTCATCCAAATTTCAGGATTTTCAGGCCTACCAACAACACAAATTCTAATAAATCCAAATAATACCAAATTAGGCAGACAGCAACCTTAAACCAAAACAAAAACAGGCACAAAAAAAAAAAAAACCAAAAAACCAAAAATTTGACCCCCAAACCCTAATTTCAGTTTTGGTCCCGTTCGTCAGGAGCTGAAAATGGAGGTCCCCGTTAACCATTTGTGCCTCGAGCAACACGATGGCGTGGACTGGCACCCGGTCGAGTATTTCAGCAAGGAAGTGCCCGTCGTGCACTCCATTAACGATGCACGCAAGGAGTTCCTCGCCTTCGTCCACGCGCTCAAGCGGTGGCGACACTTTCTCCTTGGTCGAAGCCAATTCCGATGGGTAACGGACAACAATCCGTTGGTCTTTTACAAGACCCAAGACACCGTCAACAGCACCATCGCTCGATGGATGGCTTTCATCGACCAGTTCGACTTCTTTCCCGATCACATTCCGGGGAAGTCGAACCGTTTTGCGGATGTTGTTTCACGACGTCCGGATCATCGTACCGCGGTCTATTCAACCTTTGAGATCCACAACGACCTGCGGGACGGCTTCATCCGCGGCTACCAAGCCAAACCCGAGTTCCGCAACAAGTACGCGAATTGCTCCTCTCCTAATCCGGCGCCTTCTCACTATCAGATCCAAGAGGGGTACTTGCTTGTCCACACACGGGGGAAGGACCTTCTTTGCATACCGAGTGACCATCACTTGCGTACACGGCTTCTTGGCGAGTTCCACGATGCTCCCGCCACCGGACACTTTGGAGTCAATCGCACAATTGGCCGACTTCAAGAGCGATTTCGGTGGCCTGGCCTTCTCCGCGACGTCACACGCTATTGCGAGTCATGCGAGGTTTGTCGACGCCGCAAATCCCGCAACCATCGTCCATATGGCAAGTTGCAACCATAATCAGTCCCCTTGCGGCGAAGGGAAGCAATTGCCATGGACATTACCGGCCCGTTCCCCAAGCACAAGACCGGCGTGGATGGGATTCTCACGGTGGCCGACCAACTCTCCAAGTTCGCCATGTTTTTGCCTTGCCGCTATCATGCCAAGGCACCGAAGTTGGCCGAGGTTCTTTACGCCGGTTGGATTCGGACCAAGGGTTACCCTAAGGAAATCATCTGCGACCGCGACACTCGGTTCATGTCCGATTTTTGGTTGGCACTCATCAAACGATGGGGCTCATCTCTCAAGCCAAGTTCGGCTCGCCACCCCCAAACCAATGATCAAACGGAGAGGGCGCATCACACCGCACAGGTTCTCCTTCGCACTCTCATCCGCCCCGCCCGAAAGGATTGGGTTGAGCGGTTGCCGGATGTCGAGTTGGCCTACAACTCGTCCATCCACCCGGCTATCGGGATGTCACCCTTCGAGTTCGAGCACGGCTCGCCGGTCACTTAGTCATTGGACACAATCATTCCACGAATGGCCGAGAGTGACGACCATCTTCTTTTCTTGCGTCGGATGCAAGAGCTACTTGTAAAGGCACGCGGCCAGATGGCCAAGACGCAGCAACGCATGAGCCAGCAGGCCCATCGCCGGCGTCTTCCTTGCCCATTCCGCGCCGGCGATCTCGTTTGGGTTTCCACCGCAAAATTCAGCCTCGAACAAAATATCTCTCGCAAGCTCCTCCCGAAATGGATGGGGCCCTGGCCGATCGTGGCACCCGCTGGGGATGTACTCGAGGGACCTTCCTTCACTATTCAGGTGCCCACCCACTTGCCCATCTACCCAGTCTTTCATTGCTCCAAGTTGGCTCTTTACACGCCAGCGAAACATGACAATTTTCCCGGGCGACGTTCGCAAGACCCACCCTCTAATGACGGTTTTCAGGAGGTCGGCGACATCATCTCCCAGCGACGCTACATCAACAGGCCAACCGAGTACTTGGTACATTTTGCGTACTGCACTCACAAAGCTGACCATTGGTTGAACCGTGCGGAACTCTAAAATTTTCTTGAGCATTTTTCAAATCAATTTGATTTCCTTCTTCTGCTTCATTTACTAATATAGTAACTTGATTACTGTCTATCATTGCAAAGCCACCCATAAGAGCCATCGTAGTCCAAACTAGTTTATTTTTGCGTATCCTTTTTATTTGTTTAGGCAAAATCATTTTTGGTTTACCAAACACTTCTACACAAGCAACAGCTCCGGATGTTCTCGCACGCTACGAACGCAAAATGCAAGGCAAGCCGGTATCTTCGGCTCCACGTCGCACCCTCGTCCAAGTTCCACCTTCAGATCGTCAGCTTCGCCCTCGACCCGGCTTGACTTCATAAGGAGGCGGGGGGGTTACATGTTGCGCCTGCAACAGGCTGCACGGGCCATTCCCAGGCCCGTCACGTTTAAAGGCCAAAAGCCTGAAAACAAGAGCCTACAGGCCCTGTGTCGTTTCAGCCTAAAAGCCTGAAAACAAGGGCCTATAGGCCCTGTGTCGTTTCAGGCTAAATCAAGGCCTTTTCGGCCCTGAGTGCTGAGGGCCATTTCCGGGCCCTCATCAGTTCGACCTGCCCTAAAACTCAGGCAACAAACCAGGGTTTTAGCACAGGCCATTGCGGGCCTGTTTTCAAGACAACCCCTGGTTGAGCTTCAACGCCAGGGTCTGGCACTATTTCGACATTGACAAGTGCAGCCTTCTGGACGGGCCAGCACTATATAGGACTGGCCCGCCCTACAGGCAGGCAGGTAGTTCCTAGGTATTTCCCATGCATTTCACGTGCAGTTCAAGAGGCAGGAGGTAGTCTTCAGGATTCGGCAGCAGCACTCTGGAGGAGCGTTGTAGGAGTAGTAGCAGCGTTAGCACTAGTCTTCAGCATTGGGCGCTAGTAGCGTTAGTTGTAGTCTTCAACGTTGGGCGCCATAGCAGCTAGAGTAGTACTAGAGAGAGAGAGATTGGGCGGAGGCCAGAGGGACTTACCTACAGCGCCATTGCTCCAGCTTCGTCTTCGAGGTACCTGCAGCACAGCACCATCTTCACAAGTTAGTACCTGGCACATGAGAAAGAGTCTTTCTTCTTCCTCTTCTCAGTCCACCATCTCCTTCTCACCCTCTCGCTATCTGACTTCACTGCATCAGCGGACTACGAGAGAGAGAGAGAGAGAGAGAGAGAGAGAGAGAGAGAGAGAGAGCTTGGTGACATTTGGATCCAGACTCGACATTGCACTTCAAACATTTTGAAGAGGGATTATTTGGGACTTGTAACGAGACTTGGTGTTGACGACTTTCCCATCTCCTGCTTCCTCTTCTTCGTTTGATCCCCTCCTCTTTGTCTGTGTATGTCTGGCCCTGGCACCTCCTTCCTGTGTATAGCGCCGCCAGGCCCCTTCACAACTTTTGATGAGCATGAGGTATGTTCGATCTTCGTTCAAATATTGATTGGGTTAGTCATTAGTATTCTAGCATTCTGCTTCGCTATCTTGTACTACGTGAAAGAGGTAAGTCCCGGTCAGGTCAGGACTTGTATCTAAATCTTCCACTGCGCTATAAAACACCATTTTGTACGTATCGGAATGCACATTGCGTGTTGAGATTCCACTTGCACTGCATTGTCCATTCACTCCTTTTTATCACATTGCATATCCTCGGTTTATATGTGCATCGACCAACTGGGCATGTAACAGTTGGTATCCAAACACCGCACGTGAATCAGGACAACCTGATCAAATACGTGTGCGGGGACTAGGTAGCTGATTAGTCTTGATTGATTGATTAGAGCACACTAATTAGCCCCAAAAATCATGATTTTGACCTCACTGCCGAAAATCTTTTTTTTTTTTTTTTCTTAGATTTTGTTTTCTCACTATTTCTGTTGTGGAAAATCGCAATAGCGCAACATCTAAAATTCCCATTTTTGTTTTTCTTTTGAAAATCCAAAATTTCGTTGTTGGAAATCCGGAATATCTTTTTCTTGAAAATTTCGATCTCCTTTTGCCATTTCCCGTTATTTGGAAATTTGGAATATTGTTTTCCAAAAGTCGTTTTCAGAAAACGGTACCGGAAATCCCTCTTGCAGTACCATTTCTTTTTCAAACTACGAATACTCCCAGCTGAGTAAGTCCCGGTCAGGTCCACGGCCGCCTCTGGCAGGAGGACATCCACATCCTCCTGGCAACATGCATTATACAGCAGAAGGACATCCACATCCTCGACGACGCGTTGACTCAAGTCCACGGCCGCCTCCGGCAGCTGGAGCAGAGACCTGTTGCCGCCCTCGATGCCAGCTCTTCCAACACCCCCGATCGCCTCGAGGCATTGGAGATTGACGTCAGCTCCCTCAAGGACGGCATGCAGATACAGCAAACCACAACGCAATAGTTGGAGTTGCGGATCGGTACTGCCGCCAACCACTCGAGCTCGGAACCGCACGAGACAGCCCCAAAGTTCGATGGGAAACTGAATCTGATGCAAATCAGCATTCCTTCCTTGAAGCTTAATCAGCTGCTAATTCCAAGGCTGAAGTGTGTCATGCTTTGTATGTCGAGCTTTGGGAGGAGTCTAAGACGGGTGACTTCCATTACCACTTGGAGCATTCAGTTGAGATGAAACATCAGCGTGCCCAAGGGACAATGAAGTTTATCTTCTTCAAACTTCTCATAAACCACCGCTATCTCTGTGTCTTGATTGATTGTGGTGCAACTACTAACTTCATGTCACCACATGGGATACGCAAAGTGCGTTTGGGAATGAAGCAAGTGGCTTTGCATAACCCTTGTCGGACCCAAGTAGGCAACAAGGAAGTTGTCTCCTCTACGCATGAAGTCAAAAGTGTGCGCACTACCTTTGACAAGGACAAAACCGTGACACACGCTTTGAACTTATATGTCCTTGACAAGTGTCCCTTCGACGCTGTCCTGGGCTTGGGCTGGCTGCAGTCCCACTGTCAATGGACAAAGTGGAAGGAGTCACTTTTTATGGTCAAAGATGCTCAAGGGAACGAGCTTCTCGTCCTCTTGGATGAGAAGCACGAGTCTCCAGTGACTTTTTTGAATGCCAAGCAGTTCTGCAAGAAATGGCGCAAGCACAAAGAGGATGAATAATTGTATGTTGCCTTTGTTCGCCCTACTCATGTGCCATTTACTTTTGCGGCTAGTACCAAACTACTTCGTCTAGTGATTCTACTTTTAGCCCTTCTACTTCTTTACCTATCCCTAATCTAAATGATTCTACTTCAGATTCAGTTGCCTCCATTCGCAACCTGCGACCTGATCTAGGTGACCCTTTTGCCAACCCTTCACCCCCACCGGTACCAACAAACATCCAAAACCTACTTGATCGGTTCCCATAAGTTCTGGTTGAACCACGTGGAGTTCCCACGCGATCAGTCTGACACACCATCGAGTTGGTCGAAGTTGTTATTCCTCCAAAGGGTTGCGTATACCGAATGGGATTCGACGAGTTGGGAGGAACGTCGGCGACAGATTGATGAAATGATTGACAAGGGTTGGATCAAGCCTAGTGAGTCTGAATTTGGTGCCCCTGTTTTGTTTGTCCCGAAGAAAGGAGGCAAGCTCCGCATGTGTATTGACTATCGCGGTCTAAACCGCATCACAAGAAAGAACGTATATCCATTGCCTCGCATAGATGACTTGCTTGATGCTGCAGGTGGGTGCAAGGTCTTCTCCAAGATCGATCTCAAGTCTGGCTATCACCAAATTGAAGTCGATCCTGCGGACCAGCACAAGACTGCGTTCAAGACACGAGATGGGTTTTACGAGTTTACCGTAATGCCCTTCGGTCTCACGAACGCACCGGCCACCTTTCACACCCTCATGGACAAGGTCCTTCACGAACCGATTGGTCAGTTCGTGGTGGTATACCTTGATGATATACTGATCTTCAGCAAATCCATGGAGGAACACATAAAGCACCTTGAGGAAGTGTTCACCATCATCAAGAAGACGCAAGTCCATCTCAACTTAGAGAAATCTGAGTTTGGGAGGGATAGCGCCATTTATCTTGGGCATCGGTTGTCTGTTGCAGGCCTAGAGCCTAAGGCAACCAAGGTCGAGGTCATACGCAATTGGCCTCAGCCCGTGAACATCCACGAACTGCGCTCTTTTCTTAGTCTTGCGCCGTACTACGGGAAGTTTGTGCCTCGCTTCTCTATTGTTGCTCGCCCATTGTCCCGGTTAACAAGTACGAACATTCCTTACGCTTGGCCCGGCTTGGGATACCGCATGCGAGGACGCCTTTCAAGCTTTGAAAGAAGTTTTGGCAAGTTACCCTGTACTCTGCATTGCAGATTCCAAACTGGCATTTGTAGTTACTACGGATGCAAGCCAGTATGGAATTGGCACAGTGCTGCAGCAAGATGACGGCGATGGCCTACGGCCGCTCGAATACCACAGCAAATATGCCCAGCGAAAAGGTAGCCACTTCCACCTACATGCGCGAGCTCTATGCTTTGCGTATCGCTTTGGATCATTCCATTGGAAGCAATATCTTTTGGGACGCCACTTCAAAGTGTTCTCAGATCATGAGACTCTGAACTGGATCAAAGAGCAAACTACCTTGTCCCCTACCTTACTTCGCTGGTTCCATGAAATTGACATTTTCGACTTTGAGTTAATGCACAAGAAGGGTTGTTATAATCGAGTTGTTGATGCATTGTCTCGCCACCTTGAGTACACGACTTGCCTTGTGAATTCCTACTACCTCCGAAAAAAACTGAAGGAGGAGCTCGTAGAGCACACTGCCAAGGATCCGGACCTTAGTCCCATCCTTGAGTAGCTGCGGGCTGATCCCGGCAATCAGCCTGATTTTCACGAGTATGGAGGACTGGTTTTCCGTCGCTATGGGAACCACGACCGTTTGTGTGTGCCCAACCATGAGCGTCTCCACACGCACTTTCTGGACTTGGCTCATGGCCGGAGTGGACACTTCGGCATGGCAAAGACATACGGAAACCTATTGAGACAGTTTGATTGGCCTGGCATGAAGGGATCTGCTGAAAAGTTTCTGGCCGAATGTCAAGTATGTCAACGAATCAAACCATGGCCGGAGTGCACACTTCGCCATGGCAAAGACATACGGAAACCTATTGAGACAGTTTGATTGGCTTGGCATGAAGGGATCTGCTGAAAAGTTTGTGGCTGAATGTCAAGTCTGTCAACGAATCAAACCATGTAGACAAAAGCCCATGGGGTTACTTACACCCCCTCCCATTCCCGATGGTCCCGGGGAGTCTGTCTCTATCGACTTGAACGACATGGGAAAGGTAAATAGAAAAGGTTACTCACAAGTCATGGTGATTGTTGACCGCTTCTCTAAATTTCTTAATCTAATTCCTTTGCCATCTCATGCTCTATTTGAATTGGTGATCTGTGAGTTCAAACAGAAGTACATTCTGCAGTTCGAAACCCCGAAAACTCTCGTGAGTGATCGGGACCCGCGCTTCATCAATACTGAATGGAAAGACTTCACGTCCCAACTCCTTGGCCTCAAGCTATGCATGACATCTGGCCGACACCCCGAAGCCAGCGGTTTGGCTGAGGAAATCAACCAGACTGTGTTCCAACTTCTCCGCGCTTTAATGCTTCCGGATTAGGAAACCTGGGATAAAGAGTTGTATTCCGTCAGGGGGTTGTACAACAACTCCATCCACTCTGCCACTGGCATGACACCAAACAGGTTGCATTGCGGCTGGCAGATTCGTAATCCGCTCTCCTACCTATTCCCTGAGCAGCCAGCTGGTTTAACACTCGGCAGGCCTGGCTTCAGGGCCAAGTACGATCGCGTAGGCTTCAAGGCCAAGTACAATTGCTTGCTCAAAGTTGCCATTGCAGCAATGACCAAGCGACAACACGCCGTGATCCATCATGCAAACAAGAAGCGCCGACCTTCAGATATTGAGGTGGGAAGTTATGTCTGGGTCAAGATGTCTGAATTTTCAAAAGAAGAGGAAGTCTCACGTAAACTTCTCCCACTCTATTATGGTCCGTGGGAAGTTCTGGATGTGATTGGCAAAGATAGCTTTGGCCCTTCATACGTAGTTTGCTGTGCCACCTCATCTGCGCACATATCCCGTGTTTCATGCATCAAAACTGTTTCTCCACCATGATGCTAAGTCGTTTGATTACCGTGAAGACATGATTCCTCGTGTAATCAATGGCGGACATGAGATAGACAGAATTAAACAGCACGTAGGGAAGCGACGCAACAGAGTACCAGGTTCATTTCATGTACCACCCGCTGGATGATCTATACTGGATTTCCAAGCAGGAACTGCTGCGCAGCGCAACACGCGTTGTGAAAGCCTACGAGCGACAAATCGCCTCTAATGATGCACCTAAAATCTCTGCCAAGCTCACTGCGACAGACTATTCTTGAAATCTCTTTGCCTTGTTTGCCTACGATGCGTTTGTCGAGGACTCAGAATGAGTTACTCGCTCGAAGGGACCTCGCTCTTGAGGGGGGAGTAGTGTGATGACCCGACCAAACATGGACTGAAACACACGACTGATTTCTGAGTTTTGCTCATTGACTGAATCCCTTGCTGAGTTTTCCGCTTGCTACTAAGTCTGTGTGTGTGCACGCTTGCTGGACTGCATGTCTGTCTAAGTGCTGGTTGGCTTGAGTGTGTGTGTGGCCCGTAAGGGCACTTGTACGTTCGTTGGGCCCTCAGGGCCGGTACTTACAGTGGTCGTGGCATTGAGGATTGCAGCGGAGGGAAAACACTCAAGTGGCGGGAAAAGAGGCCCGCAGCACTTGAAGCAGCGGGGAAACACTAAAGTAGCAGGTAGGCCGGTACCACACCCTGAAGCGGTAGATGTGCCGGGTACTGGAGGCCGAGCAGAAGAAGACAAAAGTGGCATTTTTAGAGGCCTAGTAGGTAGGTGTAGGCTAGGTCTAGGCGGGTACCAGTCTGAGTCTAGGGCCTGTACGGGCAATATCAGAGTCTGCAATGATGTTTCCCTCCAAAAGGGAGGAGGTACCGGTTGCTTGGGAGGCCGAGCGGCCTGGAAGTCACCGCCCGAGAGGCAAGCAGGCCACTATATCTCCGGGTCGGGCGAAGAGCCCAGCCTCATTGTCGGCGTGCAAGTTTGGCGACACACTGGTTGGAGCGCTGGCTGGAGCAGCACTAGCTTGGCGCAGCGCTGCTGGGGAAGAAGCAAGGCCTGGGAGGAGGAAGAGGGACAGGAAGGGGGAGGAGCGCCAAAGGTACTTACCTGGCTATGGTGGCAGCCATCTTCATCACCTTGGTGGGCGCTGCAGCAGGGAGACCCCAGCTGGGGAGAGCTACACCAAGAAGCTTTGAGGCAGAGTCAGGCATGGCGGCCTGAGCTAGAACAGCCATAGCTGCTTTGCGTTGTCCTTTGCACAGCAGGGCAAGTCCCAAGTAGTCCGCCATAGCCTCGGCCTATGAGAGTGAAGAGTGAGGGAGGCGACCATGGCTATGGTGGACCTCAAGTGATACCAGCAGTAGAAGAGGGATTCGGACATTGATTCTGGTTCAGCCATTCAACATTGTATTATTATTTCTTGTGTGAATAAGAGAGGAGGAGATAAGGAGGAAGAGAGAGTTGGGTGAAGAAGAAGAGCTTTGTCATTTGTCAATGCTGGTGTACATCATCTTCTTCTTCTTTCTTACTTCTTCTTTCTTACTTCTTCTGTCTTACTTCTTCTTCTTCTTCTAACCTTCTCTCTCCTCTCAAGTTCACTCATTTCTTTCTGCAATTGGACGGCATTGTACTATCTGATGAACGTGTATCTCGAACTTGGCCAGGATCATAACAAAATGAGAAAATTAAAAAAATTCCAAAAAGTTGACAGCAGCGATTGGGTTGCGTATCCCGCAAGATTCATATAGACAAGAGTGACAAGACAGAAAAAGTGTCAGAAAAAAAAGTTTAGGAACGAAATGGATAAGGGGTAAGGGATGTATATGTTTGAGGGGACGCTCACACTGCGGTACCAAATCCGCATAATAATCCCCAAAATCCCAAAAAAAAATAGTGTCGAGGGATGGTCACACCAGGATGTCATTTTCCCAAAAAAAATACTTGTGACCTACGTTGTTTTACCGGACGTCCGGGACCCCCCTGACCGTCCGGGATGTCCGACCGGGCGTCTGGTCGGACGTCGGATCGGACAGGGGTTGTCCGACCTAGCGCCAAACCAACCTTGCATAAGGTGTATGCCACCAAAATTTGGGCTCATTTGAGCCAGTACAAAAAAAGATAAAAATCTTCAAAGTTTCTAATCCCTACCTATACCCCTCCTATCCCTACCAAAACCCCTCGTACCCCCCCCTCCCACCCCAAATAGCACCCTATCACCAAATGCTCAGAAAATTCTGAATTTTTTTATGGGGGATCTCTATGGCATGCGCAACACTTTCATCATTTTTTTTTTATTATTATTTTTTTTTAATGTCAAAAAGTGGTTGTCCGGGATCCCGGACAACCCCCCTACCGGACGGTTGGGGGAGACGTCAGGCCGAGACATCCGGCCATTGGACGACTGGTAACCTAGCTTGTGACCCCGTTTGTCAGCGGCCTGAGGGGCTGCGGGGGGTTGGGAATTTGCGGTACCGAATCCGCATAATCCCCAAAATCCCGAAAAAAAAAAGTGTCGAGGGATGGTCACACCAGGATGTCATTTCCCCAAACAACTAACTTGTGACCTCGTTTGTCAGCGGCCTGAGGGGCTGCGGGAGGTTGGGAATTTGCGGTAACCTCGGGCGGTCGCCGCAAATTCCGTTTCTTGTTTGGAATCAACCTGCGGACATGGAAAGCAATTCGAAGACGAAGATATTGCCAGGAAATGCGATCTCGCAGTGTCAAAGAAGAGGACCCAACCCAAATCCAGGCGGCCGCAACCTTGTCTGTTGCGAAATGGGGAAGCAGTGTGACCGGTCCAGCCACTATTTTGCCATTTTTATTAAGAAAATACGATTTTGGGTATGCAGTGTGAGCGTGCCCTGAGTAGGCAGAGTTTGTTACTGATCCACGGTGAGGACTGGTGCTTATTGCAGAACATGAGCACCGGGCTGAACTCCCATGTCCTTTTGTCAGACAGCCAAGAAAGAAAGAGAAAGAAAGAAAGAAAGAAAGAAAGAAAGAAAGAGCATTTCATTTCTTCTGTTGGCTTATGGAGAGTTGGAGAGTACAAAAGGTAGCAGCAGTCTCAATGTATCTGATCAAAATGCTGTCCAGATGCATTTAAAATGATGTTTTTTGAAGTGGTGGAGTGAGGGCCTCTATTTCATTCTGTAGGCAGCGGCAATGAGACCTCCTGTCAGATTGTCACCTCTTCACAGTACTTGATGTCAACACTCTCATAGATCTGTCGATGCTGCTCCACAAAAGCCAATGCCTCGCACACGGGCATCCCTGCCGTCACAATTCATACATACCCCCACACACGGAACTCGAATCAGATTATAGACTTTTCACAACGGAATCCAAAACGGATTAGGGAGCTTTTCACAACGGAATCCAAAACGGATTAGACTTTTCAAAAAGGAATCAAAAATGGATTAGACTTTTGAGTCCATTTACATACCATACACAAGGAAACTCCAAACAGATTCGACTTTTCAAAATGCAATCCAAAACGGATGAACACTTTTCAAAACGGAATAAAAAACGGATTAGACTTATGAAGTCATACATACCACACGCAAGGAACTCGAAACAGATTCAACTTTAATCCAAAACGGCATCCAGATCGGAATTAGACTTTTCAAAAACGGAATTCAAAACGGCTTAAGACGGAATTCAGAACGGAATCCAAAACGGATTAGACATCTGAAAAAAAGGATCCAAAACGTAAGAGAGTGAAAAGCAATGGCCAAGTTGCTTCTCGTAGACGCAAGCAAATTTTACA
>BFEA01000427.1:861051-871681 GCA_003427395.1 Chara braunii
AGAGAGAGAGAGAGAGAGAGAGAGAGAGAGAACATCTCTGTTTCTGAATCTGGCTCATAACTGCGTCCAGATTCAGACAAAATTATCCAGAACAGTGACTAGGCCGATTGGGCCGAAGTGGGTGGGCTGGGCATGAGGCTGTAGGCCTGGGTCCACGCCGTTTCATATTTGAATTCCAAGGACCTGCCCACGCCGTTTCGAAATATTTTGGACCACGGCCACCTACCGGTTCCCAAGAAAATGCCACAGGCAAATACCGGTCCTGCATTTGGTTGAGCTGCCGCCCCCCCTTAAATGCCCGTGCCTTTCATTTTACCAGCCTTTCAACGACCAATGGGCCCGAATGAAAGACCGGTATAACGAACGACGACGGAAAACGTCTCAAGGGCATAAAACGCAACCCTAACGGGCTGCAAATACCGGTTTTTCATTCGGGCCCATTGGTCGTTCGAAGGCTGGTAAAATGAAAGGCACTGGCATTTGGGGGGGGGGGGGCAGTTCAAGCAAATCCAGGACCGGTAGCTGTCCGTGGCGTTTTCCTGGGAACCCCGCAGTCCAAAAAAAATTGAAACGGTGTGCGGGCCGCAGGGCCTTGAAATCCGAATCTGAAACGGTGGACCCAGGCCTGAAACGGCGTGAGGAAACGGTGTGCAACTATCCTACTCGAACCCTTCTAGTTGGTACCTACTCGTCGGGGCAAGATGCAACTATCACTTCAAGCGTTGACAAGATGCTTTCACTTTGGTCATTTCAGCGCAACTGTCTCAGGAGGCCTCGTCACCGACGATCTTCAGTTTCAACGAGGGCGCGGTTTTTCTAAGATTCAATTTTCTTTATCTCCTAAAAAATCAACTGTCTCCAGAGGCTTTCTCATCAACGATGTTCAGTTCCAACGGAAGGCACCGTTTTCCTAAGATCAATTTTTTATTCTCAGAATCTACGGATGTGTGTGAGCAAGCCAGGATCTACGAAGGGGCTTAGTGGAACTTACCCTGCAGGAAGGAGCCCCTCGGAGGACCGACCGCCACTTGATCCTGGACCAGCGAGTGTATAAGTAACCGGCACAGGACCGGTCGCTGCAGGCTGACTTTACTCACGCGGAGCGGCTTCGGGATTTCGTCCGCCGGCAGCTACGCCCATCACATAGGCAAACCTGCGGTCACAGCACAGCCACCAAGTCTGCTCAGAGGCCGAGTTGTTTTCCCCCGCCCGACTCTGACCAGGCACTGCACGCGTCGTTCAACTTTTTTCGCTCAGGAAAATCTTGGCTCAGTCACCTCCCCCCTCCTCCCTCCCCACCCCCCCTAACCAAGCCCTCCCGTCTCATTCATTCACCAAACCAGTCAGTCAGGGTCCTCTGCTCATTCAAAGCCCGGTAAGTCTCCCTTTCCCTATTTGTCAGTCATTATGAATCCCGTTTTTTTTTCCCCAGTCCCAGTCCCGTCCGCTGTTTCCGGATCACCACTGAACCACGGAAGCAACCCGATCCAATCCTTTCCCCGCTCGTCCGCTTCATCGCTGAGACACTCCTTCCCCGATTCCTCCTTTCACTCCCCTGCTCGTGACAATCCTCCTCTCTATAACCCTTTCCTCAAACACCATTACCCTGCCCATCTTCTTCCTCATTCCCTCTCCCCCATCTCGACTGATTCTTTCCTTCAGGAATTTTCCTCCCTTATAGATTCCCCGTCAACAGGTTTCTCGCCCTCCTCCCATCGTCACTGATCTGCAACGCATCTTTGTTTTAGATTCGTCGCCCGCATATCTTATTCCTCTCCACCTTTCTCTCCTCCCTCTTCTTCTTCAGGTTTCGCTAATAAGGATTCAGAGAAACGTCACCGAAAGAACTTTCGGTGACCTACTCAAAATCGAAGACATTGTTGACTATGCTTCTTCAGCGGCTTCTTTTAGGTTCCAGGACAATCAAAGGAACCTCTTCATCCTAAAAAGAAAGCGGGCTGCGGAACTCTTATCTCACTCTCTCTTCTCATCGACCATCTTCAACCATCTCGTCGTTGATTCACGCCCTCTCTCCTCTTGGTCTTCGCGTGAGTTGTTCAGAGCCCAGCTAGACTTGGCTGAGTTTCAGGTCAGAAGCGCTAAAGAAATTTCGGCAAACTTCTTCTGCTTTGCCATGTGTATTGCGAAGATTGAGGCAAGATCGGCTCAACCTTGGGTGGGGGAATGAATGCTAACCTTACTGCAGAACCTTCCTGGATTGGCTATATTGCCTTTACTGGCTATTCCAGTTTCGACGTTTTTCAAGGATTTTTTCCACTTCCTTGGCGAAGACGCTTCTCAAGATCTTCACCTCGATAAACTGGCGAACTGGGGTCCGGGACCCTGGTTTCGATATTTGAAGAAGAAGGCGTGCGACAAGATTCCTGATTACATTCTTCATCCAACTTTGTCGTTGGAACCTTCGCCGCCGTTTACTCCAGACTATCCCACGCTGTTCATTTCTTCAAGAAAGGGTTACAGGAAGTGTGTTAGCTTTAGCCACAAGATAGTTAGTGATGAAGAGGAAGGGGAAGCAGGCACCTCAGACGCATAGCAGGACGAAGAAGTCTGGAAAATCGGAGATTGAAGAAGCCTCCTCTTCTGATTCTCCATCTCTTTTCCCCCTTTCACTTCAACCTTTTTTTCTGGTTACGAAACCACCTTCTTCGTCTCATACCTCTGTAAATCCCTAACCTCCTCTCCCGTCAGCCCCCAAAACCCCAAGGCAGAGGCGCAAACCCAGAATCTGCAGAAATCTTAACTTCCTTATATTTTTTCTTCTCTTTCTCCTTTTCTCCTTCCATCTTATCACCTTCTTACTCCTCTTTAAACCTAATCATTCGCTCTGTCTCCCTCCATAAGAGTGATTAATGGAGGGATGTTAATAAGGTGTTAGCACTTTGTGAGGATTTATTCAAAATTTCAGTTTTTAATTCAAATGAATCATTGAACTTCTATTCGTTTTTTTTTATCTCAATTTCAAGTAATTTCCAATCTTGGTTGATTTCTGTCAGGTTAGCATGAATGAAAATGACTTAATCGATGTGCATTGTTCTGATGATCTTTCACCTTTTATTTTCTGAGTCTGCCTAATTAGCAATTTTTTCATGTCCTGCCGAAATTATATCCTGCAAAGGAATTTAGTCTTTTTTTGGATTTAAAAAAAAAAAAAGGGGGGGAAAGGGGACACTCGAAGGTGCTAGATTTTAGCGAGGTAAAAGGAAAAAATGTGACAACCTGCATGTAAGATGTTAATATTTTAACTCATATTGCGTTTACCTTCAATAGGAAGATTATTATTATAACTCTTGATTCCTTAAAAAAGGAACCAGGTGATATGTCAACTCATTTTCCTATCCCCATGACTCACAGTCAGACTCATGCAATTCTATTTACTGAAATATTGATTAAAAAAAAAAAAAAAAAAAAAAAAAAGGAAGGAAGAAGTAGCACGGGACAAATCGGAAGTTCATTTCACCCATCCTTAAACCTTGAGGACACCTTGTGTCTGATCCAAGTATGGGCTTCGCGTAATCTGTCCCTAAGTTTAGCTCTACATACCTCTCTAAGCACGATAGTTTTTTTCTCAAGCAAGTATAATTGCATAATTTAGGGTCGTTCAAGTTTTGATTGATAAGGAGGGATTAGTTTAAAAAAAAAGAAAAGAAAAAAAAAGGGAGAAAAAAGGAGGGGCGAGAAGAGATTGATGGCCGCTACCTTATGGTGCTTAAGCAATAGTCGTGTTCGTAAGCAGATTTTGGAGTATATGTGTACTTATGAAATATGTATGCGTGTGTAAGAATGAAAGAATCAAGGGGAAAGAGGGAGAGAGAGGGAGAAGGAGAACGAAGGAAACTACGTATTCCGGAAAGAAATCTCTCTATTTAGCGCACGACTTGTTAAAGGATCAATTGCATTTTTTCCATAACCTGGGTTTGATGGCTACTCCCTTTTGGTATGTAGGCATGAGGGTGTTTTGTAAGCAAGCTTCCCATGTATGTGCGTGTGTTCAAATTGTTATGTGTGTTCTAGAAACGGAGAAGGATGGAAACTTCGTATTGTAGAAAGAAATCGTGCCATCCTGTGCGAATGTTAGCACGTAACCTGTTGAATGATCGACTGAAACTTTTTCCATTTAACCTTCAATTTCCGCAATCTTCTCAATCAATTTTAGGACGAGCAAGATCTTTCTGCCAATTAAACGTAATTAAATTAGGCTATGAGACTTAACCTAAGAGCTAAAAAAAAAAAAAAAAAGGGAGGAGGGCAAAGATTATTTCAGACTTGTAGCAAATTCATCTTCTCGAATGAACATATAGTACTTAACAACCTCTTTTATTTGTTAAGAACTGCAATATGAATTGCTTAGTCATAAGAGGTGATTATTTCTCAGAAGTCAGAATCCAGGAATGTAGCACTCGGATCATATGCATTCTGACTGAAATCTGAATGTCGCAGCAAGCAGTTCATTAAAATATTTTTTGCAAATATCATTACAGTACTAGTAAATGACCTGCTTAATAACCTATATTTACTTAAAGTTTTCTCAACCTTCGTTAAAACTGCATCCTTAATCAAAAGTCTATAAAAACTCAGGTCTGAATGAGCATCGATCCCTAATCGTTCTATATTAAATCAGCTTCATAGATTAGGAACTCAATGTCTACCTATACGAGTGTGAGATGAAAACTTTTTTCATTAATTTTAACAAAAAAAAAAAACAAAAAAAAAAAAGGGAAGAGGAATTCAGGCAGCATTGAGTCCTTTAAAATACCTATGAGTACACTACCCTTAAGCAACAAAAAGGAAGGTTTCCGAATCAAGCAATCTGGCAAGCACCGACCATTACTTCATAATTACCTACCTTAGTCAATCTTGTTTTTACCATTGCAGCAAATTCAATGACATATTACTCCCTCAAAACTGAGATCGGTCATTCACCTTATGGAATCTCAACTTACTACACCAGACTGGTTTCCCAACCTTCACTTGGTCACAAAACTTACCTCTATGTGTGTTGTTAAAAGATTATTGCTTCTGAATTCTTACCCTATTCCTAGTCAAATGTTAAGAAGACTAGCATCACTTCAAAAAAGGCCTCACCTTCAGCTAAAGGACTATATAAGATTTGCAGATGCGAAGAAAAGTCATAGGAATTAATGTGATAATTGTACCCCAGAATTCAGTAGAAAATTGACTCTAAGAACGAATTAAAAAAAAAAAAAAAAAAAAAAAAGGGAGAAGGGGGAGACAAAAAGAGGGGCTCTATTGGTTGCAGGCCTGACCGTCTCTAATTTTCCTGTGTTCTCTCTCTTCTCTTCCATGTCAACCATGGTCAAGCCAAAACCTGAGTGGAAGCTTGATCCAACTCAGGTTGAGAAGGTACTCGGCAAGAAGAGGGGCTCTATTGGTTGCAGGCCTGACCGTCTCTAACTTTCCTGTGTTATCTCTCTTCCCTTCTCAACCTGAGTGGAAGCCAGAACCTATCCTCTTAATCACCCTTCTGTTTTCTAAAGTTCGGGAACTGCTTAGGCAAGTTATCCTAGAAAACTTATAACTTGGTTTATTCAGAAGATTTTGAAAAAAAAAAAAAAAAAAAAAAAGGAAGAACAAAATGAAGAAAAGCTACTTAGCAGGAACCATCAAAAATATTTCCTCCCCCAAAACCCTTCGCCCTCCTTTTTCCATGTCTGATGTGACCGAATTTTCTTCTTCATGTATTTGAGATGGATCCTATGTTTTTAGCTTATCTCAACGCCTCTGACCCTCTCTCTCTCTCAGGGGCAGAAGTCCTTGCTGTACTCCTCCCATTTTCACTCCTGTTAGGATTATTCAATGTCTAAATCCCAATATTCATGACCCGCAAAAGTTGTTTTTTTTAGTTACCCCTAATAACTCCCGAAGGCAATATAAGGTCAGCGCCCTAGCCATCAAAATCAAACCTTTGTCCCCTCCCCCACCATTTTCCCTCCCTCCACCACCTTTTCTAGAACAACACCCCCCCTTGCACCTGTTACTCCTTCCCCTCAAATTCCCATCATTCCTTCTCAACCTCAGCTCACAACTCCACCCACTTCTCTGCAACCTGATCTCTCTACCCAAACGGTCTCTCTAGATCTTTTCGAGCAACTCAAGCGTCAGCTTCTGAAGCAAGAAAGTGATACCAAGTCAGCAACTGAGGCTTTCTTAAGAGAACTCGCTAAGAAGAAGGAGGAAACGCAGGCTGCTAATGAGCTCTACCGAAATCTGCTTTATGATATGGAAGCCATCAAGATCCGTGTCGCCGAAAAATTTGGCCCTTCTTATGACGAACTTCAAGCCTGGTACAAGATGTTTTGTGCTCCTGCTTGGCATCACCAAGTCGCCTCGGTCATTCGTTTCTATACTATCAACCTCAATTACCACCACTATCCGTTCGGCACGGCTATGGCCAGCGACTTTGCAACTCGAGTAGCCTCAGTGGCTAAAGATTGTATAGACCACAAGATCTCCAAGGAAACAAGATCAACCCTTAACAAGGCTATGCGGGAAGGAATGGAGAATGCGCTTCCTATCATTGAAACAGAGTACAACTACTGCTTGAACATTGCAAGGATGGACTATTCTAGGTAAGCTCAAGGGCAGTCGCCCGATTTCAAAGTTGTTATCGCCCTGGACCGTTAAATAGGTCTACGCCATTCGCGTTCATGAGTTTATCTATTTCTCTTTATTTTCAAATTTGCAGGTATGGCAAATCTGAAGCAGAGACATCTTCCAGCAGAAGAAAGGAGGATGCCGAAAAATCAGATGACTTCAAGAGACCGTCCTCAAAGCGCCACTATGAAGACAAGTCCGACAGAGGCTACGACTTTAACCTCGCCTCTAAGCATCCTCACAGCGACTCAGATCCTAAGAAAATCCCCTCTTCCTCTGTATCAGACCCGACCAGGCATTCAGCTCAATAAGTTGTCGTTCCAACCGTCGTTTATTCCGTCAATTCTCTCCAATCTCTCGTCCACTCCTTCAGTGGAGCAACTCTGCCTTGCTACCTTTGCCCTTCAGGAACCGAACTCTTGGCTTCGCAACCCGGACCAATTCTTTGTTGCCTCTACCTCCCACTGCTTTAGTAACTGATCCCTTCTCCTCTCCTCTTCTTTAAGAAGATATTCTCACTCTGTTCTCCAATGGATTCAGCATGGCGCCAGACTTAACTTTGTTGGTACCAAGTATACTCCAGTTAAGAAGATTATTGAAGTTAGGCATATGGTCAAGAAAGTTTACTCAGCCTCCGCCTTCAAAAGGATTCTCTTGTGTAAAAAACCTCCCCCAACCTCAATTCCCAATCATTCCCTTTTTCCTCATCATAATTCCTTCATCACCTCTTCAATATCTCAACTCCTTGCTTACGGCGTCATTGAGCATTCTAAAAAACCTCTGGTTATTTATCCGGTTTTTGCTATTGAAAGCTCATTCAGAACCAGATTCATTCTGGATGTTAAATTTGTTAATCTTTTCCTATCCTTTCCGGGATTTCACTATGAATCTATCAATGATCTGGTAGCACCTCTTTGTGATTCACAAACCCAAGATTTTCTGACATGTTTTGACATAAAGAATGGTTACTATCATATACCAATCCACCCTGAGCACAGACCTTACCTCGCCTTCTCCTGGGACGAAATAACTTACCAATTTACTACACTTTGCTTTGACATTTCTGCCGCATGCCGAATTTTTACTACAGTAATGTAGAAAATCATGACAGAACTTCGCCTCCGTCAGATTTTTATCACCTCTTACATTGATGATTCCGCCTTGGCAAACTCAAATCTTTCACTCATCCTCTGGCTTTCCTTCAACTATGTAACCCTTCTCCACAATCTTGGTTTCGTTTTAAGCCTTAATAAATGTTCTTTTTTACCTTCACAATCCATTAGATTCTTAGGATTTATAATTGACTCCCATCACAAAAAAATCAGAGTTCCGAAAGATAAGGTGGAAAATTTTTTATCCCTCATCGCTTCAACTTCCCATTTCACCGCCTCAAGTACAACCTTAGCTAACCTCGCTGGGAAACCCACTTCCCTCGTGCAAGCCTTCCTTCCAACACTTATTTTCACTTCATCCATTTATACAGCCATCTCTTCGGCCAATTGGGACTCACCCATCCCCATCTGTGACTCCTTAATGCAAGATCTTATTTGGTGGACTGAGCACCTACCCCGTCTTCCTAGCCGAGTTTGGGTTAAACGTTCAATTACCTCTAATATCTCTACAGACGCATCAGCCACCCAAATTGGTGTCATCATTACTCCTTCATCAGGCCCCCCTCTCCCTTTTAATCGATGTCTTCCATGATATCTCCTCCCAGCTTCCTCCACTCATAGAGAACTCTTTGCAGTACTTCAAACCCTTTTACTTCTTCAAAACTCACATCCTCATCTTCTCTTGTTATCCGCCATCAGACTCCTTTCAGATAGCCAATCTGCAGTAGCACTGCTCAACAATCTTCGTTCCCCGGATCCCCTCTTTAATCATTGGCTTCAACTTGTCTCTTCATTACTTATAACCCATGACTCCTGTCTTTTTCCAATCTGGATCCCCAGAGTCTCAATCAAATCGCAGACGACTTATCCAAAACCCAGGATAATACAGATTGGGGAATCTCATCTCACTTAAAAAACAGCATCGTCAACTTAATAGGTACTCCTGCAATCGATCTTTTTGCATCAGACTACCATCACGCATGTCCTATCTTTGTTTCTAGAACTTGGTCCTCATCCGCTTCTTTCGTAGATGGAATTCTCTTCCAGTCTCACCTTATAGGTGGCTTATTCCCCCAACCTCTCTTATTCACGAAGTTCTGACTCTTGCCTCAACCGCCCCTGCCACATACCTATTTATCTTTCCCGATTCGCGTAAGGCAAATTGCCTACCCAGAATCCTTTCTCTCAAAATTTCCCGGACTTTTATCATTCCAAAATCCATTTACTCCTGTATTCCCAGCCCAAGAATTCATCACACTTGCCCCAATCAAGCCACCATTGGTCTTGCCTATATCTTGTTCTCCACTTAACCCTCTGCCGCATCCTGTTCATTTCCTTCCAGAACCTCCCCACTGCGTTTCCACCCCCTTTTTATTCCATAACCGTACCGCATGAATGTACCAACACTACTCCATGTTCCCTGCCGCATCATCTCTCCCAAGCTCAATCCCTCCTCTATTCCAACCTGCAAACCCCCAATTCAGAAGCTATGTCCACTCTCTCCTTCATAAACTCCGGCCTCTCTAAACCACTTCTCTATTCGTTTATTAAAAGCTCCTCCACCGAGTGCATTAACTCCTCGACCAACTCAGAACAGATATCTAATTCGCAAATCTACCCCCAGACTTTCATATACAACTATCGATCCCGGCAGTATTCCTTGGAAGGTTTCTTCGCCTTCCATAACTTTCTTCAATCGTATCAGAATACGACCCCCATGTCTTTCCATCTTAGTATATCCAAATCTTACCAAACAATTTCCAATATCAATTTCCTTATATTGCAATCGCAAACCTTCTCCGCATCGCTGCCAGCTTTCCCATAAATATAGGAACATAGCTGCATCACGGTAAGCCTCAGCCTCTTGCATTCTCTTTACCACCTTTACCTTGCATCTTATATACTCAATTACAACTTTCAGTTTCTCCCAAACTAGCGGTCGCGCAGATTCCTTTATAACCCCTCTCGCCAACCCGTATTCCCTGTACGCTTTTCGGAATGTCTTTACCGGGCTTTCTTGACAAGGATCATCCCCCTCCTCCCTGCCTAGCAATCTAAATGCACCACTTAAGCAATTTACCACCGCATCCACAGTTGACGGTGATACCATTGGTTCCCCATCACTATCAGTAGTTCGGCACCTACTCTCAATCTCCACCAACCATTGACTGCTTAGGAAGGAAAGAACATCTAAATCATTACATGTCATACAACTCCTGCCCACTTCATTTCGTTTCAACCACTCGTTCAAACCACGAAGCAACTTTTTCATTCCACTTCGTCATCGCTTTCCTGATCCGAACTCTTCTATCAGCTTGCTGCTCCATTCTAGTCCTGCTTGATAACTCCCAACTATTTCCGGCGTCGCTCACTTCTGCCTCAAACTTCCATCGCTCATTCGCTCGTTCCACCACTCCCTGCAAGATGACACTTCACTTGTGAGATGATGGAGGGATTTGGGGAGGCCTAGGAGGTGTGTGGGCCTGCGACCCCAACTCTGTGACTCACTTATGAGCAATCGGCCATCATCAAGGACTTCGTTTTTTTCTATTTTATCTCGACAGGACCCAGGCAGCAACTGTCCTACTCGAACCCTTCTAGTTGGTACCTACTCGTCGGGGCAAGATGCAACTATCACTTCACGCATTGACAAGATGCTTTCACTTTGGTCATTTCAGCGCAACTGTCTCAGGAGGCCTCGTCACCGACGATCTTCAGTTTCAACGAGGGCACGATTTTTCTAAGATTCAATTTTCTTTATCTCCTAAAAAATCAATTGTCTCCAGAGGCTTTCTCATCAACGATGTTCAGTTCCAACGGAAGGCACCGTTTTCCTAAGATCAATTTTTTATTCTCAGAATCTACGGATGTGTGTGAGCAAGCCA
>BFEA01000427.1:900693-934144 GCA_003427395.1 Chara braunii
GGGTGGGTGGGTGGGTGCGGGTGGGTGGCTGCCGCTAGCCACCGACTCAAAAGAAGGGGCAACCCGACAGACGAAATGCGACAAAACGGGAACCAACCGACGACGGAAAAAGAGAAATCAGAGGAATGCGACGGAAAACGGGAGAACACGACAGACAAAGAAAGAAAAAAAAAGGGAACCAACCGATGACGGAAAAAGGGAAATTAGAGGAATGCGACGGAAAAGGGGGGAACACGACTGAAGATTGCAACGGGAAAAAAAAGAAAAAAAAAAAAAGAAAACCAACCGACGATGGAAAAAGGGAAAAGAAAAAAAAAGGAACTGCAAATGAATTAAAAAAAAAGGGGCGGCGGTTATCCGACGGCGGTCGCTTCGAGATACTCCCTCGCATCAACGCCCGCCGCCGCCCGGCCCGATGGGCGCGCTCGCTCGTTTTTTGGCGCGCTGTGAACAATTCGGTATGCGCGCCGCTCTGCACGCCGCCCCTCCCTCGATCGCCTTCATTCGCTGGCCCGAATCAAAACTTCGGCCCGATTCCGGCGCGCAGCGGACACAACCTCCCCCCGCGGGCCTGTGGGCCGCTCGCACTTAAGGGGTAGGATATAGTGGTTGTATTCCCGGTCAGCCTCGTGTCTGCCCTAAGTGAAGGCGGACCAAAGTATCAACGAGAGGGGCGTGTCTCGGCATCCTCAGATAAGGGTCTCAGACAACGCTGCACGCCAGTTGAGGTGCAAACGGGGCCTCACCCGGCGGGTTCTTCCGGGAGAAGCAGCAGCGCTGATGGTTGCGCCCTAGGCACACGCAGTGTGAGGCCGACATAATAAGGAGGGGGCGCAAACCACTGAGAATGCGGCATTGCCACCACATCCACGTGCGGGCCACTTAAAACGCAACATAGCCACCGCATGACGGGCACTAAGTGGTGTGGGGCACAACCGGACAATGAGGCACTGACAGGCTATGGCTAGGCATGCAGAGCAACATGCAGGCACCCAGACGGTCTTGTAGGCAGGCAGGGCAACAATCACACGCATGGTCCTTGAGATACGCATGCGGACCAAAAGAAAGGGGGATGGAGGAGTGAAAAGAGAAAAGAAAGCAACAGGGGAAGGGTTTTTACATGACATCTGCCTACTCTTTGGTCATTCAGAAATGATGACGGGATACTACTTCCATTTATTATCACTATTATTTATTGTTGTTGTTATTATTATTATTATTATTATTATTATTATTATTATTATTATTATTATTATTATTATTATTGATATTTTGCTGTTGCTATTGTTTGGACATCATATGTTAAACAGAGATAAGAGATGGAGATGCAGGGCATCGGAGAGGAGAGAGGCATTATCACCGTGTGATGGTGCCTTCCTTCTTCATCCTCCTTCATTTCCATCGTCGGTTGATCCTCTCAAATACCAATCTCTGCGACCATAGATGTCCGATGGTATGATTTTCACTAAAATAATCTCGGGTTTTGCTAACTTTAAAAGTTCAGACAAATTCATTGCATAGACTAGGCGTGACAAACAACAGGGCGATTGCGGGAGCTCTGCCGGAGTTCAGGAGAAACTCTGGAGGCAGGGAATAATGAGGTACACGTCACCTATTCCGTTCCCGTATACCAGTATAAACTATAACCATCTATTGGACTGCGTGTATGAATGTATGACCTACTGTTTATACTTTTTCCAGGACTAAAGTGTATCGAAATGAAAAAGGGTATACGATTGAAGTAAGAATCTTCCTGATGAAAGAAAGGAACCTAGGAGAACCGAGAAGGAACCTAGTTTGCTTGGGTTTGAGAGACAAAGTCGTGTGATAAAGGCTCCTGAGGGGTCGTCACACTGCTTGCATGAGCTGACTAAGATGGATGACGGGGTACTCGCCGTGCAAAGTTACCCTGCCATTCATCTGACTAAAGTGACGATTTGATGAAATGTCTGTTTGATTTCGGTGTTGGTAACAGGAAGGTGTTGTGAGTCTTCTCTGTTGACTTGCAGGCTAGATCTAAGAGATAATCCGGTACCCCCGTGGGGTACATGTCTTCAACGATTAACAAAAGCAAAGGTAGGAGGAGGCTCCCGTGGGGCTCTCCTATCACAGATCTGACCAGACTTGGAAAAGAACTGGGTACTCACCGTGTGAGTACACAAACTCCTAAGTCTGGGACGGTCTGTCCGACATTCCGTAGGAATCGGCATACCTTTTTCTCATTTACGATGCATAGAAAACTCAACTAAGAATTGTTTTGACTGATCTCCTACGCATTGAACTGGTAGTAAGGTAACTCCCGGGAGGGTTATCCTAATGCTTGTTTGATCTGGTGATCGACTAACTAGGGGGAAGGAATGAGGCGATTGTGTTTGGACAGTAGAGGGATACTCCCGGGTGAGTAACCCTACTACTTGTTCAGGTATGACTAATGGATGATATAAATCTATTTATTTAACACTGAAGCAGGATATGGGAGGCTCCCGTGGGGTCATCCTATTGCTTGCTTAACTCTATCTTAACTGGTCTAATAAGATACTCTAGCAAAGGGAGGATCTGGTGTTTGCTTGAGTCCGCTAACATAATCCTAGCTCGTCTGACTCTGAGAAAGTAGTAGGGTGACTCCCGTAGGGTCATCCTATTACACCTTTTGATGATAGACTGAGCTTTGATCAAGGAGTGATATGAGGCTTCCGTGAAGACCACCTATTACTAACTAGAATTCCGTACTGACACCTCGATCTGGAGTGTTTTCCTGAATGTTGGGTCAAGTGTTGAGATGATTCGACCAGGACCTCCTAACTACCTGCTTAACTAATAAAAGGGATACTTCCGTATGAGTTATCCGGTCGCTCGCACTAGATTGCTTGAACTGCTTGATTGCATGAGGACTGCATGGACATTGAAGGATGGCTAAGTGCTCCCGAGGGGCTACTCGACCACTCCTTTGACTTACTGTTTTGCCTGGAATTGATAAAGTAGTGGAAGATTCTCGGGTGAATCAACCTATTACTTGCGTATGTCGAACAAGAAGAAGAGAAAGAAAAAAGGGGGTGCTCCAACAGGAGTGACTCCAGGTGTCCTGAAAGAAGCCGAATAAAAGGGCAGATGCCGCTGAGAAAAAGAATTAGAAAAGAAGAAGCTCCGCGTAGACTCAGTTCATTAATAAACTCCTAAGTGAGAAACCGCCAATGACATGAATTGATCTCAGCTAGACTACCGCGTAAGCACCAAAGGGTGTGCTTGTCCGCAAGAGAGAAAATGCAAGGATTGAGAATAAGAGAAATATGAGTTCCCAAAGACGACTTAGGACATAGGTAAGAGACTCCTTGAACAAAAGGAGGAAAAGTGACAGACGCTATAAAGCAGGTAGCATCTAGGAGGTTAGACTTTGGGATGTTGACCCCAAAGCTCACAGACCAGATCTAAGGGTTGACCCTTAGATATCAATAAGTGGAAAATTGAGTGGGGTTGTTGAATCTTTATTGACCTATGTGTGTGCAGGTCCCTGTTTTGATCTACTACAATTGAAGGAGAAGTCCTACAGAGAGGACTCAACTTTTCTGTTATCACTCGATAACAGGTCGGTCATTGTCGATTCAACTTTTCCCCCTTTGACTTGATACCCACATCTAAAGTCAAACCCTGTGGTCAGTAAAACTGTCAGTTGTAGTCATTGCCTAAATGGCCCCGGTCACTTTCAAGGGTCCTTTGAAGAAATGTGAGGGGATTGGGCTTACGTCTCAGAAAAGATAGAGTTGTCATACATGGTTTGGGGAGTGAGAGACAATGTCAATGGTTGATGGTTGACGCCGTTAGTGCATGGCATGTGAACTGTCTTTGCATTATTCTGTGCAGGTTTGTTTTGGTCGTGATTTTGGGATTGAACTGGACTTGATCTGTTGACGAGTTTTGGACACACAACACTTGTGAAAGTAGGAAGGGTTCCGGGCGGTAATACCTCCATATTCATTATCAGTCTTATATAACTTTTATGTTATCTGATGTTCACTCATATGTTGAGCAGAATAGGATGTCCTTGGTAGTGATATGATTTGATTGATACTTTGATCGTAGTGATTAGAAAAATAATATGTTTTGGAAGCAGAAGCGGAAATAGACGGCCTTCTGAAAGTTTGACCTTAATATCTAATAAGTCAGTTTTAGGCGTCTTACCGCGCGTACCCCGTGTTATGCTACAACGATCGAGAAAACATCATCGGCTGACCTACCTCTACAAAGACATGTAAAAGCCTTCGCATGTGGAACGGTAACTCAACAGGGATACGCCTACCTAAGGGTGGTGACAGCCCCTTGGGTAGAGGTAAGTTGTACCTCACGATGTCCCGACCTGTCGCAGGGCGTCATGAGAGGCATAGCACGCGCGCATGGTCGGAGTGGTGACTGGTTCATTTTTCAGAGAAAACATCCTGCGTGACACGACCGTGAGGTTCAACGCTCCCCATCAGGGCGCGGGACTGCTGCGCGCGACAGGTGGCACCGTTGCCGGTGATCTCGCTTTCCAGTCGAGGTCCTTAGTGAACGGACTCGGGTATGGTTAAAACGATGATCACGATAAAACGACAATCTCTTAACAAGTTTTTTCAGCTTGTGACGTGTTAGTGGAATTATCATTGATTAGACACTAAAGAATGTTATATGTAGAGGTGTGAAATCACACCGACAATGCCAACATGAATCACGCTGCCAGGGACCTTCGGTTGTCTGCAAGGGTCCTATGTGAACGGACCTGGGTCTGGTTAATTGAAGCCCTAGCAAAACGACAAACGAAAGATAGGGTAGTGTACAACCTTTATTTAAATGGTAAAGGGACTACTAAGGTTAATTGTCAGTCTATTGTGAGCATTTGTCTAAGGTGGATTTCATGAGATGGGGTGAGTACGATTTAAAGTATATAGCCTACCATACTTTATGAATATTAGTCTGTCCTTCTATCGTTTGTCCGAGGTCATAGTTAATCCCGTATCAGGTTAGAAAAGTAACATATAGGGTAGCGATCAAGGATTGCGAAGTCTTTTAAAGGTCAGTAAGGGTAGCAAGAGGACTCATCAAGTCTGTCTGGAAGGTGTTTCTATTACGGTATTCTCCTCTACTTGTAATGCTTTTTCGCCCCTACGACAACCTCGCATACTTCCGAAGCCTTCATTCTTTCGTAGAGATACACGTCCTTATACATAAAGCATTAGAAAACTCAACACAAATCTAGGTGTCTCATCCCTTCGGCCATGCGACGTGGGGCAGAAACTGGAAAGGGAAGAGGCGATTGGCAGGGAAAGACAATTGAAAAGTCTATTGACCTGACGAGAGAAGAGCGAGAGGAAGAAGATGAGGAAGAAGAAAAGTATGAGAGATTAAGGTTGAGACGACATCAAGAGGACATCAAGAGGACCTGCGGGAATGAACGCCGTCTCCAGGGAAAATGACTTATTACTTTTATAAGTACGAACAACGTTACGGTCCTCCGCCACCACGCATTGAGTTGTCTCCTCGTACTTATCCGATGGGATATACTTCTCCCTTTTCTTCTATGGCACGTTGACTCCAACAGTTGACTGTCCTTCCCCAGCCACCTCGACCTGATCTTCCGCCGCCGTCGCCAAATGTGTCTGACCCTCCCGTAGTATCTCAGGCTGCGCCAATTGATCATAAGTTATGTATCACTCAAACACTGTTTTCCTGTGACAGATTGAATTGTGTTGGTTAATCTCATATCTCTTGTACGAAGAAATCATTTAAAGATGTTATCCTGCCAATGCGGAGCAGGATCAGGGTTAGTAATAAATTAGTATTTGTTTAGGCCGTCAGGTTAATATATCATCAAGGGAGAGTGAAGCACGATGACTTCAATGCTTCTCATCTTGTCAATAATGATGTCGAGCGCATCGGCCTTCATGTGAACGAGGGCCCTCCCGGCCATGTCACGCAGGAGTTACAAAAAAAAACAACAACACGTAGACAACTTAGGTACAAAAGCGAAATAGTTTCCGCGAGCCGCCGAGACGGTGCACGGTCACGTCGTCCCTTCGCCGCTCTAGCCGGGTGCGCCAGTTGTACATCCCGTGGTCCTCTATGACAAGACAGGCTCCCGCGGGACATAAACTTGCTTCCCTAAGGGGCTGTCACCACCCTTAGGGGCGTATCCCTACCGAGCTACCGACCCACGTGCGAAAACTTTTAAATGCAATTGCAGAGGTGAGTCGGCCGAGGGCGTTTGCTCACATGCTGTAGTATAGGTATACGAGAATTAAACGCATGTTGAACCCGGACGATGTTCGTCACTTAGGGCGCTGATTTCCTAAGGATGAAGCAAACGTCGGTCGACTAGGGTAATTCTTGATCAAGTAAAAAAAAAAAAAAAAAAAAAACAATTCAACCCTAGTCTCATGCGTATCATACTCATCAGAATAGATAACTTTTCAAAGCAATACATACACAGATCAATTTTACAGTCAGTCATTCCAACAATTAAAACGTAATACTTAACATGATTGATTTGGTGTGACGAAAAAGATCATGCTGTCTTACTTCCTCCTCGTCGCAGGTGTAACCTCTTTTGTATAAATATGACCTCTTAGATCTATTTACTCGATCTGAATTTATTTTTGGAATTTTCTTTACTTGCCTTTTACATAAGAGTCTAAAGATAATTTTAGACTGACGAAATACATTTTTTTTTTTTTTTTACTTCCTATGTATTTACCCCTCAATGCCAAAGCACGATAGTGAAATCATCGGGGTAATCCGAATACTATCCATCCGGCGGTCCTATCTACGTAAAGTGTTTTTGTTTTGTTTTGAATTTACCTCGTGAAACCATAAGTCTTATGGTTTCATCAACGGGACTGAGTTTATGCGATGTGTTCACTAAAATTCAAGTAAGATTTCAGAAGACGATGTCTAACCCTAGTAGATTTATCGCCCGCCACGCACATGTGCCTCCAATGAATCCAAACGCGCCAGCTCGTCGTCGTCGAATATCAGAGAAGACATTTGTCCACATCGCATAACTCTAACAATCCGAATGTTGTAGAACTTGAAAGAGACCATCCACGAAGCTAGTCTCCATAATATAACTCGGAAGGGTCGACTGAGTCCAAACAAATGTTGCGTCTCCGTGTCCCGGATCCGGATGACGCCGAAACGTCTGTCCGACGAGGTAATTTTGATACTTACAATGACTCGAGAGAGACATTGGAGATTACTCGCGAGGTGGAAATACAATGTATAACCAAAAAGTTTGTCGCGAGTTCGAGCAGTGTTTGCTCGAAAATCCACTCGAGTAGTTGGGAAAAATCCCACACCGTTTCAGAGTAGTCCAATGAAGCCGATCCAATCAATAGGAGAATCATCTCCAACTGCTCTGCTCCCCTCATAATATCCTCCTCAGGCGTATCACGAACCAGCAGATACCTCGGGATTGTCAAATCTCGTCGTGCTCCAGGCATCTGCGTATCAGGACAAAGTCAGGATTTGTCACGTAGATGTTCCGCTAGTTCTTTCGCCTCGGCCTCCAAATCATCATCGTATAATGGTTCGATGTCTACCATTGCGAACCTATTGGCTCGCACCCGTTCTACGAAGTATATACTGAAGAAAGACCCTTGTCAATCATTTAGCCAAAGCACGTATCGAACGAACATCAACCTTATTTCCGCAATTTCGTCCACCCGTGGGTTGAGCTCGTAGGGTTGCAGTACTACCAAGTTCATATTGACAAAGTCGCGTTCGGGCAATGGCAGTTCAAACTCATAATGGATAATATCCAAGCCAGATCCTGTCCTAAATATAAGTCGTCTGGGAGGTCTCCGTGCGCTCCCACTCCAGAATCGAGGAATGTCCTCCTCAGAATATAGCTCAGACGGGTTGTAAACGAGTCATCCAATCCTCTGTACTCTTACTCCATTACGCCTCTGAAGTTCAACTCTTTCCTTCGCCAGCTCTCGGTTGCTGATAAAAAATAAGTCCGTAGACTTCATAGCCATCTGAAAAAAAGAAGACAATTGTGTTTAGGTTAAACTTTTGTCCCTGAATAATATTCCGTTATTTATCTTCTTTCTGGCCCGTGCTTCTTATGACACGACCAACCACGTCAGGAGTATCTAAATGTACTCCGTTCAGCTAGTAGGACATGAGCTGGGCTGCTTTTGGCACCAACTCTCCATACGTCAGCGGTATCTAGAATGACCACTTAGAACGGGAGTGCTAAAACAAATTTCCTTTTTACGCAAGGCGTCAAGAATAAATTTCTTTCGTAAAAGATGCCTTTTTCATTTGCCTAAGAGGTGGTCTGGGATACTCCTCCTCCTTGTCCAAGCACAAAGCTCGGATCTCAGAAGTTGCCTCCTAGAAAAAGGGAAAGCACCTACATGACAGACATGTAAAGTCTTGCCGCCTGACGTCAAAAGTAAACTTAGACGAAGAAAATGAAAGTCGTAAAGAGAAATAATCATTCGGACTGACAGGCATAGATGGAGAAGGGTCATTCGGGAAAGAATGGGTAACCTCAGGGAAATCTAATTGAACTTCTCTTCCTTGTGCTCGCTTCGTTTTTCGCTGTCTTCTTTTCTCTTTTGTTCATACTTAAAACACAAGCACAGAGGTGAAAATTCAACCATTCTTTTACCGTCATCTCCCTCATCCATTTCAACCCACATGCCGTACCTGCAGTCAAGCCCAACGACACACAGACCACCATGCATTCCTCTACCATTGTCAGACTTCCTGTCATACACGCAAGAACACACATTTTTTTCCCTTTTCAATGAACATTCAATGAACCAGGTCAAAGCAAGTGTGGGTTCACACAGGTGTGAAGGGAACTGAGTCAAATTAACTGACCACTGACCTTGAGTAAAGTAGTACGGCACACTCAAGAAGACCGTATAAATTATTCGCTCTCCTGATGAGAAGGTTGCCGCACTAGTCGTCACCAAAGTGATCAACACCACTCTCTTGTGATGACCGCCTGCCAGAGCACCCTCTCAGCACTCAATCACTTCCCAATGATCAAGCGGCGTCACCCTCAGCCGCCAGCAAAGTGGACCACGTCACTCCTTTGTGACGACCACCTGCCACAACACCCCGTTATTTTTTTTTTTTTGTAAGTGTCGCCGCCACTAGCCTTGACTTGTCACCGCATCACAGCGCCGTCAAGTCCACGCCACCTCAAAGTACCCTACTCTAGCGGCACTTTCCCTGCGTCAAGGCCCAGTTGCCACTCAATATAAAATTATTGTGGTCGCCACCGTAAATCTTAGTGCCACCGCTGAAAAAAAACCGTGCTGCAGCCGCATAATTTTGGCAGCAGTTCCGTACTACCACAGTAAAAATTGGGGTTGCCGCCGTAGAATTTCGGCAGCACTTCCGTACTACCGCAGTAAAAGTTTGTGCCGCCGCAACAAAATTTCGGCAGTACTTTCGTACCACCGCAGAAAAAGTCCGTGCTGCCGCAACACAATTTTGGCAACACTTTCGTACCACCGCAGTAAAAGTCCGTGCCCCCGCAGCAAAATTTCAGCAGCACTTCCCTACTATAGTGGAAAAATCGCAAGCCAAAAATTGGTAAAATTTGGGCCCTAGGCCCAAATCTCACAGCGCCGCACTGCCGTTGTCCCGCGATATCACTGGGTCTGTCCCGTGGGACCAGCACCAGCCAGAGGGGAGGGGAGCAAAGTGCTTCCTGCCTTGGCTATGGCTGCCCAGTTCTCCTCCCTGTGCTCCTCTGCAGTCCTCCAGCCTCTCCTCACTATGCCTCAGGCAGCAGCTCCAGCAGCCAGCAACTCTCAAGTGTGCTCGTTACACACTGGCAGCACGAGTGCATTGTGTGGCAGCTGGGGGGCAGCTGCCTGTTTTATATTGGCTGAGGAGGGTTGGACGTCACTCCATCCCCCAGGCAAAATCGCGGGCTCACTGTGAGTCCTTGATCTGCCAAGATCTAGGGTTGACCGTGGCCGCACCACAACCACAACCTTAGTGTTGGGCAGTTTCTTTAACTGCCCTATTTTATTTTCATTTTTATTTTTCCCAGATATCTCGAAATCTGGCGAGATAGTTGGGCTCCTGCCATTTCCAAATCTGCTTTTCTTTTATTTTTCTGATGAAGGGTTGAAAAGATACAACCCTTTTCAATTTGATGTATCCGGACCCGTTTCCAGTGCAGATACATCGTGGAAAAGGTTGTACCTAGCCTTTTCCTTAAAGGCACTTCAATTTTCAGGCTCCCTTCAAAAACGGAAGCCTGACAGTTACCTCTGGCAGCTTCTGCCAAGGATAGCACCACGTGATGACGAGTGTCCTCACACTAAATAAAGAAAAAAAAAGAAAAAAACAAACGTCCTAATTTTTACTTCACCTGGCTTTTACCTTGGCCAGGTGCATGCTGTTGCATGCAACAACCCCCTTCCTTTTTCTCTGCTGTCCTCACCTAAAAACGGGGAGGCAGTTGGCAGGTTGGGAGGAGTAGGACCTCCCCCTCCCAACTCCCACGTCCCTCTCTCTCTCTCTCTATTTCATGCTTGTACTGTGGGCCGCGAGATTTGAGATCTCGCGGCCACAGTCATTCTTCCCAAAAACGAAGTGGGAGCTTTTGTGCTCCCATACAGTCTGAGAAGACTGTATTGTTCTCTCATGTTGCAGTTGCCTCGTTTGCTTTATTTATTTATTTATTTATTTATTTATTTATTTATTTATTTATTTATTTATTTATTTTACAGTCTTTGTTTTGTTGCAACTCGCTGCAGCCCCCTTCCCGTTCCAACACTCAAAAAGGTCAGGAAACGGAAAGGAAAAAAGAGTAAAAGAAAAATAAAAACTAACACTTACCTCGATTGCACCTGGCCCCTATCGCAGTCACAGTTCAAACCAAAGTTGGCAAAGTACAGGCTCGTCTGCGATGGGGAGGTACTGGTGCCGGGTGTATGTTTTCATGTTATAGTTGAAGGTTCATCCCGATTTCGCTCATCCTATCAGCGATAGTAGCATGTGGTCGGTCGCAGGTAAATTTCAGCGACTATTTTCCCCTCACTCCCTCTTCCTCCTTCACACGTACTGTAGCAATAGTGTATAGGTCCTCACCCCACGGAGAGATTCATTCGGTTCTGCTTGCCTAATCGATGGAGGCTGGCAACGCATTTTTTGCCCGTTCGGTTTTCCAACGAACGGACGTTTCCAGCAGATTCGTAGGATGGGAAAAAGAAAATCTAAAGAACAGAAATCTAACCCAAAGAAAAAAAAAAAAAAAAAAAATCTAACAACAAAAAAAAGAAAACCGAACTTACCTGAAACAAAAACGGCAGCCCATTTTCAACGGGCGCCTGCTGGACTCTTGGGGACTTCAAGTCCCTAGCTACCTCTTAGGGTGCCATGTGACGCTGCTCGCTTCTCCCTTTTTTTTTTTTTTTTTTTTTTTAATAAGAACCATTGGTTTATGCCAACGGTTACTACTATGTGCTCTCAGGTACATCTACTGGCGCCAAGTGGCTCTGCTTTTGGCTTTTTCTCTATTTTTTTATTTTTATTTTTATTTTTATTTATTTATTTATTTTTATTTTTTCGATTTATGCGTGTCACTTTTGCGTAGGGCCATGTTAATCTGCGCGCGGCCAATCTCGGCCGCACGATCTTCACGATCGTGCTGTCGAGATCGACCGCGCCTTGCAAAAGAAAAGCAGTTCCAAAAAGGAGTTGCGCCCAGTAGGGTTTGTCGGGTTCGATCCCGGCATTAGTTGTATATCAATTCGGCATGTTTTCCTACTGGGCTAGCTCCTTTTCACGGGAGCTAACATGCAACTCTTCTATTTGAAGAGCTACCTCCCAGTAGGATTCCTGGTCGTGGCTTAGGGCAGGCTCAGGCTGCCGCACTTTACCGATGCAGCGTCGCTGCTGACTCGGTGTCGTCTCGGCCCGGCGGCTTGTGGCTCAGCAGCCTATAGCCGGCCGCCATGGCACCAGGCCCTTTGTGTGAAGCAAACCTCGTGGCTAAAAAAAAAAAACAACCTTGTCTGCGTTGAGGCCCTGTTTTTTAGTCTTTACACGGCTGCACATCTCTGCGGTCTAACCAAAACCTGCGAACGAGTTGAAAGTTTTCAATAGCATGTCTTATTTTGTCAGACTAACTCCACAAACTTACATCAAAACTCGGAGTTCGTCCGACATTGAAAATACAGGGCAGATACCCTTGTCAGGGTTTCTGTCCCGACAACGATACTCATAATGGAGGGGGTATCCGTCTGGAAGAGAAGAAGGAGGTGATGAAAGGTATTGGCACCTCCTTAGGGATGATTGATCTGGATAGGTGCGAGACGATCCCTGTAGGGATTATGTCCCAGATAGATATCCGAGGATATATGGAGGTCGGAACGTGAATAGTGTCAGTAAGAACCCTCATTTGCTATGGGTTTTTAATTTTAGGAAATGTGGGTTGAGTCCGTCCTTGGGAAGATTTTAGAGGTTGATAAGAGGCAGCCAAAGACTCTTGATCCTAAAGTGCAGTTAGTAAGGGCAATGAAAAGTCTAGTGTTGCATCATCCTGTTTATGTTTACTTGGTGGCGAAATTCGAGTATAAGGCTATCTGGTAAAACTCACATAGTTCAATACCCTCTACCTGAACATAGCCAATTGAATCTAGGCGCTTAAATTTCTTCCTTTTAAGACCGTTCATTTGAGATATCTATGTAAATTAATCCGTTCATGTTAGTATATTCGAGACAAGCTTATTTAATATTATTCATATGAGATTATCTAACTAACGCATTTTTATTCGTGTGTCACCCATCTGAGTTTATTTATCTAAAATTGTACGCCTTAATTCATCCTTATGAGGTAATCAAATATGATTATTCATTTATGTTTATTTCATTTGAACCTATATGGTTGATTGCTCTCCTTATAAAGAGCAGAGGTGCTACACAGAATCCACGTTCGACGAGGGGTCGAAGGTGAATGGAGTGACCAACTTCTTGAGAGAAGAGATTCTTTCGAGAAGCGGTCAATGTGTAGAATTTGCTCTTAAGGGAGTTGCAATCCGAAGTTATCCTTTCCCTGAAAGATGGCTTGAAGAAGCTATAAACTCGTCTTTAGAAATAGTAATGAGACCCACGCCGGAACTATGTTCCTGGTCCATAGTGGGGTGTTGTCACCTAACCCTTTGAGGCGAGGTGACTACATTACTATTAAGAAGGAGGAAAGTATTTGAGCCTTGTTAGACTATGGTCTGTGAAAGAGGCAACTACTACGTGCCGCAAGGAAGCAGGGGGTGATGCCCCAACTATCTTTGTGTCAAGTGGGTTCATCTGCACGAGATGGGATATGGATCCTGAAACGTGTATGGTGAGGTTGTCGACTAATTGACAAATCTCTGCAAGGAACGAATATTGGAATCGGAGTGAAGCATTGAGGCTTGGTCGTTGCGCGAGGCTCGAGAGTCTAAAATGTTAATCCTTCTAAGGGATTACACTGCCCTTTGACACAATATACTCATGTCAAAACCCAGGGAGTAGAATGTAGTACTGTCAGTATTTTTGCATCTAAAAGCATTGGGGAACTTATTGACCACAACATAACTATTGTCTATCATAACAGTTACCATAAGTTTTTCGTCATCGCTATGTATGTGTATGCCAGTTAAACTTGTCTCTGCGCTAGTTAATACTATTTTCTTACTCAACTATTAAAATTATTGATTATTGTTATCACTATGGCAGTATGTCTCTACTATAAGTAACAATTATTATGATAATTTATGACATTTAATATTCAAAAATCATAAATGCATTATTATCGCAGTATAATATCATCTGCTTTTGAATGGTCTTAGACGTTGAAAATGAGCAATGTTAGTGAGGTATGATTTGAAGATTACCTTTCAGGAGGGGTATTGTAAAAATAAGGAATTATGGATAGTGATGGAGGAGGTTTGTTGGACATTTTTTAGCATAACCTAGAAATAGCTCAAGGAGGTCAGAAAGTCGTATGCTAGGGAAGACCCCAGCGTAGCCTTGCCTATTGAAAAAGAGGATGGGTTTGAGTTGTCCTTCTCAAGGTTAGTTAGGGAGGATAAATATATTGGTTCCTGGTTGGGTACGTCTTTAAATGAGGGCATCCATTTTTTTGGATTGAGTCTGGCTTCAACAATGATGAGGACAGTGCAATAACCCTGTACACCTCGTCATCTTTTTGGATTACTTTCGGTATCGAGTTGGCATTGAAACGTGAGAACCTGCTCACGAGATTATTAGCACTAGCTGAAGTGGTTGTTGCGAAGTGGCTAAGAGAAATGTGTCAGAAAAGAGATGAGTCAGTATCCGTTGTTAATGAGATCAAGGGTGCAGATAAGTTTGTATTCCCCTCCTTCCCGTTGCGAGTCATTCTACCCAAGTTCTTTGTGGAAGAATATTTCAAGGGACGAGAGAAAAATAAAGACATCACCAGAGGCCGCTTTGATAGAAAGAGGATGGGGACGCAAGCGCTATGATTGAATATACTGAGTGTACCCTGCTTTGACTTTCAGTTTGACTTTCAGGACATGATCCAGACTAAGTAAAGGAATGTATGCGTAATGTCAGTTTCAGTTTTGTTGTCTGACTGAAAACAGATTGTGGGATTGCATCTCGGGGAAGGTTGAGAGGAAGGCAGTTTTGCTTGTCTGGTTGGGTCAACTAAAGGTTGAGCAAGTCTCCATAAGTTTGGGGAGGTCCAGTGCTATGTTTATTTTTGAATTGCCTTGAGAACCAGACATGTTTCATAAGTTTTGGTGGTTTGGTTGCTCTGACTTGTGAGAGCTGACTATGATTGACCTTTCAGGAACCAAGCATGTTCCATAAGTTTGAGTGGCTTGGTTGCATTGTTTGCTTTGGATTTCTTTCAGTTTCTTTTATTTCTGAACGAGGAGGTCTGAGCATGTTCCATAAGTTGGGGTGGTTCAGCCTCTTCCTGCTTTGGCTTTAAGGGAAAGAATCAGGCAAAGAACCATACATGCTCCATAAGTTTTGGTGGTCTTGGTCCAATATCACGCACATGCTGGAACAAAAAAGTTATAACGTGGTTATACTTTACTATTATTTTATCTATGAACATGCTAGTCAGACAGTGTTTCATAAGTTTGGGCGGTCTGACTATAGCTTATCATAAACTAAAGAGGGTATTAACTAAGAATAAATTTGTGGTACGAAGGGGCAGACTGAATCTTGAGCTAAAGATGATCGGTTCAGTTATATGCTACCTCAAAAGACTAATGCAGATAATCATATAAAATTGGGATACTTAAACAGTTCAAGGCGACTATGGTGACCTAGTCATATGCCCAATGAAGAGAAAAATTGTTGTGCCCTGTGTTTGTGTATACGCAATGGTTGAGCTAGACATGTTCAATAAGTTTGGGTGGTCTAGCTTTATGCCCTATGTAAGCTGGGTATAATGGGATAAATCATTGAGAGACTATAAACTATTGTTTGATAAGTTGACTTTTGGGATGGTGAGAGTACTTACCTTTGTGGTTTGGCCTGCATGTGGCTTAGTGGGACTACTACTTAGTCTGAGTTTCAGTTGATAGGTAGTTGCTTTAGTTGTTCGCCATGTGCTAGAGCCATAGGAGTTAGTTTCAATTCATGCATTTTCTGAGATGTAGTCATTTTACTTAGGTCAATTTTTGCATTTTCTGGGATTTTTTATTATACTTGGTCTTGTATAAATCTTGGTAAGTCACTTTCTCTACGGGAAGCGATGCTGAAATTTTTACAAAACCAAGGAGTTAGACTGATTTTGATTTTTCAAAGTTCAACTTGTTTGACTTTATATATGAATTAGTAAAAATTTGGAGAGTCTCATTTTCTAAAGGGAGTGTTGCCCGAATTTTTGCTAATACAAGGAGTTAAACAAAATTGGACCTTGATAAGTCAAAGTCACTTTAGATTCTGAACTGAGCTTTGTATAAATCTTGGATTAACACTTTTCTAAAGGGAGTGCTGCCGAAATTTTTACAAATCTAAGGGGTCAGTTAAATCCTGTCTTAGTTGAACTCAGGTTTTGCTCTGGATTCATATCTAACTTAGTAAAAATGTGGAAAGTCTTCTTTTCTAAAAGGAGTGCTGCCCAAATTTTTACTAATTCATGGAGTTGGATAAAATTTGACTTTCCAGAATTAGAATTTGGTTTCTTTTCTGATATTGAAGTTATAATAAATTCTGAGAAGACACTTTTCCTACGGGAAGCGCTGCCAAAATTTTCTTAATTTAAAGGAGTTAGGTTATATTTTGACAGGTAGCAACTCTGGCAAACCACCATAAATAGGGAAGATGCTGCCATAGGTTTGCCTTACGTTGGGCACTGACTTAAAGGCAGGCCTAGGCTTAGCTTGTAGAAGGGTCTTGGGTGAGAACGTATTATGGAACTGTATTCTCCATACACTTATGAATTTAGCTTAGGGATTGACCTGTCTTGTATTATAGGTCCTCTTGATCGATTGATTCAGGATTTGGGCTACATTCGACTTGATCATCTTCTGTTATCACTGATAACAGGTCGGTTGCCGATTCGTCGGTCTACGACTCAACTCCACTTCATCCTCAATACTCACCCTGGTGGTTTTTATTGTTTTATTAAGGTTTTCACCCGGACTTTTATTAAATGATTATTTAACAAAGATACAAAGTATTTAGTTATGGAAGGTTAGGCAAAGGCTGGGGTTTGCATGACTAAAGCGAGGGGTATGAGTATAAAGGTTGGTTGAAATTGACTTTGTGTAGTGCGTGGATTTTTTATTGACTCTTTGATGTGATTGCAACTATGTTCTGTGCTTCGGATTTTGGATTTGACTGTCTGCGATCACACACATATATATATGGCTGAAGGGAGTCTCACTGTCATTGTGAGAAGTGATCGTGACATACTTATTCCCCTTTTACATGTATGCATGTATATACCTATATTGGGTGTTCGCTTGGCCTGAGGGGCCCACGCTTAAGGGTTTAATTGGGGTCGAGGCTGAGAAAGGAATGAAAGTTTCCTCCCTTTACTGATTGTTTGCTTTTTAGAGATTTTTTAGTCGGACGTTGGTCCTGGGCCTGGATTCGAGGTCCTTATCCAGGACATCCCAGGTCCTAGACTCTGCATGGAAGGGATCACCCACCGGGCAGAGCCTATTAGCCCTGCCTGCCGGAACACTCAGCCTAAAGGTCGGAGGTGTTGTGGAGGCCGCACGATTGTTCCTTCAGTCGTGCAATATCGTGAAGGGGTAAATTCTCACGATATTTCGAGTTTGACACTTGAGCGTCATAAGCGGTACTCGGATCCACGAGGGACCGCTTGGTCATGGGCACTACATAGTACGCCATCATTACGACTGCTTGCGCATTCATGCACTGTTAGTCGATATGGTAAGGCCCTGCATCCACGCGGTTTTATACAAGTCTCGCGTGCGTCGCCCATCCGATTTTCTGCATCGAAGAGTTATGGGATGGCTACTAAGGGACTATGAGTGTTGTTGCATTGTTTGTTCTGTATCGTTCCGTATCTGTGCGAGTGTGTGTGTGTTTTATTCTTATGTTTTTTAGAGTAGTGTACGCGTGGTGTGTGTGGGATACGTCATAGTCGACCGGTGACAGGTCGTGCCTGGGACCTCAGCCCCGCAACGCGTCGGTTCGTGTGGGGGTGCGATAGAGGAGTAAAACCGCGCGTACCCCCTATGCTACAACATACGAGAAACGCCCTTGGCTGGTCCAGCTCTGCGATTGCAGCTGATTAACCTTTGTACTGTGGACTGGTAGCTCAGCGGGGATACGCTCACCGAAGGGAGGTGACAACTCTCGTAAGGTGGAGGTAAGTTGTGCCTCACGTAGGCCTTATCCTGTCGTAGGGGCTTGCGAAAGGTATGGCTGGCGCACTCGGCCGCAGCGGCTTGCAGAAGCTCCATGTGTATTTGCAACAAGGATCAGAACGACTTCTGCGTAACGTGGTCGGGAGGGTCCCGCCCCGTTTTGTGTGGTGCCGGACCAATACGCTCGACAACGGTCCCACCACCTCCATGTAAATTGGGCGATCGGGCATTGCATAAAGATATGTTCAATAGTCTCTACCTGCTTGTGGAAGGGGGAAAGACTCTAGCACCGCTGACAATAAAGATATGTTCAATAGTCTCTGCCTTCTTGTGGAAGGGGGAAAGACTCTGGCACCGCTGACACCACGACAGTAGCAGACCTCTTTGCTCCAACAATGGCAAGGTGTCACCTTCCGCCTTTCTCTTTCACCACTGATGGCATACTCACAATACGCCATTAATTGGCTTTGGACACAGTGGCTTGTGAGTAGCATGTACCTGCTATTCGATATTATGATTACATGCAGAAGGATGTGGGTGTCATGAGATTGTTTGTAACAGAAACAATGTATAGAAGGTGGCAAACGTTGCTCCATACCCTTGACCCCTTACCCTTTGCCATTTACCCCCAAGCCCCTTACCCCTAACGTGTATAACCGTACCCCAAACCTCGAATTTCAAATGTTTTTTGCACCCAAAATCACCATGAAAATGACAATTTCAATTTTGTTAAAAATATATAAATTGTTCGTTTTGTCGAAATCGCTGTTCAGGTTAGTGCGATCTTCAACCATTCGTTGGTGGGCAGACACCGATGAGCTATCTGCCATTGTAAAGAGGTGATTTTCATGGGCTTGACCTTTTGTCCCTAGAACCAGCGAATCGGCTTCAAGAGAGCGTGGTCCACACTGAGGTGCCTAGCCCATCGATCATTAACCATATCCCCAAGCCTCCCCAGGTGTCGCGTGGGTCTAAGCATTTTGTAGACCGATTTGACCGATAATTGATAAAGGCTGATATGACTAGTGTTGGGGCCTCCCTTTTTTCGAGGGGACTTCCATGTCCATTCCACTGGATCGGGAGCCAGATCGTGGAGCGCTGTGAATGGTGGGAACACCACCCTTTGTCCTTTCTCCTTCATGACCCTCACCCAATACACTAACTCCCTTTCCTTCCGGGCAAAGGGGACTCTGCTCTCTTGAAGAGCACCCAATCTAGTGATAGTGTAGTATTCGACCAGGACTGTTTGGGGGGAGACCATATGAATCTGTCCAATCCTCAGCGGGAACTCTCTACTTGCCACCCAATCTCCTTCTTTCAGGGTGGGGTCTCGTTTGAGGATTCGGTACCTCGCCAGCAGAATGACCTCAATTAGGTTATCCAAAAATTTCTCCACATGGTGGCAGTACCATAGGGTTTCCGGCAACTGATCATCCGTTATCTAGTCGTGTCTCTCGTTATCCCAGAGCTCCCCGACTCTTTGGATTCCTCGTTTGATCCAACTTTTCCAAGGCAGGGCTGAGCTCGACATGATGCAGCCCCTCGAGTCTGTCACCCACATATTTCCAAACAAGGGTTGCCGGTAGACCTTCTCCCATTGGTCAGGGTGGGTTCTATCTGGGAGTGGGAGCTTGCGCCAAGACTCCAGTAGAGATGGCCAGAAGGTGTTTATTTTCTGGTCTCCCTCATCGACCCCCTCCCTTTCTTTTGAGAATTTGCGCGGGATCGTCTAAAAACGGTCTTCTAGCCATGTCAATGGGTGCACCCCTTGAGTGGTTGTCGGAGCCAACCGGGCCAGATGCTCAAAAGCCAACACACACCACGGACTCTAGGGGGGAAAGATGAGGTTTTCGACCAATTTTAAACATAGCGCTCGCACATGTGTAGCTGGGTCGATTATTCCCAACCCTCCCCTTGCCTTGGGCTGGATAATTGAGTCTCACGCTACTCGTCTGATCGCATTACTTTGCTCGCAGCCCCCCCTCCATAAGAAGGCCGCCGTTTTTTTTGGAAGCCTTCTCAGGCATCTTTGCTCAACGGCCACCATAAGGACTTATACCATAGCGTTGCGAAAATGGTGTTGTTGACTATTAGTGCGCGGCCAAACAAGGAGGTGTGCTTATTTCTCTAATCGTTTAGTTTTTGCAAAGCCGGGGAACTGATTCATTCATCATTGTTGAGTGGGCGACCCGTTGCAGCCATGGTTACCCCTAATATTCTCACTGGGGCTTCTAACAACATCCATGTAATTTGTGGCGATTACGGGGCGCGTCCTCCTTGGTGGTGAATCCACCATCCCTGTGTCTTGCTCCCCCAGTTGACCGTCTTGTCGGAGACCCTAGCAAACTTTTTCATCATCTGTCGAATTTCCTCCATGTTGCGATGTGTGACCTCTGCCATTATTGTGAGGTCGCCTGCGAAAAGAGAGCACACGAGGATTGCCTCCTCTAGGATGCGGGTGATTTGAATTCTAGTGATGTTTTTGTTTGCCCTGAGGTTGGCAGCTAATGCCTCCATAATAACCAAAAAAAGAAAGAGGGTTATTGGGTCCCCCTTGCAAACCAACCGCTCCAGCCGTAATGGTGGCACTATGCATTCATTAAATTGTACACATGTAGTCACATTTTGGTATTAGATTCGTATCCATCACCTGAAATCCGGGCCGAAATTCATTTTTTTCATGCATCTATCGAGAAAAAGTCAGTCCACGTGGTCATAGGCTTTTTCAAAATCAATGAAAATCAGGGCCGCGTTTTGGTGGGAGTGTCTTGTGAGCTTGAAAATTTCATGTACTAACAAAATATTCTCTTGAATATTCATATTTTTCATAAAGTCGGTTTGGGATCGGTGAATAATGTCTTTCATTACCGGGATCATTCTATTGGCTAGGGTTTTGGATAACATTTTATACACCACCATGAGGAGCGTGATCGGCCTGTAGTTTCTAATGTCCATCTTGTCCCCCTTTTTATATAGAAGGGTCAGTATCCCTTGGCCCACCCTCCCTCCCATCTCTTTTGTGCACCACACTTCTTTATAGAAGTCCATGATGTCCTATCCCAAAACATCCCAAGTAGTTTCCCAAAATTCTTTGGGAAAGTCGTCAATCCCCGACGCTTTTTCCTCCCTCATTTGTAGAAGGTTGTCCATATCTCTTGCTTGGAGAGCGAGGCCTCTAGGGACTCACGTTGCTCGTGTGCCAACACCTTATCTACCGGTTCCAAGAACTCCTCAATTTGATGATCATGAAATGGCCTGGCCGAGTTATCCACATGTGAGGAGAAGAGGTTTTTATAAAAATCGTATGTTATGTTAGTGCATCTGGCCGTGGTCACGGCCGGGGCCGCCTCCCTTGCTTCCGAGTCATAGAGAACCTCGATCGTGGTCCTTTTGAGGCACGCTCTGGCCAAGCCGAAGAAATGAGACTTCGTCATGCCTTCGGTTAAGAATCTGGTTAGTCTTGCCTGTGTTTTGGCTCCCTGTCATCGATGCCGTGCGTGTTTCAGTAGTTGGGCTTTCAAATCCTATATGCGGGTTTGTAATTCTAAGATATTTTATTCCTGCCCTTGAATCTGTGGGGTTCTCCTTTAGGGTTGGAGCCCCTCCCGGTGAGGGTTTCACAAGGAGGGAGGTGTTACCCTTGGAAGGGGGGAGGCGGTACTGAGGGATTGTCTTGTTTTGGGCCAGGCTGATTTAGGGTCGGATCAGCACTAGCGGTTGGGGAGAGAAGACAAGGGGTTGAAGCTGCTTACAGCAAGGTGTGAGGATGAGAGGGTTGCCTTGCTTGGAGGGGGTGGGGCAGAAGGAAAGGAGGAACTTCAGCCTGTGAGGTATGCTCTAGGGCGAATTGTATGCCTTTTAGGGGGTTAAACTGTTCGTTTATAGGCTGTTCCAAACTGGGGCCGAGAGGAGAGAGGGTGCCTCCCGGTGGGGGCAATGTAGGAATAGGGGGGTTGCTTTTGAGGGAAGGAAGCAACTTCGATGGTCACACAGTGAGCTGATTATGTGTTGTGGAGTCCCGGGTGAATGCTAGAACCTGCATCTGAAGAGAGGTTATTTTCCCCTTTTGTCCTCTTTTTGGATGTAGGTGAAGTTTCTCTATTTTTTTTCAGGTTGGTATCTGATGTTTCTGAGTTTTCGAAAATTTCTTAAATCTCCTACAAAGTTATTCGGTAAGCAGGAAGGGGAAGGTTGGTTTTAGCAAGGTGGTGCTTGGGCAGAGGACGGATGAGTGTTCAGGGTGGTAGGTCTATTAAAAGAGCAGGGTGGGGTGACAATGGTCGGTGCTGGAGCAGTTGCTCTGTAACCAGGGGAACTTGAGACTATTGGAGCTATGCCGAGGGTGGAAGGCATAACCATCTTGTTCAAAGTAGCTGATGTCGGGGCAGTGACCCTGTAACTTTGGGGGTTGTGCAGCTAAGGAAGTTGTCGAGGGAGGAAGACACTTTCTGTCCGTCAGAGCTAGTTCGGTCGGTACTGGGGCAGTTGGTGTTGTCATGCCACCCTAGCAAGGGGGGTATGGGATCTAGCGAGTTCTGGTACGAGGACTGAACGTCTGGGCAGTAATCTTTCCTCTGCGGTGCGGGGATTCGTTTTTCTGTCTTCCTATTTTTTAGGCTGATGTTCTTAGTTTAGGAGGGGCTTAAGAATGATTTAGAATTCTGAAAAAAATATTCTGATAGGGTTGTTTCTAGTAGTTGTTTAAGGAGTGGTATCTCACAGAGTGACTATGCAGAGATCTGCCTATGATCAGGGAGATTGTGGATAGAATGTCGGGGGGGAAGGAGAAGGTGAGAACTGGAAGATGGGAGGAAGCAAGGGGGGTTCAACATGGGAAGGGACGTCTATCTAAGTAAGCAGGTCAAAAGGACAAAGTTGGGACGACGCACACCGGTGCTGGAGATTTTGCTCTGTAACCTGGGGGAGCAAGAGGTTTGTGGAGTTATGTCGAGGGAGGAAGGCATAACCAGTTTGTCCGACGTAGCTGATGCCATGGGGTTTTCCCTGTAACTTAGGGGTGTGTGGCTAATCAAGATTGTCGAGGGAGGAAGACACTCTTTGCCATCTGAACCAGTCTGGGTCGGTACTAGGGAAGTTTGTGTTGCTCTATAACCCTAGCATAGGGGGGTATGAGATCAGCTGAGCTCTGGTACGAGGACTAAATGCTTGGACTCAACGTTTTTTTGCTTGTTGAAGGGGAGGTGTAAATAGTAGGAGGTTTTAGTTAGGATATTTTGTTTCCAAGGTATGGATTGTGATTGGGTAGATCATAGGCAGTTTTTTTCTGAGAACTGCAGTTGTCTTTAAAAAGTTGTTTCTCATAGTTTTTGGCAGGTTTGGTAATTGACTGATTGTTTTCCTAGCCGAAGCCGGGTAAGGGCCCCGAAACTTCAAACGTGTTATATATTATCAGTTGTACTTCACAGGGACGCTGAGCCCGGTTCTCAGCACGTGATACTCCCCGCGAATAGATTGGGGCTTTTGTCCCAAAAAAAAAAAAAAAAAACAGTTGTTGTTTTGTGTCCACAAGATTTTGCATAATCTTGATCTCTTGTTGATGTCGCTGTGTAGCTAGGTATTTGGAGTATTTGTTGCACTTTTTGACCATGAAGAATAAACCGTTGTTGAACCATCTAATATGAGAGTCTTGTTGAGGGTGACAGTCCTTCCAATAGTCCCAAACCTGCTTGAGGTACTTCTGGAAGGATTTGGAAAGAAGCAAGGAGGTGTTAAGCTTGTAGTAGCCGGCCCCCTGATCGGGTAATTTACGAAATGTCCATACTGCCATACACATCCTATGGTCTAAACCCGGGAATGGGCTGGTTGGCAGTATTGCCGATACAGTTAACCCCCCTTCCAGCAGAGGCAAGGATTAGGTTAATCCGGGACTTAGATAATCTGGAGGGGTCATTGTTCTGGATACAGGCGAATTTCCTTTCGGTTGGTAGCTGCATCTGAAGGTATCGAACATCGAGTCATCCGCTCGTCCTCTTCCGCGTTGTGTGCAATAGAGGGCAGAACTCTCCATCGATCCAGCCATCTGTCCGGTGCGGCATTGAAGTCCCCTGCTAGAATTACCGGGATGTCGGGGATGGGAACGGTTTCAATCTGCTAAAAAAACTAAGATTGCACTGAGGAGGGAGACTGGACCTGTACACTAATCCTGAGATATGGCTCTCGGATTACACCTCAAGGTGTGGATACACCCAACTACAGACTTTGAATCCGCCAGTGATAGCAGCCACGGAAACATGGGTCAGGACTACAGGTATGGACGGTAATCTCATGGGTAAACCTACAGAACATTCCATCACAGCGAAAGGTGGCACCCATGTGGATGCTCTCCATGATGGTGACACCCTCAGCTGTATGGCTGAGCAGCAGAGGGATAAACATTGAGCTCACGTGCAAGAGATGCAAATGGTCATTCGAGTCCACTGCTACGAAACACCCGCGGACGCGTCCACAGGGTCGAGCTCGGATCGCGGACCCAAATGGGTCCGCATCCGCGGCCTACCTCGTTCGCACCGCAGACACGACTTTACACGAATTTTCTTGAATTAAATAATAGGTTAAAAAAAAAAAAAAATGGGTTTGTAGGGAATTTTAAGCCCTACAACTCCATATTTTTTGTTTTTGAATCCGACTTTGTTTAGGATTTTTAAAGAATCAAAAACCAAATTGGATTTAAAGAAAAAATATATATATATGCAATGTGCCCAGTCGTGATAATCAGTCGTCACTCGCAAAGACAAAATAGACGAACGCTGCTGATAAATCATAATAATAATGATCCCAAAATGAGAGAGAATGCATACACAGACGAGAGAGGGAGGAGGRAGAATAGATTTTGAGAGGGTGGAAGAGTCTCCTCCCTCTACAGCCCACTTCCTCTTCGGGCACTTCCTCCTCCTAACCGCATAAGCGTGTCTCAATCAGAGATCCGGATATCCAAGACAATGTAGACCAATAGTGCCACGTGGCACCAGSAGACCAGTCATCAAGCAGCAACGTGACGACGAAGTTGAAGACACCAGGTACGTATCACGACCCAAACCACAGTCCTGGATCCTTCTTCCGAATACTTGTCAAGCAGAACAGCAATATGGGCGCCCAGCGCCTTCCATCTCAGCAGCAATACTACGTGGCAGCAACCACGAAGATAACATGTGGCATCTGCCACGTCGATAACCCCTCAGACAGTAGTGCGCCAGCCAGCATGTTGGTCGCACAGCACACTCAAGCCACGAACCAGCAACGAGCGTCGGTCGTCAAGTTCTCCGCAGCGTCTCGCCAGCAAGACAGCATAGAGCCGGCATTGACGCGAGAGCGTCGAGTCCCCATAGACTCCAGACGAGAGTCTAGATGTCAAAGCCAAGAAATCAGCCCAATATGTAGTGTTGACGGCGGGGTCTGGGCCCCAGTCCTCAAGTCAGACACGGCCGAGATCGATTATCGTCGACGGTCTGGATTGGGTTGAAACTGTATCCTCCTTGGTCCACTGTTCTGACTGGGTACCTGCACTCATACAAGTTGATGCACACGACCAAGGGCCTGGGCGAGGTTCCTGGACCTATAGTTCACTTTGACCTTTGAATTTCTTGTTGTTCGCGGTCGCACAGTCACCCGCAGCGGCCTGAGGCCGAGCAGCGCGTGGTCGCACTGCTCGCTGGGCCTGGGCTTGGGTTACAGCGCCCAGGCCGCTGCTGAACACGGTTTACTGCATTCCTGCCGGCCCGAATTCGAGTTCCACCGCAAAAATACTTAAGACTTCAATCCGCGTTCATAGTTAGCAACAATATCAGGAGCAGTATCCATCAGTTCTCGTCTGCTAAACCAACGGTCTTCAGAGGCATCTTGGAACTGGAATCTTACTTTATACTGCTTCTGAGGTCTGCCTCTTCCACCAGTAGAAAAGAATCCATGGTCATTAATTTTCTCAACCACATTGTTGCCATTCATAGAAGGAGGTATGGCAGATGGTCGGTGAGGAAATTTTGTTCCTTCTACATATGGAAGGAGTTTAGACGCGTGAAAGACGGGGTATGTCCGAAGATGAGGGGGAATGTCAATCCGGTATGATGGTCCATCGGCATCCCCTATCACCTTGAGAACTTCCCAGGGTCCTAAATAGACAGGCATCAGTTTCTAAGAAACATTCTCTTCTAGAGTGAATTCTTTGGACTTAACCCTGACCAAGTCACCAACTTGAAAAGTAGACGGGCGTCGGTGTTTGTTAGCTTGTTCAATCATGCGCTCTTGGGTTTTCCTCAGATTCTCCTTCACCTTTTTTATGTCTTCTTGAAACATAATGGCATATTCCTTTGTCCCTGGTGGAAGTCTAAGAAATTGATCCCTGGTTAAAACATCAATGGGACGCTTAGGCTTCCAGCCCTTGTGAAGTGCGTTAGGTGTGCGTCCCGTCGCGATATGCACACTATTGTTGTATGCGCCGGCAATCTTGGGTAAGTTCTCATCCCAGTCTATTTGGTCAGGACGGACATACATTCTCAGAAGTTGTTGGACCATACGGTTCATTTGCTCAGACTGGCCATTCGTTTCAGGGTGTCTACCTGACGACATGGTGAGTCGTGTACCGTAGGCTTCCATCAATTTCTGCCAAGGCATGCTTGTGAATCTGACATCGCGGTCAGATACGATAGACATAGGGAACCCATATTCAGTTACCCATCGCATCTGAAATTTAGCAATCACAAGCTCAGTTTTGGCTTCCGCAGGCAAGGGTATGAACATAGCATATTTAGAGAAACGATCAACCACAACCATAACTTGACTATATCAATGGATACAAACTCATCTGGCTCACTCGGTATAGGTAGTGGTCGGAGTAACCCCAAAGGTTTCTCAGTAGACGGTTTGTTTCTCTGACATACTTGGCAAGTACGAACATATGTTAGCACATCCTCTTTCAAACCCTTCCATTCATAGTGCTCACATACTTCAGCATACGTCTTCTTGAAACCAAAGTGTCCCTCTGTGTCATGACATTCCCCAATCAGTAGACTCTTAAGTTCTTCCTTGTGAGGAATGCATAATCTCTGTTCAGTTTGGTCCAACAAGAAGAGTAAGTCATCAGACAATCGGTAGTGAGGAAGTTGGGATGGATCCTTGGCTAGGATACCCATGATTGGTTTCCAGACAGGGTCAGTGGCATATCCAGCGCGAATCTGAGCTTTCACATCATTACCAACATCCAGGTAAGAGACGATAGCCCCAAAGAAGTCACTCCTCCTAGATAGTGCGTTTGCTACAACATTAGACTTACCTTTAATTGTTTTGAGTTCGAAATCAAAGGTATCAATAAAAGCAGAGCAACGCACCAACTTGTCAGACAATCGAGGTTGTGTCTTGATCCACTTTAGAGTCAAATGGTCCGAGTACACAGTGAAGTGTCTGCCAAGGAGATAGTGTTTCCACGTTTCTAGGGCACAGACTAATGCATATAACTCCCTTTCGTAGGTGGAGTTGGCGACTTTGTCGCACGGCAGTCGTTTAGACATAAACTCAATAGGGCGGTAGCCCTTGCCGTCGTCTTGCTGTAAGACAGCGCCAACATCATACTGACTTGTGTCAGTCGTAACAATGAAAGGAAGAGACGGGTCGGCAATCTTGAGGACAGGATAGTGAGTTAGAGCATATTTCAGCTATCGGAAAGACAAATCACAATCCTTATCCCATAGCCAGACAGTACCTTTCTTAAGCAACCTTCTCATTGGTGCAGCGATAACAGAAAAGTTCCTAACGAACTTCCTATAGTAACTCGCTAAACCAGGAAAAAATCGAAGGTCTGTAAGAGTCTTTGGCTGCGGCCAATCTATGATTGCCGATATCTTTTTTTTTTCAGGCCTCAATCCCTCCTCGTTCACTGTATGTCCCAAGTATAGGACCTCAGACTTAGCGAATTCGGATTTCTTTGGGTTGAGTTTGAAGTTACCCTCGCGTAACTTCCCGAGTACTAGACGTAGATGTTTCTGGTGATCGTCTAGTGTTTTACTATATACTAGAATATCATCCACATAGACGATGACGAAGTCGTCGAGCCATTGCCTGAACAACTCGTTCATGGACCTTTGGAAGGTCGCAGGTGCGTTCGTTTGACCAAATGGCATCACGATGAACTCGTAATGACCATATCTCGTACGAAACGCGGTCTTATGCTGATCGGCCGGATCCACCTCGATCTGGTGGTACCCAGACTTAAGGTCGATCTTACTAAGGACCTTACAACCGTGCAACTGATCCAGAAGATCATCGATCCTTGGCAAAGGTTCGGCGTTTTTGACGGTGACGGCATTCAACCCTCGGTAATCGATGCAAAGGCGCAACTCACCTTCCTTTTTGGGCACAAATAAGAGAGGTGCGCCATAAGGAGAGGAGCTAGGGTGAATCCATCCCTTCTCCGTCAACTCAGACAATTGCTTCTTTAGTTCCTCAAGTTCCCTTGGAGATATGCGATAGATAGGGCCCTTGGGAACCTTGCTACCGGGCACGATCTCGATCGTGTGCTTGATAGCACGCGAAGTGACCCCGGTAGGCTCAGACATAATATCGGCAAACTTCGTTAGGAGTGCATCTATGCCAGGAGGATGGGTAGTTGAAGACTCTCCTACTTTCTTAACTAACAACATTACTACCTCATCCTCTAACTTCTTCTTTGCAACCATCGATCGGAATGCAGGGTAGCTCATGCAACAAAAAGACAAGACAGAGTCAGATCCTAACCGATGATACAACTTAATCGGTTGCAATGTAGATGATTCATCTTTGATCTTTACTTTTTTCAGTTTGAAATCAATCTTGGGATCAGCTTCTTCGTGCCAATCCATTCCCAATATGATATCAAATGGCATGTTCTTCTCGATTAGGAAGGGAAGCTCATGCCAAATCTTTTTCCCATCCTTAGTACTGAACTGACATCGAATACGATCGAYGTACTGMGTTACCGTCATCGTGYTTTTGTCAGCCAACATARACGTGATTGGTCTAGCTAAYGTTTGGATCTTCATSCCGAGGTGCAACTTGCGGATTGCACGTTCAGACATGTAAGATCGTGTGGACCCAGGGTCCAGCATCGCACCAACGTGTGTGCGATTGACAACCAAATCGGCAATCAATAGTTCCCCCTTAGACTTGGCTTTCTTCGCCCACGAACTGTGTAACGCGACTAGCTCGCTACCCAGCTCGTCAAGGAAGTCGTCCAGAGACAGACATAAGACTGGAGTGGGGATATCTGAACGACGGACGGAAGGGTTTCCATCCTCTGCCACACGGGAGTCGGAGTGTGGAAAGGGATCGTAGGCGCCTTGCATGTGATCGCACTCTCCGACTCTGTAGGAATAGATGTTATTCTTACTAGCTGCTCCCTTTTGAATTCCTAATCAACGGACAAAAGGCAATTACATGCCCCACAGTGCCACGTTTGAGGCACTGCGCATTATCCATTCTATCTTGCCACACCTCCCGGGTTAGTCCCATCTTCAGCCATGGTCTGTCGGCCGCAATCCCAGGATGGTATGGGAAGGAGCGTGGTCTTCCCTTCGGTCGAGTGTTCGATGACGGTCCTCCTTTGTTGACCGTCGTAGCGGTGATCTCCCCCTTTCCGGAGTCACTGTTGCTCTCACCACCACCCTCGGATTCCAATGGTCATTTCTCCATTGTATCGTCGTCGAATACGACGAGGGTGTGGTCTTGGCGCTTTTGACGCCATATGACCCGCTTGTCGTAGCCTCCTCGACCGCCTCCTCCTCCATTCTTTACGGTAGCAGCATAGGAACCTTTGACTTGCGAAGTCATTTGTTCCCGCTGCAATGCAAGGTCGCGGAACTGGCGGCAGGTATACTTACTTGACTTGGCCTCGGCGACCAATTGCCCTCGTATCGGTTCGGGCAACGCGAGGGAGTAGATATAAAGGACCTGAGAGTCCTGCACGTTAAGACCAGGAACCTGCAACAGGCGGTCCACCTCACGAGACAATGACTCAACGGAAGACGAGGACTTCTGTCCTATCGAGGTGAGTTGGTCGAAGGCCTTATCGGTCGTGGTCTTGTCCAAGAAGCGGTCCTTGACCTTTGCAAGGAACTGCTTCAAGGTCATAGTCTTCGCCCACTCACCTATATCGTCAAACCCCGCGGCATTCGTCTCCGCCAGAACCCACTGCTTCACTTCACCACCCATACAAGAAGTGGTGAACGCCACTTGCGACTCTTCTTCTACCGGTGCAGTCCCAACGTAGGTCTGGATCTCTGCGATCCAGAGTGGAAGGCTTTCTTCTTTCTWATTAGAAAAAGTGAAAGGTAATTTCATCTTCACTTTTTCTTTTTTCTTTGGCTTAGTCGGATCTGCGGGTTTGRCATTGTTCTTAGGAGGGGAAGTGGGACCGTTGGGACCACCATTCCCGTTTCCATTCCCGTCTCCATTTCCGTTTCCATCACCATTCCCGTTGGGTTTCTTTTCCGGTTTCTCTTCCGGTTTCTTCTCGGTTTCTTTTACCGTTTCCTTCTTCGTTGTGTCGCTGTTTTTCACTCCACCAATAAGCAACTTCTCGGGCTTGACGTCCGCTCTTCTTTCTTTATCTTTTTTCTTTTCATCATTTTCAAGCATAGGGGCTTTCCCCTTGACAATACTAGTAATGACATGAAGGCCAACAGCGAATTCATCCATTCTAGATTGCTGTTGGTCTAACTTTTCTTCAAGAAAAGCCAAATACGTCAATATTTGTCCGAGCGTCTGAGCAACATCTTTTTCATCTAAGGAAACGTGCTGCTGAACTCTACCCATTCTCTGTTGCAACCTAGTTTCCTGTTCTTTTCTTTGCAATAGCTCTTCCCGCTTCCTTTTTTTCTTTTGCGAGTGTCTCTTTCAACTGTTGTATGTTCTCTTCAATACTTTCTATCTTTACTTCTGGCATGGTATCTTTCCGTTGGGCAATCTCTTCCAACTGCTGGATGGTGAACTGGTCCAGTATCTCACGACACTGGGCAATGACTTTATGGATCTCTGTTGCTGCCGCCACCATCTCTACACTCGTGGTAGCTTTGGCCAAGCGATCAGAGATCACTTCAAGGTCAAACTTACCACGGATGTGTTCTCTTGCGGCCGGGACAACGAATTTCATGTCCACCAGCATCTGGGAGAGAAGTTCTCCCAATTCACCTCTTCGTGCCTCGATCTGGGCACGTGTACGTGGTTCCATCGAAGAGCTACCTGCTCCCACCGCATAAGGCACGTGCCCAAGACCGAACAGATGAGGCACCCACCTGGTTAGCAGAGATTGACGCATGTGTTGAACAATCGGTGCCATGGTTAACGTCAACAGGAAACTTAACAGGCCAATCTTACTCAATAAAAGAAAACAGACAATATTATTGATAATTGGCCAGCAACTCAATATCGATACAACAAAGAATTCACAAGAAAATAAATAAATAAAAATCATTTATTATTTTCTTGATTGATATGTTGTTCTGATTTGTTTTTCTCTCTTATTCGTGTGACGTCTTTATTTCCAGGTAATCGAGCAGGCCTAGGTCGTTAGCATCCAGCAGGTATGAGTACATGCACAGCCAGACAACAGGTAAGTACCGACAACAYAACCAATCAACGTCAATCTTCCCCTCACACAAGGCCACGTCAGCATGCACTCAAATCACCCCAACAGCAGGTAAGCACCACAAGTCAGAGTCTATTGCTCATGCCGCTCCCAGCGTCGGAATGCATCAATCGTTTCCCAAGGCAGGTTGTGCTTGCGTCAGCCAACCCCCGGTATGCCAACTCAGCTTTCGCCAAGTCAGCACGTCGAACCAATCAAGATCGTGGGGGGGGGTGGCTTCAGCGAGGAATGCTGGCCGCTCCACTCCTTTCTGTTACCCAGATCTGTTCGTGAAGGTGAACTCCAACAATGCTGCGCTTCACAAATCTTCTCGCCGCATCCCAAGTTCAATCAAGTCTGCCACGTCAGCGTCGAATCTCGCCAATGCCAGCGAGTAATCAAGGAGTCAATCAATCAGCTCCAATCTGGCTGGCAAGATAGCAATGCGGCAACTCTATATTGTCGGCGAGACATCATCAGCGCATGAGTAGAAGTTCCCTGCTCCAATCTTCAATGGACGTGGATGTGCCACGTCAGCAATCAATCATCATTGGCAAATAATCTGCCCGTCATCACCATGCCCGTCGMGCACGTCGTCGGGCTCAATGTCTAGACAGCGTGTTGAAAAACACGCGCGACAATAATGTCGCAAAAGAGAGAGTATCCCGTCACTTACTTACCTGGCGCGCGCGACCTTGGAGAGAAACTGGCGCGTCGTAATCATAGCGCGTCAGAAAAACGCGTGCACCGTGAAGACAATGTCGGAAGTGAATGCTCCGATACCAAACTGCAATGTGCCCAGTCGGGATAATCAATCGTCACTCGCAAAGACAAAATAGACGAACGTTGCTGATAAATCATAATAATAATGATCCCAAAATGAGAGAGAATGCATACACAGACGAGAGAGGGAGGAGGGAGAATAGATTTTGAGAGGGTGGAAGAGTCTCCTCCCTCTACAACCCACTTCCTCTTCGGGCACTTCCTCCTCCTAACCGCATAAGCGTGTCTCAATCAGAGATCCGGATATCCAAGACAATGTTGACCAATAGTGCCACGTGGCACCAGCAGACCAGTCATCAAGCAGCAACGTGACGACGAAGTTGACGACACCAGGTACGTATCACGACCCAAACCACAGTCCTGGATCCTTCTTCCGAATACTTGTCAAGCAGAACAGCAATATGGGCGCCCAGCGCCTTCCATCTCAGCAGCAATACTACGTGGCAGCAACCACGAAGATAACACGTGGCATCTGCCACGTCGATAACCCCTCAGACAGTAGTGCGCCAGCCAGCATGCTGGTCGCACAGCACACTCAAGCCACGAACCAGCAACGAGCGTCGGTCGTCAAGTTCTCCGCAGCGTCTCGCCAGCAAGACAGCAGACGCGAGAGCGTCGAGTCCCCTTAGACTCCAGACGAGAGTCTAGATGTCAAAGCCAGGAAATCAGCCCAATATGTAGTGATGACGGCGGGGTCTGGGCCCCAGTCCTCAAGTCAGACACGACCGAGATCGATTGTCGTCGACGGTCTGGATTGGGTTGAAACTGTATCCTCCTTGGTCCACCGTTCTGACTGGGTACCTGCACTCATACAAGTCGATGCACACGACCAAGGGCCTGGGCGAGGTTCCTGGACCTACAGTTCACTTTGACCTTTGAATTTCTTGTTGTGCGCGGTCACACAGTCACCCGCAGCGGCCTGAGGCCGGCCTGAGGCTAAGCAGCGCGTGGTCACACTGCTCGCTGGGCCTGGGCTTGGGTTACAGCGCCCAGGCCGCTGCTGAACGCGGTTTACTGCATATATATAAAGAAAAGCAGGAATTTTTTTTGGTCATTTTTTATCATGAGATATATGGTCTGTGAGTTTACCTGTATTTTTTTAGAAATGAATTTATGTGTTTTGCAGAAGTATGAGGTGTTTTGAAAAAATGCAGATGCAACACACACACACACACACACACACACACACACATACACTCTCTCTCTCTCTCTCTCTCTCTCTCTCTCT